>JAFBJS010000348.1:0-65675 GCA_016785265.1 Paraplagusia blochii | reverse complement strand
GGGATCCACTCCCTGGACGGACAGACAGTGCAATGGATGTTACCAGAGCATAAAGATACAATAAAATATAACAAATACAAAAGATACAACAAATTAGTCAAAATTTTTTAAATGTAGTCTTCCAATAGCTGTTATGTCAGTAGGTGTATATCCAGTCATCCAACTGCTATGTGTATGTATGTTATGTGTAATTTTTATGAGAACTAAATAAAGCAATATTAAAGCAAATATTATAGATATTGTGGACATACATATAGAAAAAACATAGAACAACTAATATAGGAATAGAATAGAATCAGTGTCTGTGTGAAATATGTTGCATTTTTAAAAGCAAGGTAAGTTGGTTTTATGTACAAGAAGTTGTACAAGTGTACGTTTCAGACTTTATGTCTTGCGTCTCTGCTTTTAGTGTAGACCTGTCCTCAGGAAACCACAGAAAAACAGCAGAAGAACATTGTATCCTCCTAATGGTGCTTTCACTATATTCATACTATTTAAAGAATCACTTAGTGTAAACGAAATGATAACTACATTGAAGTATTGTTAGCCTCATAGCATAATTGTGCTTGACAAAATGATCTTATATAGTAAACGTCATGGACTTTTAACCTTTTACTTTCACTGCTTGGGCAAAACCTGTGAATTTCAGTTAAAAATGTCGTACGGAAACCACGGGGCCGTGATGTCACGGAAGGTCCCTCAGCAGAGTATACAAAACAATCAAGCAGTTGAGGAAGCGCAACAGTGTGACGGCTACCGAGTCACTGAGATGGAAGTGAAGCTGCTGCTCATCACCTTCGTGCTGCTCGTGCAGGGTAAGTCTTTTATATATTTATATCAACTTTGTGAAACTTGTGTGTTCTTGTTATTGATGATAAAATGTAACAGTTGAACGCTGTTAAAAAGACTCAGAATTAGCAGTTACCACAAACCTCAGAATGTGTCTGATTGGATGGATGATGCTTCCTACAGAGCGTCATTGTACAGATGAAAAAAACATTAATAAAAATATGACATTTTTGCTGGATATCAAAAGTGTTTGTTAATAGGAACAAAAAGTTTTCACATGGGAATATATCCTACATTTGACATTTTGAGGTAAATTTACCGTGTTCCGGTAACTATTGTACTCATAACAGACATTTTACATTAATTTGTTGTAGGTTTTGACCATTATTAGTTGCACATCTTCTAATAACATGCTAAATCAGGTGTCTTTTTTTATTTTTGTTTATTTCGCGTACACAACTTTGACTTGAACTGTACTAACTTATCTATTTGTATAGCTTTAATTATTGGTGTGTCAAATTTACAGTGGTGAAAAATAAAATTTTCTGTGTAAACACTGAACTTGAGTATATTAAAATATATTATAAGCACAGAAATTAAATTGAACACACATCAGTAATATATGTTTCTTATACTGTCTCTATATATGTAGCCATTCTGTTTCTGTAATGACATTTTTTACAGCCCAACAAACAACAAAAATGTATGTGCTATAACAGTGTTTACCAAACTTTATTTCTGGGGACCCATAATAATTTTTAAACCCAAGTAAATAGACATTAATCATAAATCATTGACTATTATCAATCACTTGTTCATTCATCTTCATCCTCTGAATTGTCATCGCGTCACAGGGGCAGCAGTCTTCACGACTGCCACCCAAATCACACTGCACCGAACTGTAACCCTTTTTATGGGTCATTATAAAACATAAATAAGAATATTTTATTTTTTACTCAATGATATCTGAATAATTAGTATTAATTTGGTTCTAAACAATAATTGAACCAGCAAAATAGCTGTAAACTCCTCTGAAACATGGTGTGAGACGACCCAACCGAATCTCTTCTGACCCCCCTGAAGGTATTGACCCTGTCTTTAGGTAACAATAATAGGCATGTCCAACCTGCCACAGAGGGCCGGTGGGGCTGCTGGTTTTTGCTCCAACCAACCAAGATCACATAGTTGGGCCAATCATCTGTCTGTTGACTGAAATCAGTTGATTAAACCTGTCAACTCAGGCGTGCTACTGCTTGGTTGGAACAAAAACCTACAGTGGGCCGTTGTTGAACAGTTTGGACATGGATGTGCTATAACATAGCTCATACAACCCTAACACCAAAAACCCTGCCACTATATACTGGATCTTGGGGGTCAAATATTACTATACTGTGGGCCAGATTTGGTCCCCGGTCCTGAGTTTGACACACTTAAAGCAATGTTGCAGACTGTATAATTATTTGTCCCACTGACCACACTTTGGCCCCTCGCTTCTCCCACACATGTACTTTCCAACCTTGTCATGGGAGAAGTCATTTTAAGCCCCCACGTGTGAACAGCCTACAGAAGAGAATATAGTGACTTATGATTTGATGACACTGACCACAAACTTTCCTGTCATAGTAGAAAATACATTCACTGTGGAACATGACCGGGGGTCTTGTTTTTTTTTTTAACCATCCCCACCTACTCCACTTAAGATCACTTTTAAACCCACAGAATGGAATATAAACGTCAATTTCGGTTTGAACTGTAATTCAGATGTGTGGGAAACTTTCACTGCTTAATCTCAACCACTAACAAACATACCAGGCGTGAGTTAAATTTCCTGTTCTATCATTGGTTGTATCACATGTATAATGAACAAAAAAATGTAACAAAGAAAATGTGATTGTCAGGTTTACAGGGCTGGATATTTTTTTGTGTAATACAGTTGTTATCAGAGGGATCACAATGATGATTTTTTTTTATCTATTTATGTCATGCAGATGCACTTGCTGTTTGGCGAAATGTGACTGTGATAAAAGGCCAAACACTCCACCTGAGCTGCCCTATAAAAAACGCACACAGGACCACAGTAGAGTGGAGAAACCCCAATGACAACATTATGTTTTATAATAGGAACAGAGGTAAGTTTTTGTTACGCAGATTTACGATTAAACACGTAAAATCACACGCTGTACTTGTAAGATATTTAATTTTTTTTTCTTGATTTTTTAACCCCAGTTTTGAGAAAACAAAACTACAGGATCGATAGACTGTCCATGTCTGAATTTTCTGTCAGTGTGTCCAATGTCACCTTCAACGATGGAGGCATCTACACGTGTACTCACTACGGCCAGCACACGATCGAGAAGAAAGTGAGGGTGACAGTGTTGAGTAAGTATTGTCGCAGTCACAGATTATAATATGAAAAATCAAGATTACCGAAGCAATAACCATCCATATAGGGAACACATTTGCTATTGAGTTGTTCATTTGTATTTTGTAACATCACAGTAACATCATGTTTGGTTTCTCTTTTAAAGGTCTTCCAAAAATATCATACACACAGCATGAGGGGAGAATGGCCATTAAGTGTTCTGCTGAGGGGAACTACCACGCTCCAGAGATTTCCTGGAAATTAGACGATGGGCCTGAAATATTCCGTAAGTGGTTGAAAATAGAACAGTTTTATTTTACATTTTACACAGACTACAGCTAATGCAAAAAATTAAGGGAAGGATAATATTTCTTGAAAATGTTCACCATTTAAATAACATATCTGTTGCACTGGACTTATAACTGATGTGGTGATAGTTTCAATGTATAAATTGAGTCTAATAAATTAAAGGGGAACAACACGAGAATCAAAGTTTTCCCTGATTTTACCACTAAATCTATTTTTAATCACATCTGTTTTATTCACCCACAGCTCATGCTGAAGTCCACGCAGAAGACAAGAAATATATATCTGTGGATGTGCTGCGTATCAACTCAGTGAACGCTACAGTGACCGTAAAATGCCTTGTTCGTCATCCAGCTTTACATTCACCAGCCCTGATGAACTTTATCAAAGTTAGAAGAGAGGGTGAGTACAAGGGAAATCCAGAGAATATACAATACACATGAGAATGATAATAGCTGTTTCATGTTTATATTGAAGTGCATGGCCAAGATGGGTTCAAATTGAGGAACTGTGAAAGCTGAGTTGCGGTGTGACCTATTAAGGAAAGCACCGAAGAGGAATTTCTTTTTGTCTCTACAATTCTGTTCATGTGACTAAGGAAGTTAAATGACCAAAACGTCACAACCTTGTGATATTTCCCTTTTTCTCTCTGTCGTAAACATTACTTTCCTTTCAATAAAATCAGATCAGTGTCTGTTTCACCTACATTAATTCTGGTCTAGGACCATAAAATCATAAACATTAACCAATCTGTCTTCAACAGGAGCCAAGTCCCAGGCCACAACTACAATTATCCAGCCCAAAACTGAGCTTTCGGAATCAACAGAAGCTTCCACAAAGATGCCCACAATGTCCGGACATGGCAACACAACTACAACAGTTTCCCTCACAACCAGTGATGTGGATGAGTCTCCATCAGTGAGCCATAATAAGACATCAGCTGTTCCCTCCAATCACACATTTTCCTCCAGTGAGCCACAAACGATCACGGCGCCCACAGTGTTTCCAGACAACGGCATCACAACCACGGACTCGCATTTCAGTCCCACCAGTGAGTCAAACTGTTTGTATTGATTTTTCCTGTGGGCTTTATCAGACAAAATAGTCAACATCAGACAACGCTTGTGAGAGATGACATTTTATGGAATTCACTTAGTACCTTGTACCTAACGTAGAATGATACTACATTAATTTGTATTAATCACCCATAGGACTGCAGCTTTTACAGCATGAAATATTATACCCTTAGAAATTTCTATGTTGACTACTCTTACTTATCAACTTTATGGTGACTGGAAATTTTACACTTTTTGTGGGTTTCATTGTGGGCTGTGCAGGTTTCTTAACCCACACTCCAGATGTGTTTCCTGTGACTTAAGTTTCACACGGTAGTGAACACCATCACTGTGAAAAAGAGAATTCACAATATTCACTGTTACACAAAAGAGTGGTTTAATACAGTTGTCGCAGACATGTATATACTGTATATATATATATATATACTGTATATATGTAAATATATACAGTATATATATAAGAAATCATTCAATAACATCACATGCAGCAACAACAATTGCTGCTGTCATCTATTGTATTCTATTGTACGTACTGTATCTTTTTGTGTGTTTTTACTGTAATTTAGTAGCTGTACTGCTGCTGGAAACTCTTTTTCCCAAAAATCACCCAAGGGATTAATAATAAATCTAAAATGTAATCTAAAATATACTGTATATATACATACATACGAAATGTATAAGTTGGTCTAATTATTATTATTATACTATAATTATTATTTTTATCATATAATAGGTTTTGTTGACTCTTTGGCAGGGTTTTTTTATTATACTATTTGGCAGATTTTTATTCTATTCTATTCCATGTCTATAAATGGAAAACACAGACAAATGTTGACCAACATTAACCACAAATATTAAAGTGAGATATTTATGTGTATACAACAAAGTCATTAAAAAAATACAACATCCCCATGTATATACACATATATGAAAAAGCTGTTACTATTTTGTAATGCAACACATTTTTAATTGACAGTATTTTAAAAGTTCTGTATTTTTTTTTCTATAAAGGTTGGACATCTACTGGTCAGACTACAGAAAACGCAGTCTTTAACAACACAGAGGGAAATAATACAGGTAACCTGATACTGGTATTTATAAGTTAGAATGAATTGTGTCATATTTCTTTTGTAGAAATTGAGATTTATCTTTACCAATAACAGTGTTTAACACTCTTACAGTGAACCTGATTGACCCCGATATGCGAATGGAACAGAGAGGAAGTTCGTCGTTGTTGGTTTTCCTCGTAACATGCCTGATACTCTGCCTCCTAGTGGTGGTGGTGTTTTTTGCCATCAAGTTGAGGAGAGCACACGTAATCTGGAAAAAAGGTGAGAAGTTTTAACTACTATAGTGACTAAGTTCAAGCTACAAAGACTGTTAGGTTGAAACTAATATTATATCAGGGCTTGGTCACATGTGAGCATGCAAATATATCTGTAATGGAAATAAACATTTTAACAGTTCTTATTGTTACAGAAAATGAAGACTCTGACCCATCAGAGGAAAGCAGTAAATCAAAATCAAGCCAGGAGGAGAAAAACAACAAAGAACAGAAAAGAAGGGGTGAGACAACTGTAAATCCTATATATCCATGGGTTTAATGATTTAAGATTTGGGAATTAGGTAATTTCTTATAAATGCAGGTGTGGGCAAAAGGTTTGACTCACAGGTCACAATCTGGCCTAAAACTAAGATCAATGCAATGTAAAAGTCCTGCAATAAAGCGCCCATTTGGCTTGTCCCTTTTTCAGGGGTTGCCACAGTGAATCATTTTCAATTTCACCCTGTCCTCTGTATCTTCTATTCTACCTCCAACTACCCCCATGTCCTCCCTCACTGCACCCATCATCTGCATCTCCTTGTTCACCGACCTGGTAGCTCCATCTTTAGGATCATTCTTCTACCAATGCATCCACTGTCCCTCCTCTGAACATGTCCAAACCATCTCAATCTGTCTTCTCTAGCTTTTTCTCCAAACCTTCCTGTCTGTGGTGTCCCTCTAATCACCTCATTCGTGATCCTGTCCATCCTTGTCTATCCTAAAGACAACCTCAACATCTTTAACTCCTCAACCTCCAGCTCTGCCTCCTGTCCTCTGCCTATTCCTAGTGTCTCTAAACCATACATCACGGCTGGTCTCACTGCTGTCCTGTAAACATTTACCTTGCATGAAATAAATGGTAAAGTGGAAAAATACTTATAGCCTTTTCTACACTATCTATTGGAGAAATTCAGGCATTGTCAGGAAAAAGCAGAGGTATAATGAAAACATAAACTAATTGTATAATTTGGAAACGTTTGGTGGGCCAGAAGCCAAATGGGCCACATGCGGCCCTCAGGCCATAGTTTGCCTCGGTATGCATTTATGGGTGTTCACTTCTTACAGTCACACAAGCTGAAACCAAAAAAAAAAAAAACAATCAAACATTATGCGTTTTTTTTTTCTTTTTTCTTCAAAACATGATTTGTAGCTTATGTAGTTTCATTCGAGAACAATAGAGCATTAAGAGCATTTCATAATCTACTCATTTCAATTTCAAGAACCACAACGTATTTCATCACCTTTTGGTCTGTTGGGTGTGAGAGAGCTACAGTTAAAGCCCCAGGTAGTTTTGTCTAAAGGAATTGTTGTGGTGCTATATCTTTACAAACAACTGTGTTATTATCTGTTAAAAATCTGTTCTGTTAAATATTTTTTTTTATAAACACAAAGGCAGACAAGAAAAGGAATGCATGTAAGGGAGTTTATTTGATTAATCTGAGATAAACATGTCCAAGCCGAGTCAGGGCAGGACCAGTTAGGTACCATATTTCTGCTGTGACTCATTTTCTATTCTTTTTCTATTCTGTTTGACGCCCTTTGCCCTACTCTTACAGGGATCTTAAACACTGCATTCACTCCGTACGTCACCGAGGGACCACCAGTGGCAACAGTGACAAACACAGGTGCCAGTACAGGATCAGTGTGTGTCAACATGGAACAGATGTCTCAACCTCAGACTGCAATAAAGGAGACAGAGCTCTGAGATCTGTATGTCACAGCTCTTCATGTTTAGAGAAAATAGTGTGTTAAAAGAATTCACTCAATCTAACGCAACTTGTTTTTTGCTTGTTATTCAGAGACTGAAATTGAATGTATTACATTTTCAAGAATAGTAATGTTTCCCAGAAATGTCCATAAATGGACATAAAAAACCAGGCACTGTATATATTCTATACATAGAATGTACATGTACATATATTTAATGTGAAAAAATAAATTATATTTTTGTTA
The DNA here is from genome assembly GCA_016785265.1 of Paraplagusia blochii. Lineage (NCBI taxonomy): Eukaryota > Metazoa > Chordata > Actinopteri > Pleuronectiformes > Cynoglossidae > Paraplagusia > Paraplagusia blochii. The sequence continues at coordinate 57,865 of JAFBJS010000348.1, read as the reverse complement.
AACATTCTTTTGAAATTATCTTTCTTTTATTATGTTGTTGGACCTTTGACCAGTCACATGAACAAGCATTTCTCAGAAATGGAAAGTAAAGGAAATGGAATGCTTGGGAGTGTGTTGGAATGTCACAGTACATATGTTAAAATAAACACTTCATGACAGTAACATATAGATATTAAGTCTCAGGTTTACTATTTTTATAGTTTATTTTTTAAGGGAACTTAAGTAACAACATTTCTCAGTAATAGAAAGTAAAGGAAATGCTTGGGAGTCTGTTGGAATGTCACGTGTGCATATGTGAACACGTCAGTTTCATATTATATTAGGTTTCAGGTTTTTGTATTAAGTTATTTTTTTAAGGAAACTTAAGTAACATTTGTGCCAGCAAGGTAATGTCGTTATACCTGTCTTCATATTAAAAACTATTAAGTTATATCGTTATGAGGCAATTATTTCATTCTTTTATGTGCAACGCCAATAAACACTGTATACAATGGAATAACCTCGGGGCTTACAGGAATAAACGGTCCTTTCTGGTGATTATGAAACACAACTGTCAGTCAGGAAGTAGGCGGGACCACTATGCGTCATTAAAGTCTTATTGGTAAAGTGTTCTTGAAAGGCTGGAAGAATCACCCTATGATTGGCTGTTTCAAGGTTAATATAAAGGCATCCCCGGAAGATGTAGATTCCTTTTCCTTCTTACACCGGCAAGGGCAAGCAAGGTCCGCCGCACCACACTCCATCCATTGTTGCACAAAGTCATCTGCGGATTACGTTGTCGGTAAGTTTTATGTAAAAGAATAAAATGTCGTCTAAATTTTTGTTCTACGAATTGCTTATAATCCATAGCTGAGTAAATTATAATGTTTTAAATGGATTTTAAATCAGCAGATAATCAAACCAGGTATTTTCCTTTTAACCTCTACACGGTTGTTTAAAGAATTAAAGTATGTTTTTACATAATAGTGAAATAATTTTCCCTGTTAAATGACTCACTAACGAGATAACCTGCTTCAGCTAAGCTACCGTTAGCGTCATTGTGTAGGGGGATGGGGGAAGAATGTTCTAGAAGGCTCAAGTAGTGGTACCCAATAGACTTCCGCTTTCGTTTTTAATCACAAATACGACTTTTGTGCGTCATGTTGTAATTTTCCAAGTACGGTGTGGCGAGTTTAACATCTCTTTACTTCGAGACTGGTGTTTAAGTCATTTTTAAAACCCTGAGGAAACACAATTGCCGTGTTCTGTGAGGTTGAACGTGTGGAAACCTGATGTCCATTGTGTCACATTAGCTGAGCGCCTCGTGCTTAGCTAATGTGCATGACATAAGTAACCGAATCTACGCAAGATAACTTTGGACAAGAAAACTAAATGTACCCTAAAATAAACGAATAAAAAAGATGCTATTTAGACATTTCTCAGATCCGTGTTTTTCAACCTCTGTGCCGAGGCACCGGAGTGAAATATATTCAGGCGTGCGGTGGGACTGGAGCTTCCTGACTCAGTTTTCGCATTTTTTTTTCGTAAACATGAATGTTAAATAAAGTTATATGGACACTTTTGTTGTTTTTTGTATTTGTGTAGATACTTATCTATAGAGACTCTACTGAAATATGTCTTCATCAGTTGGTGGATTCGAACTTGGAACCCTTTGGTTCATTAACTAATGTGTTTCCTGTTTCTGTTTTTCCTTAGGAATCATGTCGAAGGGACCAGCAGTCGGTATTGATCTTGGTACCACCTACTCCTGTGTAGGTGTATTCCAGCATGGCAAAGTTGAAATCATTGCCAACGATCAGGGCAACAGGACCACACCCAGCTACGTGGCCTTCACTGACTCAGAGAGGCTGATTGGAGATGCAGCCAAGAACCAGGTTGCCATGAACCCCACCAACACAGTCTTTGGTACGGTTAATTTTTATAACGTCTTGCTATAGGTATATGGTCCCTGGCAGTCTCGGCGGGATGTCTGCTTTGACTGTGTAGTAATGCATAATTGTTTCAAGAATAACTAACATGAACAGCTATGAACAGCATATGACCCACTGTGATGACGTTTTTTCCTGCCATTCGTAGTTTACACCAGAGGTCTTACGACCAAAGATGGCCAAAATCCTTCCTTGGATGTCTGAGTGGGCTACCTGGAAGAACAAACTTAAACCGATCTTGCAATTTCGTTGAGTAAGACTGAGTTTTTTTTTTTTCCCTACAGATGCCAAGAGACTGATTGGCCGCAGATTTGATGACGCAGTTGTTCAGTCAGACATGAAGCACTGGCCATTTACTGTCATCAACGATAGCACTCGTCCAAAGGTTCAAGTTGAATACAAGGGTGAGACCAAGTGCTTCTACCCTGAGGAGATCTCTTCTATGGTGTTGACCAAGATGAAGGAGATTGCTGAAGCGTACCTTGGAAAGGTATGATTAAATTTTATTTGTAACTTCTGTGAAAAATACCACAAAGCATGTTGTACATTAATTTTAATTTTTTTGGTTTCCTAACAGCTCGTCAACAATGCAGTCATCACAGTGCCAGCCTACTTCAATGACTCTCAGCGTCAGGCTACTAAGGATGCCGGTACCATCTCTGGCCTTAATGTCTTGCGTATCATTAATGAACCCACTGCTGCTGCTATTGCCTACGGCCTGGACAAAAAGGTACCTTGCCTGAAGGGTCTTCAACTATAGTCCGAAACAATGCTTGGACTGTATTTAATATCATGTTTGTTTGCAGGTTGGGGCAGAGAGGAACGTCCTCATCTTTGATCTTGGTGGTGGTACCTTCGATGTGTCCATCCTGACCATCGAGGATGGTATTTTCGAGGTCAAATCCACAGCTGGGGACACCCATCTTGGTGGGGAAGACTTTGACAACCGTATGGTAAACCACTTCATCGCAGAATTCAAGCGCAAGTTCAAGAAGGACATCACTGACAACAAGAGGGCTGTTCGTCGTCTGCGTACTGCCTGCGAGAGAGCCAAGCGCACACTGTCCTCCAGCACTCAGGCCAGCATCGAAATCGACTCCCTGTACGAGGGAGTTGATTTTTACACCTCCATCACCAGGGCTCGTTTTGAGGAGCTCAACGCTGATCTCTTCCGTGGCACCTTGGACCCAGTAGAGAAGTCTCTTCGGGATGCAAAGATGGACAAGGGACAAATCCACGACATCGTTCTGGTTGGTGGTTCCACTCGTATCCCTAAAATCCAGAAGCTGCTCCAGGACCTCTTCAATGGCAAGGAACTGAACAAGAGCATCAATCCAGATGAAGCTGTGGCCTATGGTGCTGGTATGTGTTTAAGTTGTACTAGTATGCTGGCATCTGTATGCTCAATATAGATTGTGGTTAATTGTCATTCATTATCCTCATTAGCTGTCCAGGCAGCCATCTTGGCTGGAGACAAGTCTGAGAATGTGCAGGACCTGCTGCTCCTGGATGTCACCCCTCTGTCCCTGGGTATTGAGACTGCCGGAGGTGTGATGACTGTCCTGATCAAGCGTAACACCACCATTCCAACCAAGCAGACACAGACCTTCACCACATACTCAGACAACCAGCCTGGTGTGCTCATTCAGGTAAGATAATATAATTGCATAAAGATGTCTTCTCTTTGAATTGTCAAAGTAGAAGTCTTTAATATTGTGCTGCTATGTTCATACCTAAAAGGTCTATGAAGGTGAGCGTGCCATGACCAAGGACAACAACTTGCTTGGAAAATTCGAGCTGACCGGCATCCCCCCTGCTCCCCGTGGTGTCCCTCAGATTGAGGTGACATTCGATATCGATGCCAATGGCATTATGAATGTCTCTGCTGCTGACAAAAGCACTGGAAAGGAGAGCAAAATTACCATCACAAACGACAAAGGTATTGTATTGGCATTCATAGATATATAGCAGTGTTATAGTTCAAGAAATCTTACTCTGGTCTTGTGTTAGGTCGCCTCAGCAAGGAAGATATTGAACGCATGGTCAAGGAAGCTGAGAAATACAAAGAGGAGGATGATTCCCAGCGTGACAGGGTGTCTGCTAAGAATGGCCTGGAGTCCTATGCTTTCAATATGAAGGCCACTGTAGAGGATGAGAAGCTTGCTGGCAAGATCAGCGATGAGGACAAGCAGAAGATCGTGGAGAAGTGTAGTGAGGTTATCAGCTGGCTGGACAAAAATCAGGTAAATATCTTTTTTTTAATTATTATTATTAATATATAAATAACAGAAGGACAAATTAAAACTCTTCAATTTTTTTTTTTCTTAGTCTGCCGAGAAGGACGAGTTTGAGCATCAGCAGAAGGAGCTGGAGAAGTTGTGTAGCCCCATCATCACCAAGCTGTACCAGAGTGCTGGAATGTCTGGTAACATGCCTGAGGGTATGCCTGGTGGCTTCTCCGGTGCACCTGGTGGTGCTTCTTCTGGTGGTTCTTCTGGACCAACCATTGAGGAGGTCGACTAAACATTCCATCTGCCCATGCTGTCATTCTGCAGAGCTGCAAAATGTTACCCTCTTACAGCACATGTTCCAACAAGCTTAAGAGTGAAATGTACTACTTGATTTAAAGATGGGGTTCAGGGATCATTTTTGCATTTTTAACACATTCGGGAACAGTGTGTAGTTGGTATCACTCAGTCCTTCACATGTTTATGAATTGTTTTCTATACAAAAGTGGCTTAAAAATAAACTTGCAACCCTACTGTCTGGTCTCTGGATGCTTCTTCTAAACCTGTTATGTTACCTTCTTTCGGCTTATCCCGTTTTTCAGGGGTTGCCATAGGGAGTCAACAATTTCCATCTCACCCTGTCCTCAGCATCCTCACCTAAAAACTCCAACCACCTCCATGTCCTCCCTCACCGCATCCATAAATCTCTTTTGTCCTTTGTCTTGTTTGGTTATCTACTATGAACTTATTATTGCCAACAATGCATTAACAATGGCATTTACAGAAAATGCTGTTCTGCAATGCTATGAACTGACAAAGTGGCTGAATGGGTCAACAAACAAGTAATGACACCGTTTTTTGGTAGGTGACCATCCTGGTTATTCAAGTTTCATTACTGCTAGCTAGTGTGTCATTTCATCTGCAAATTCATGTCAATCTGCCAGTGGGGGACAACAGTTTAAAATTGAGTTACACTCGAAACAGTGTTATGAATGAGCTAAGCAGAACTATATTAAAAATATATGAAACAACCCTTTAGGTTATTTTTGTAATTAAAATCCATGTTGGTGAATTGACTTTCCCTCAAATTGTGGTGGTGGTTAACATTGACTCAAAATGGCTGCTTTGCTTTGCGTTATGACGACAAAAATTAACTGTCTCTGGATACTTAACATGTGGTATTTGTAAAAGTAATATCTGACCTTTAAATGTATGACAACGTCATTAACCAAGATAGTGCCATCATTCAATGTTTTATTGTAACCGTCGACAAACGAACAGGTAGCATTTCTGCATCTTCTCGCGAGAGTGGTCACGTGACAAACTGACGTTTTTCTTCCTTTTTTTTCAGAATATTCCCTTACACGCCGAAACAGTTCATTTTTTGAAATTAGGCCCGCGTCTAGAAAGACGTCCACCGGTTTCAAAAGTCCAAGTCACACAAAACAATTGCTTTCGGTTGAGTTAAAAAATAGGAAACATGGCTTCCTTGAGAGCGCTGTGCTCACGTCATTTTGTCGTTTCAAACCACCTGTGGCTAACGCAGCTTACTCGGGAAGACAGGTTGGCTAGTGATAAAAGTTTTATAATCGTCAGAAATATGGTCTTATATTTGCTTGTCAAGGCTTCTCATAACTGTCAATAACTTCATATCTTCCTGTTCCGCTACTCCATGTTTTACAATTGCGTCACGTTTCTATGGTCGCAAAGCTGCGCACTGTAAACAGAAAAACACAAGGTAAGTCTTTGGACCAAACCACAGTTTTCTTTATTTTGATAGAGTACCCATCTTTTCTTTTTCAATTCTATTTCTCAGAGATAAACATCTGCTTATATCTTCGTTAAAAAGGGTAAAAACCCTTCGTTTTAGTAAAATAACTTGAAATGATATACCTGGGATGTAGACGGAGGAAGAACACAATTTATTACTATTTAATGTAGTTTTATCAAAAAAATAACACTGTTTAGACAGATATTTATTTCGTAAACGAAATGTGATTAACTATCTGGATTTTACCCAAAGTTATTACAAGCATTACGTGATTTTTTGGAGTTCGATAGACATGTTCTCGGTTGCTAAGCAGGTTTCAGTGGAGGTCATGACACTTTTATGTCATTGGATTAAACAAGATGAAAGTCAATAACTCAATGTGACGTAACCATTCTTGTCTGGTTTTAACGGAGAAACGTGCAATTGAAAACAATTTTTTAACCTCACTACTGATTGTTTTTGAGCACTTATTTTTTTTAAACTGATTCTAAAAAACCTAGATGTGTAAGTGATCTTAGGAAATGGAAAATGACAGCTTTGAGGATGACTTGAGATGGATCATGATACTTTTATCCATCTTTAATATGGCATTTATTTTGCTCATCTGAAAAAAAGGTCAATAGTTCTGGAAGACAACTACTCAAAGGCACAATGGATTCCAACTGCTATAAAAGATGGAAGACAAAATTGAAATGGATGTCTGTCTCTTACATTAAAACTATAATTTCATTGTATTATCAACACAGGTAATCAGATATCCATGCACGTTTGATGAAGTCCAACCATGGGGGAAGGTGATGGGCAGACTTGTCCAGATTTAGAGACGGAGCTAAAGTCCGGGACCAAACAGTGGGAGTCTGTGGAGTCTGACACAGAAAGTCTGGCCCAGGAAAAAGCCTATCAACAGAAGCTACACTCAAGTCCTGGACATTATGATCAGGATGAACAGACGCATGTTGACAATGAGTGCACTGGGAGTTTACAGCAAGAAAATGAAGATGATGACTGTGAAGAAGAGAATGTAGTTTACGACAGCTTGGATGAGTCAACTGATTCCCGTGAACAGAGGGAGTGCCATCCATTACAGACTGAATGTTTAAATGGACAAATGGTGGAAAAGGAAAAAAGGTAGGTAACAAAATTCACAAAGTGTCTAGTAAATTCTTAATTAGAATCTGATAATGTTCAATGTCTGTGAAAGTGCTTAAATATTATCAGTTTGGGCCAGACTGCTCTGTTTACATTATTAAATCCAGGAGTGTCAGTCAGGATCCACCAAGGGCCAGTGTGGCTTCAGGTTTTTGTTTCTACGGACCAGCAGCACTCTGGTAAGGTTGGAACCAAAACCCTTTAGTGGATCCTGTTTGACAACACTGATTTAATATAACCAGGCTGTACATTGATATTTAGAATTTTACCCTAGCGTGTTCATATTCATTATTCATTTCTCATCATATCAAGTCGTGTCTCAAACCTTTCTGGCAACACACATACATTTTTTAATCATTTCAGAAGGAAAATTAAATATAATATTGTTTAGAATTCAGTCATTCATCCATCTTCATCTATTACCGGGTCGCACGGTCAGCAGTTTCCACGACTGCCACACAAATCACACTGCACCATACTGTGAGCCTTCCTGTGGGTTGTGAGCCTACTGGAAATTTTGCAACTGACCCCAGTCCGCTTCCTTAACCTCTGGGTTCTACTTTATATTATTTGATTTAATATTGACAAAATATTGCCCGTAAAGGAATGGAAATTAAACAAAGTTAATAGTAAGTAAGTAAGTACTGTTACTGGAGAATTTGAAGCATCAGTACCTTTGCTAAACATTACATTCACCAAACACTTAACACATTAGCCAAAAGATCAGTAAAGAAACACTTGCACAAAGTGAAATATTTCACAAATGTCACTAACAAATAACATTTTTACCCTATATAGAAACCATTTTTTAAATTATGTCATGTTATGTGGCGTTTTGGTCCAGCGCTTATGTCTCTACCATTTGTGTGGAAGTCCAGGGGCCACATCCTGGGCAAGCTCGAATCCCTGTTGAGGTGGCTGGATCCCCTCACTGGGCTCACCACATGCAGAAGGTTCATGAGTGGCTGGTATAATGCTGCTTTCCCCCACGACTGGGTAACTGATAGCAGGCAAAGATAGAAGGGGTTAAAACAATAAGATTTAGTTCAGGTATTAAAGTAGTTTCCTAGAGGTCTACAAGATGTAGCTAAAGGTTTTCCATTAAATAAATCAAAAGCCAAAATAGGTTAAACTAGGTAAAAAAAGCTAAAATGGTCCTTTTATTAGAAAATATTTTGAGAGGACAAAATGTTTTATATATCTATGACATTTTTAACAACTAACAGATAGCTGTGTTTAACTTTATTTAATTACATATACAAATAAATATATATAGCTATGGGTTAGTTGTTAAAAGCTATGATTTTAATAACAGTTATATATTCTATATAAAAATTCTAGTAGCATGTCATAAAAAACATCTTATCATTTGATTTCTTCAGCTGTCCACTAGATGGCAGTAAATGACACTAGTGCTTAAAATGCCTTACACCTCCTATACCCGTTTCCCCATTGTTTAACGTCACATTAAATGTAATTATATGTAATTTTTGTAATTAAAACCACGTTTTACGGTGTTGGCAGCAATTATTAAAAACAGTTGTGTTTTGCCCATGTGACAGTAATTTTATAATTCGATGTAAGGTGTTCAGCCTGATGTCACTGCGTGCAGCAAACTTATTAAAATTAAGCAGATAATAGCCGTGTTTAAATGGAGTACAACGACCAGGATACTGCAGCGAATACAACCTTTCACTCTCAAACAGCTCATGGTTTAGAAAAGATAAAAAGCCTTATTCATCCCTGAACAATAAAACTGTGTAATGAGATGCAGACACTGGGGGGCGCATCAGGGAGAGAACGGTCTAATTCAGGGGGTTTCAGGGTGACAGGCTTTGATTTTAGGAAAATTAGATTTTTGTTTAGTTTGGGTGGGATCATTATAAGTGGTCACTCGTGGTCCATTAACAAAGATTATTGTGGTAGTGAAGTAGATTTGCTTTTTTTCCAACTCCTCTGAGGGAGTATAGAGCAGTGGGAGTAAGGGGTGTGGTCAGGACAAAACTCATCTGTTTCTGTAATGTCATCTATGCCTAACGCCCTGTCCCCTCCTTCCACCACAGCCTTCCTGATAGTCATCTCCCTGGAAAAACCGAATACAGGCATTCTCCATGTTCACATCATTAACCTGTAGAGATTGATGTCCACCGAGTGTGGGTGTGCTTCCCCTAACCACATTGTTTCAGAGGAAAATGAACATGACATTTCCTCACAAAAGGCTCTCTTTAATAGCACTGAGGTAGATGGACACAATCCCTTCCCCATTATCATGTTCTCATAGTCCTCTTTACTTTCTCCTCAAAGCGGGTAAGCCCTTTCCCACAATGCACCGCGTAGTTTGCAAACCCAATGGGCATTCTCTATTGAAGTAGAAAATTCCTATTTAGGCAGCTCTATTCTTCTCCTCTGGCTTTATTTTACACGTTTCATAACACAACATTATAAATGTCGTAGGGTCTGGTCTGTACGACCATACGGGTCTTTCCTTTTCGATGTTCTTGGTTGAGTTTCGCTGGCCTTTGTGTGTAACATTGGTAAAAAGAAAAAAAAAAGCTGAGGTGTGTTTGTTTTTTTTTAATATCACACCTACAGTGTAGCTGCGCGTCACATATGATACATTCTCCAACTTGTTTGAGTCGCAGACATCCTTTATTTACCCTTTTGGCCCCATTGAAGTGAAGGGCCATACACCTAGCCCCCCACCCGGCTACCCAACCATCATGGATGCACAACATCACAGCAGGAGAATTAGGCTCCCATCGTCCTCCCAGTAAGCACAACAAAGAGGCTCTCTGCTATTTATTTTAATGAGATCTTTTCATCACCATCATAAAGAGCATTTCAGGCTGCAATTTTCAGGCCATTTCATAAGCTGAAAATTGCCGTTTGTGAGCCATTCCGCTGCTAGTAGCCCCTCAAATACGCTCTCATTAGTGAGCCCGGAGGTGAAAATACGAAAATTATCTGTAAATACAGGCTGATAATCCCCCTCATCTGTTTCAATTTCAGAAGTCTGTGATGGGGGGCCTTGTACCTTGTTTGAGGGTATCATCATTCTAATAATGGAGTAATGCCTCTTGTTCCTTTGACCTCTTACTGCAGGACTAAAAGAGAACTTCAGGTGTCTGGAGCAATTACTTTAGAAAAAGAAGTCTAAAACTGACCAATATTTATGATATTAGGCTAAAACTTTTAGGAGCCTTGTTTAAGGCCTTCAAAATGTTTTTTTTCTTCTGTTTGAGTAAATATGTAGTGAGTCCTCTGTGGAACAAACAAAGTTACATCCATTATGTTTCGTCTTACAGTAGGGTTCTTGTCCACAATCGTCCCTTGAAGTGTGTTGTATCTGATTGTACCTTATACAGCAGTGGTCCCCAACCACTGGGTCAGGGACTGGTATTGTTGCTGGGCCGCAGAGAAATAATGTTTCCTTATGGCCCAGTTTGGCTATTACGTACACTTGATCCACACCCATATCAACAAAAGAACTGAACAATAGAATGGCTAGGATTCCGTCAAGAATCAATAATGGAAGCTATATTTGATTAGGAAATATTTTCTCAGTGAAGACAACAATCAACTCTAAATGACGCAGAGTCATTGGTACAAGATTCTAACTTTTTATACTGGTCTGGTAGCAGAAAGTTATACTTGAGACAAAGGGATTGAACGTTTCATTTGTTAAGCCACATAAGAGAATTTAAAAAATGATTTTAACTTACAAAAACACTTAAAACAAAATTTTCTGGGATGTAACTTGTTTTAAAACCCATATTAATGAAATATAATTCATAGTACAAACCATATCTATCTATCCGTCCGTCCGTCCGTCCATCCATCCATAATTTTGCAAAGGTAACTCCTGAGAGATTAATAAAGTTCTATTAATAAAGATTATCTATTTATGTAGCTATATGTCTGTCTATCTACTTGTCTGTCGTTGTTGAATTGATTGATTGATATCTGTCCTTTTTTTCCCTTACAGTGGGCTGTCTACTGATGACAGCTCTTCTCATCAGGGTAATTTGGGGAACAACTTAAAGAAGAATGACAGCTCTGCAGATAGTTCACAAATATCTCTTGAAGAAGTCTCTAAAGAAAACATCACAGATGAAGTGGAAATAAAAGGAGGCTATCGTTACATCGTCGTCACCAGCCCAGCTGATGTGGAGACCCCACAGGTGGGAGCTGATAACTCCAACCAACCTTATCACCTCCACCCAAGTGACTATCAAACTAGCTCCGGGTCTCCCAACGATGACAGTCATGCTTTACAAGACACTTCAGAGGAAAATTTTAGTAAATCTCCAGTAACCACAGGAGAGTCACAAGCTGCAGACAATCAGGCGAACGAACAGAACGATTCACCGTACCTGGGAGGACGAGGTGTCCGGGAAACTGGCCCATCACTACTGATCATTCCCAAGGGTTCAAACAAGAAGCAGCTGACACAGACTCGACACATAGTGGACCGCAACAAAAAGACCCTGGGACGAACTTTACCCAAGCGTGGCTCTTATGTACGAAAACATGTACTGAAAAAAATGCCAGATGAAACCACTGAGGTATGTGACTATTTCATTATCCCGCTCTTTAATTGTGAGTGATGTGTCCCTGTAAGTCTGGGGTGTCAAACATACGGACCGCAGGGTGTAAGCGGCCTGCAAGGAGGTCCGAATCAGGGCCGCAGGATAATTTGAAAGTGAAAAAATGCATAAATTTTTTTATTTATTTATTTTCCTATTAAATGCAATTGATGCATTACCCACTAGGGGGACAGTGTTTTGGTCTGAGTAGAACACAATCTCTAAGACAGACCAAACAGCAGACGTTATCAATGCGCCATCTGCTGCTTGTGTGGACGTTGTTTCTTCCCTGTTGTCAACCTTTCCGCTACAACCTCATTAGCCAAAATGTCATTATTAAGACAGTGATAGGAGTGTAGAAGTAGTATTGAAGTATTGAGTATTGAAGAAAAATGGACCACGTCCTATTTATTTACGGAGACGCACAGGAAACCTTCATACTTGGTGCGTTTGCAACATGTTTCGGTATTTAGGAAATATAATATTCTGTGCCACTACAAGACTCATCACAGGGAAATACTGTAAATGACAGCTTGCAAGGACAACTGAGAAGAGACAAGATCAACAAGTCGCTGGCAGAAAGGAAAGTCGTGATATTTACAGCTGAGTATGCTATAATTTGAATGGTCCAGCCCACTTGACATCTATCCAGGTCGATGTTGCCCGGGATGTGAAATGAGTTTGACACCCCTGCTGTAAGTCATCTGTCAAGAGGCTGTGGTCACTTTAGAAAAGGCAGTTCTGTGAAGCAGATTGCAGTAACAAAAACAGACAGCAGGAGCTGCACTAGTATTGGTGATAAATATCAGACAGGACAGCTATTGTTGGTCTTTAAGAAGGATTAGGAACAGATTTCAGGGAGAGGCTTGAGAAAAAATACACACAGATATTGAAACCCTTGTTCACTGCCAACTTAGAATAAAAAAAATCTTATTTATATTGTTTCTGTGGGAAGTTGATTCAAGTTGTAGGCAATAAATAACAGATATAGAGATGATTATGCATAGATATTCTTACCATTGCTCAGTAAAATCATTCACAACTACAAACTGTGTATCAGTTTTTGTTATTTTAATTGCTGTCTCCATCATCTTATGGTGTACACTTAAAAAAAAAAAAGAATATTTTTGGTATCTACGTGTACTTCCCCATGTTTCAACAAAAACATTTTCTATGATGCGAGCTCCCACCCAGTCTGGAAAATTAATTTGTAAAAGGAGCAGCTCTGTTTTCATCTGCCTTCTCCTCCAGCGTGAATGAAAAGAGCCAAGTCTGGCTTACGCACTGCTTATTATGGCTTGATGTGTACAACAGGAACATCAGAGACGCACGGCTACCAAAAGGCTCTTAGACGTCTCTGCACCTGGCACAGTGGCATAATTGGTCAGGATGGCCCGCATTCCCCATTTGTTGGGTCACAAGATTGTTTGTTGGCTATAATACCCCCAACCTTGTTCACCCATCTGAGCCCCAGCCCTCCACAATGTCTCATATCATTACCATTTACATAGTCAAGAGCCGTTAGCTTTGTGCAATGGTAAACAGAGCCGGAGCCTTTATCTCTCCTGAACCCTTGTGTTTTGTCATTTTCCCTCTGAATTTGCTTGTTAGTTTCCCATTGCTCTGGTTCCCCAAAGACGATTCTAACCTAATGAGGAACACAGGGCATAAAAGACAGCACAAATTTGCATGTTTTCCCCTTTTTTTCCTCGTAGAATTAATCTGTGAAAAGGATGTGCTGCGGCAACAGTCTAATGTATCAACAGAGCTTGTCAGGAGAGGGCAGGAATAATTTTTAAAACCACATTTACACAAAATATCTTACTGTAATGACCCTGACTCTCGGAGTAAAAATGAAATAGGGCCTTTTTTAAATGCTCTCATTTTACTAGTTTACTATACCTTAGAGATGTGCTGGTGAGACAATAGAGATGCTACATTAAGTACCGTGATTTAAATCCTGACAGGTTTACGTGACAGTAGATAAAACTTACATAGACTAAAAAAGACGAGGGCAAATGTTTTGACTCAAGAACCACATGGGTCCAAAAATTTGAAAAGTACTACTACCCAATAGCATGGCCAAACTAAAGCCCGGATGCGGCCCCTTGAGCTTCTTAATGCGGCCCGCCAACCTTGTCCAAATTAAATTATTTATTTGTATTATCATTTTACTTCTGTCGTTTCCGTACAATTCTTGCTTTTCTCAAAGAGACGATGTCATAAAAACTATTTGAAGTTTAGCAGCTTAGGTTTTACATGCCATTTATCTTAGTTCAACAAACGCTCCATCTTTTATCTTGACTTGGCTCCATGTCCAATTTTGAGACCCATTGTGGCTCATGAGTCAAAAAGGTTGGCCACCTCTAACTTGAAAACACTGATGTGTTTGAATGAGTGTGATTGTGTGAGTGAAGGTTAGGCCGAGGCTGGATTTTTGTGTCCGCAGAAACACGGATAACATCTTTGATACATTTGAACATGTATTGTTCTCTGGTTAATGTGTTGTGGACCTATGGCAGTAGAGTTCGACACTAAGCCTGGTTTTTCCACTGTAAGTTGATCACAACTGATTTGTACCATGTCAACAAGGTCCCATTTCTAAATTAACTATTATAATTTAATTAGATTCATTAATAATTTAGATGAATTATGAATTAATTTAATTTTAATTATATTTAGTATGGAGATCTTACAAAATTTTGCTCATTTGTATCTTTCACTTTGCTTATACAGACCAGGACTTTCTCCTATCTGGTCTGTTTTTTTACAGTTGCAGATGACCTATGAGTCTTTTCTAGAAAAAAGTAATGAAATACAAATTACAATTTTAAACACCTTCTCTTACAAAGAATGTACAAGTTTAAAAGACCATGTGTTGTAACCTGATAATGTTCCAGGAGAGCAGTTTCTACATTTGAATGAGGATTAAAAAACAAAGTGCTTCTTTGTTTCCTTCAACCATTTTTGTTAGTTGTGTACCAGTGACGGCAACACCCCATCTGCCAGTGGCATCAGTTGCATAGATCACTACAAACCCAGACAAGCAAGTTATGATGCAACGCTTTAAAAATGAAGTGACCTATTTGGTCTTTTTGGAGAGATTGTCCATCAGAGGGCGCCTTTTTGCAATTAGACGTGTCATTAAATGTACATACTTTTCTAATGCAGCAAATGTTTGGCCCGACCAAGTGGCAGAGTGGCCGCAACAGCGTTTGGCTTCATTGGGGCTGAGGCCTCCTTTGATAAAGACAGGAGTAGCAGATCAATCTTGTGCTATTGCACTCAGCCCTCAGAGTCCCTTCTCCTCTTGTGGGCCCTTACTTCAAAGCCAGGGGAACATAATGTACAATCTTTTAATAGCTTTAGACCAAAGCTCTGGGGAGCTCTCTGCCACTGTATACCCTGCCTCAGTCTAAACACCTAATCAAGATTACCTGGGCTGGCCACAATAGCAGCTAAATGCAATTCAAGATCCACACAGCCTTTGAAGTCATCATTGCGAAAAAAGCAGATGTTTCCCGGGTACAGGAGGTAATACTGCGAGACGCAATTGCCAGACTTTGTTGTGGCATCGTCTCGCAGAGAAGCAATTACGGTATCAATTTGGTAGAAAAGATATTACACAGCTTACCGAGCTTAACATGCAATACAGGCCGGATCATTTGCTCCAACTGATTGGAATTTTTATAATGGGCGACAAAAGGCAGTGGCAGCCGAGTGTGGGTATAGGTGAGAGGTGTGCTTCTCAGTGTGTGCACACTAGAGGACAGCTAGTTATCACTGACACCTGTCCCTCAACTTCAGATAATTGTTCTGCTTGAGCCCATTGTAGAAAGTTATAAATGTTAAATGTTTTGTCTCCCATTTGTTAATGGGGTGTTCAGAGAAAAACTGTCAATTACTGTCATGCTTGGCTTCATTTGGTTTTTAACTCCTTATGTATAATTGTAGTGTAACATAACCCATGGTCTCCTGTCTGTTTATATTCACAACATATGAGACGTTTGTTTCTCAATAGATTCATATATTCTTTATTTTATATTGTTACTGAATAATCACATTGGTATGTTTTATGAGAATTATTATTATTATTATTATTATCATTATAGCTAAGCTTAACGTAGTCAGAAACACACTGTTCTAATTGTTTAAAAACCTTCAGGTCCCATCACAATGTTGGAATGTTATGGAATGTATACAGCTCCATAGCTCAGTTGTCAATGTTTGGTTAATTCTTTTTCTCCTTTTCTTTTCGGCTTGTCCCTTTTTTCAAGGGTTGCCAAAGTGAGTCAACACTTTCCATTTCTCCTTGTCCTCTGTATCCTCAGCTCTAACTCCAACTACCTCCATGTCCTCCCTCACTGCATCCATCAATCTCCTCTTTGTCTCCTACCTGGTAGCTCCATCTCTAGGATCATTCTCAATGTATCCACTGTCCCTCCTCTAGACATGTCCAAACCATCTCAATCTGTCTTCTCTAGCTTTTTCTCTGAACCTTCCTGTCTGTGTTGTCTCTCTAATCACCTCATTCCTGATCCTGTCCATCCTTGTCTCAGCATCTTTAACTCCTCCACCTCCAGCTCTGCCTCCTGTCTTCCCCCTATTCCTAGTGTCTCTAAATCATACATCATGGCTGGTCTGGCAACTTCCCATGAAATAATATGCTCACTCTGAGCTGTTAAAGGTGCAGAATTTTATTTTTGGAATTGCAAGGAGGGGGGCTGTGTTTGAATAGACAAAAAAAAAATATTGAATTCACACTAAGTCAGTGGTAACTTTTCCTTTGTGCTGTGCAGGAACAAGAATCTGTGGATGACACCCCTCCAACACAAAACCAAAAGGAAAACTCTGAGTCTGAGCAGAAAATACAGGTACCTACCCCTTTATAGGAGAAACACTTCTTGTTTCTGTTAACAAAACACCATTATTAATAGTACTTGCATGGTCAGGCCCATAACATCACTAATTTATTTTGCGTCTCTGGAAAAGGTTTAAGAGTTTACATGGTTTAATTTTTCTTTATCAAATCAATCAATCAAATTTTATTAAATAGCCCATATTTACAAATCTAATTTGTCACATAGGGCTTTACAGGGTTGGTAACATCCTCTGTCCTTAGACCCTCATCCGGGGTAAGGAAAAACTACTGAGGGAATAAAAAACCCTTTTAACAGGGAAAAAAAAAACGGTACCTATGTCAAATATCCCATCAACAGAGTAATATATATAACTGAAACATAAATTTAGTAATTTCATCAATTTAAAATAAAAGACTGTGAATAAAGTTACAAATATACAGTTAGTGTTCTGTTGAGCTCCAGGTTAAATACAGCTTGTTTCATAGATATTCTTAAACAATTACACTATAAATGTAAAAATTTAAACATAAGTGTCTAAATTATATTTAGATGATGTTTAGGTGTGTTTTTATTGGGAATGGGAATTTTCATTTATATTGTTATATTGTGTTTTATTGGTATTTCTTTATGAATTACATGCAGCCTTGTGGCCAGATTTGTGGTGTCGTAGGCAGAATTCAGGCCATCTCATGAAATTTAGCCCTAGTGGGCAGACGCAGCACTACTCTAACTCCTTAATGCAGTCTAAGTATAGATAACGCCCTGAATTCACTCTAACATTAACCAACTTATAGGTACTGATTAATATTGTTTAATAAGTATTTGTTAATTAACAAAATATCTCTCAACTTCAGGACTTCCAGGTGACCAAGATGAATGAAGCCAAGCTTAATGAAGACCACAACCCACCAAAACAGCAGCGATCCCCTATAACTAATGCTAAACGAGGCTCCTCACTACCACGGCCAGCTGCTGCAACTCAACGTAAACCACCAAAGATGACCACCTCCAAGTCTTTACCCACTACCATCAATGTCAACATCAGTCTGGACACTTCGTCCCAACTCCTGCCCCTGCTTCAGCAGAAGGACCAGGATGCCATCTTTGGCTTGGCTTCTCTTCATGGACATACTCACTTGAGCCCTGCATCTGAAATGTCTGTGGAGTACCTGCAGAGAACGAATCCTGGAAAAATGTTGCACATTTCTCCAGAAGTGATGAACATGCAGTCTTATCATGGATATAAAGAGGGTCAGCATGAACAACCTCACAGGTTGGTTTTTCAATATAGTTGAGTTATTATTAAAAAAATACTAAATTAATTTACATTTGATGCATGCATGAAAAGTTGGTTGCCGAAAAAGCATGACTATTATTGCCTGTATTCTAATTGGACTTTTTCCCATTTCAGATTCAATTCATTACCATGGCCCTTATCCCAAGTGAAAGACCTGCAAAGTGATCCTTTTCCCCTAAGTCTACCGGAGAGTCCCAGTACTGCTGCTTCCTCCCACAGCCGTTCCTACCCTGTTCTTCCACCCATAGGAAAGCTACTGACAGCGGACTCCAAGCTGAACTTTGGTCACAGTATAAACACAGCCAACCTCAGTGATACCAGTGAATCTGAGAGCTACCTGTTGAGGATGGATAAAGAGAAGGAACTGAAAGCTAAGGTATGTTGGGGTCTGATTGAATGCATGTTAAGTTCAAGAACAACAATTGCTGGTCACTGGTTAACCACAATGCAAGATATGGGTACCACTTATTTTCCCAAATTAAAATGACCATTACTCCTATAAAGGTAAATTATTATTTCTTTAAATATATCAGTAAAACTCCATTTTACTTTAGCAAATATACTGTATAACACAGAAAAATAGCGACATACTGTATAACACAGAGAAAAGTGAGGCCCATTGGAAGAATTGAAATAAAAAGAAATAAAAAAGCAACTCTGTTCATATTTAAGGCAACTTGACTTAACAAAGCGACACATAAATTCTTTACTTGAGTGGCATTGCACCTTAATCCCCAGATACACGAGAGGTTACACAAACAAATGCCCCTTTGAAGTCCCAGATAATCCCCTCAGATGTGATCATGTAGGGACTGCTTAATCCAGAAGGAGTATTCCAGTGACAGAGAGCATACAATACCAGTCTAATTGTCTGGCTGTGCCAAGATTCACCTAATTGCTTGTAGGACGATGACGACTGGCTAAAACACAATGCTGCCATTTCTCAGAAACCATTTGAAGCCATGTGTTAGGAGATAGGATGAAGATGTGTTAGTTAGGAGATAAGATGAATAGGAAAGTCTGGGGGGTTGTGGAGCTGGCACAATCAAGACAGGTTACAGTAGTAATCCAGGAATAATTATATTGTTTACCATGTAAAACTGATTTGTTCATTAGTATTCAGAATTCATCCAGAAAACAGTTTGCGTTGTGATAATTAGCAATACTTATAGAATATGCCTGCGTAGGTTTGTAGTCATCTAGATCATTCAATCCAACAATTAATCAGATACTTCAAAGGGTAACTGGATATAGTAGGTTTTTGAAGACATTTCACCTCTCATCTGAAAGTCTTCCCTTTAAGTCAGAGGTCTCAAACCCGCGGCCCGTGGGCCATTTGTGGCCTGTGGTACGATATTTTGCAGCCCCCACTTTGATGGGAAAGTTGAATTTATAATAATATTGTAAAGATTTGTTCTCATCCCGTAGTTCTCAAAACCCAGCTGCCTAATGAAACTGCTTTACTCAAAATGAAATCTAAATATTTGAAAGTTACTTTTCAGTGGCTTCACTACTTCTTCAATGAATTATTTTGGCAGGTAATATTTGCATTGGGGTACGTAGATGCAGGAATTGCTGGAGCCTTCACATGGTTCTCCTGTGGTGTTTGCAGCCCCAGACCCGTCTGACCTCGTATCGCTCCCACTATGTTAGCCATCATGTCTGACAAGATTACAGGCTCAATTTGTAAAGCACTCTGTCTGCAGCAGCTGGGCATGAAAGCAGATGAGCGTGACTTAGTGGTTTGAGTCGGGGGTTTAAAAGAAAGGTACCCTGTTGTGTCCACCGGCTGCGGTTAAGTCAAACTGCAATCCTCCTTCCGAAAAGGAGCCAGTGCAATCTGGACTGATTAACTCCTTTGTCTGTGACAGCTTGAGTTTTTTGCACAGGCACATACACATATACAATCCAGCATTGCCACCTGCAAAGTATGGCCCCTCTGGTATCAGTTTTTGATATTTTGTATCATCTAGAATTAGCTCACCATGGACCTTGGAACAGTGAGCAAAAAACAGTTTTTTTCTCACTAGATAAGAAGAATACACTAGTGCATATGACAGCAGAAACATGTACTTACTGTAGTGTCTATTCCACACAATAAAAGTCCAATATGTATCTAGGCAGGGATTTATCTGTTTATTTTATTTTCTAATTTCTGACACAATAACACTGCTGCTTCTCCTTTCGGCTTCTCACTTTCCATCTCACCCTGTCCTCTGTATCCTTAACTCTTAACTCCAACAACCTCCATGTCCTCTCTCACTGCATCCATCAATTTCCTCTTTGTCTCCTACCTGGTAGTTTCATCTCTAAGACATTTTTCTAATTCTTTCTCCAATGTATCCACTGTCCCTCCTCTGAACATGTCCAAAGCATCTCAATCTGGCTTCTTTAGCTTTTTCTTCAAACCTTCCTGTCTGTGTTGTCCCTCTAATCACCTCATTCCTGATCCTGTCCATCCTTGTCTCTCCTAAAGAGAGCCTCGACATCTTTAACTCCTCCACCTCCAGCTCTGTCTCCTGTCTTGTACCTATTCCTAGTGTCTCTACTCCATCCATCATGGCTGGTCTCACAACTGTCCTGAAAATTCCCTTCAACTTAGCTGATTCTCTTCTATCACAAAAATAACACTAGCTACATTGCATCTAAAATGTGTTTGCTAACCACAATGAAAACACAGTAAACTCACTGAGTATCAGCTGCTAACAGAGGAACTTGGTCAACAGTGATAGAAGTTGAGAACAGGTTCCTAGCCTTGTTGGCTTTTATAGTACATATTTGTGTCCACATTGTAACACAAGGTTGCAGAAGTTTTCTTTTTCTTTTTCTTCAAATACATCTTATCAGGCACTGATATCAAGAAGTCCATTCACTTTTTTAAAATTGTGTACTAAAGTGCAGACCTTTAGTACACAATTCTTAAAATATCACTATTACCAAAAATAAAAAAAATGACTGTTTGCTGCTACGCAAAAAAGAAATGGTGGCTCCTGAGTGTCAAGGACACCAAAAACTGAGTCAGAACAGAAAGGTTGCTGTGCCCTTTTGATCAGATCGTTGCCATGGATTTGTTTTTCTCTTGTAACATAATCTTGTAAAGAGCAAAAATAAAATTTTACATCATCATTTGATAGTAAAATGCATATGGTCCGTTTGATTTCTGTAGTGTAGTTAGCCTTCGATGATGCATATCCATTCTCCATTCTCTATAAATACTGTCTTTACATCTGTGCTAATGACAAACGTTTGTTGATATTTTGCATGATTTCTACTGTCCATTTGAGTTTGCGATACAATCGTTTACTACCCTAACATATGGAACAACAACAGCCATGGATTTTCACTTGAACAGCCTAATTTGGATACTGAAAACTCTGTGTAATAACTGGTCATTATGTCTGACTATATTTATTTCTAGGAGGCCTTCAAGCAAAAGAAGGCGGATTCAAACCTTCGACACTTTCATCCAGACCACGATGCCATTGAATACAAAGTAAGTGCTTAGGAATAGGACATTCATGTGAAACAAATATTGAATACTAAAGCTACACATTACTGTACATGTTCTAGCCCTGTGGTATCCATCCACTTGGCAGGTGACCGGTAACGGCTCGTGGGTGAAGTGCCGGGCCGCAGAGATATTTCCTTTTGGCCCCATCTGGCTATTACTTACACTAGATCCATACACATATCAACATAAGAACTTAACAACAGAATGGCTAGGATTCCATCATCAAAATGCAACTATAGTTGATTAGGATATATTTTCTCATTGAAGACACAAGAGGTATATATATATATATATATATATATATTTATATATGTGTATATATGTGTGTGTGTGTATATATATATTTATATACATTGATTTAGGTTGTGAGAGTTTGTGATTTTTTTCCCCAGAAAAAAGTTTGGTAAACACAGTTAATTATATGTTTTTTTTTGTTTAGGAACAAAAAGGAAACAAAAAATTCTGCATATGTTTAAGCCATTAAATTGGACCAATCTATAGTGCTTTATGTAGTAGTACCTCAGTATCTATTTAGTATCTAGTTCACACTCCATCTCCTGTGTGTAATGTGTAGAACAGTTGTTTGAGGGCACTTTCATTGGATCCCCAGAGCCCATCCCTGTTCACCCAGGCACCATGGATCCACAAATAAACAACATGAACAAAGCAAATGAGACTACCCCTAAGGAGTTAAGTGCTCGTTGTGCTTTAATATACCTTTTGTTAATACGCACTAGTAAAAAGTGAGTCTGTTTGGTCAATTTGCACTTTAGATCGAAAAAACCTGTGTACCTGGGTCCCAGCCTATTAGCGAATGATATGTTGTTACGTTGATAGGCCCTCTGAATGGCCGCCTGTGTTTGGTTTTGTTTGGCTGCGTGGAGAGGTTTTGCCGAGAGGAGACACAAAGAGAAGAGCCTTAAAGGAGAAATGGCTCAGTTAATTAAACCTCCATTTATAATCAGCTTTTGTCCCCTCCCTCCCTCTTTTACCATCGTCAGGCTGAGAAAATGAGACGACAGAGGATGTATTCAAACGTGATCCGCAACATGAACAAACACCTAAGTAGGATTCCCTTTCTACCAGCAAAGGACGCAGAAGGCAGTGACAAGAAAGTTCCCAGGACGAAGGTGGAGTGTCGTAACATTTCAATATTGAAATAACAATAACAATGTTGCTCATCACTGTGTTAGAAAAATAAGGTATCGTCCATTGCTATTATGGTTTTAGTCTTAATGTCCACATTAGTTGAGTAACAGGAAACAGTATCAAATTTCCTTGATTAACATAATGGTGTCTTTTCTTCCATCACCCACAGGCTTTAGAATATGCCAAGACCATCGCCAAACCCCGGGTAAAATCTCAATCAAAGCAGAGTCAGGAACAACAGAGTGAAAGTATCTCCAAGTTTGCTCCTCACCTTCAAGGCCTAGATGTTTCTGAGCTCACCAAAATGGAGCTCCTTAAGAAAAGGCACGAAGAAGAAAAGAGAGCAGTGGCGTGTTTTAGAAAATACACATTCTAAAGGAAAGGTGCAGTTCACTGGACACAGTAAACTATACATTTATCACACACTAATTAGTCTTTGTCGGAGCTGGTGAAGTTGGATCTTCTGGGAAAAAAAGCAGAGATAAGCTTGTTTTCATAAATTCACACATCATTAGCTAAGGACATTTATTATGAGCTTTTTGGAATCATTTCATGCAAGATATAAACTGGAGAACTGCAATACTCTGTTGCAGGTAAATAAACAGACGACACAAGGAAGCTTATTCTCAACTAATTGTTGCTGTAGTCTGTAAAAGAAAATTGGTTCCTTTAAAAATATTAACTAATTTTGCAATGCAGGACGCATTTAATTGTAGGTTTTAATTCACTGCTGTGCAAGACGCAAGAAAAAAAAAGTTAATCAAATATCACCAGAGAAAATTAATCATGTGATTAACAGGGTTAATTAGCAGCGTTTTATTGTTAATGAATGACACGATGTTGTCATCATCTATTACAGTAAACCTTTACACAATTCTTAATTTTTTCCTAGCACTAGCTCACAAAATTGTTGACATTTTTCAAAATGCCTTAAATTAAACACTATTTATTTATTATTAAAAATGGCAGTGCTTTTGTCCTCTGAGTGTCGGGTCATTTGATGCAACACTGTATACATAAACATACACAAATATATGTCTCCTGCATTGAGGATCTAGAATGTTGTAGAAGACAGATGCTCTACTTCTGTTAGCAGAAGAGCTATATAAAAAAGAACAACATACTGGTTCAACATCACCTTTAAACAAGTCAGCTTTTTTTTCGCACTTTGACCAAACTCATTTAAATTCAGTGCTGATAATATTCATGCTTTCAGATATATGTTATAAAAAATCAATTTCAATGGAATCAATCCCAAATATGTCCCTAAGTGATTATGTATCAACTAATTGTTACTGACTGTTACACAACATTAGTAGGGTTTCTCCATACAGTCTAAACCAGGGGTGCCCACACTTTTTTTTTTGTCTTTTTTTTGTGAGCTACTTTTCATAGGAAAAGAAGGAAAAGAACATTAGTCCAACCTACTTGTATTAGCTTTTCATGCTTAAAGTTGATGAGAAAAGTTAAAATATGATAAACAATTAACCTTAGCAAAACTGATTGAAAATTTTGGAATGTATTAGGCCCGATTAAGGTACAAGTGAGCCGACAGGTGTCGCTACGACGCAACTGTTAGAAGCGATTTTGAAATAACGTATATACTGTATGTAGATATAAAATATTTGAAAGTAAATCATGAAATATTTACCAAGCAAAAATCAAATAAAAATATATATAAAAAATATATATAATATTGGTGAATCCATTTAAAAATAAATGACAGCAGTTTGCCAAGGTAACCTTTTTTTAAACTGGATAACCTTGATAAACTGGATGTCTTATTCAATACATTGAGATTGAGTGAGAATATATATATACACTGTATATATATATATATTCTCACTCTAACCCAGTGATTAGCATCATTAAATAGAATTACATCTCTAGTTTTATTACTATTATTTTTTTTTTCATGTTATTGCTCAGGATCTAACAACTCTCCTTATGGAGATCTACTGGTAGATCCTGATCTACCTATTGGGCACCCCTGGTCTAAGTAGATTAAAAAGTTTGGCTTTTTCTGAATTCTCCTTCGGATTGTTAAGAAGAGCCATTATCCAGGGCTGAAAAAGCATTGTCGCTATGAGT
Organism: Paraplagusia blochii; assembly: GCA_016785265.1. Classification (NCBI taxonomy): domain Eukaryota; kingdom Metazoa; phylum Chordata; class Actinopteri; order Pleuronectiformes; family Cynoglossidae; genus Paraplagusia; species Paraplagusia blochii. Next base: position 33,293 of record JAFBJS010000348.1, on the reverse strand, counting down.
GCTTGGCCGCCATAAGATGGTTATCGCTGTGGTAACTTTTCTGACATCTGCTTCAAGATCTAAAAAAATTGAGTGAGCTTTTGCCCTTCTGCACATAAAATCAACTTGAATGCAATAAAACCCCATGTACATCCTTGAGTGATTTTACATATTCGACAAATTTATTGATTCATCAACTGATGTGAGACTGATGGACCAATTAATTATCAATTATAATGATGCACTTTCATATACCTATTACAATGTTCTGCGTTACAACTCGTATGAAATGCAGAGTACCTTGTAAAGGATGGTTCCACGGTAATTGTTAAGGTACAAGATACCCTTACTCTTAACACTGTTATGACATTGTCATTTTTCAAAGCATGTTACTGTTCTCCCTGTACCAATGTTATAACAATGAATCGTCTGTGTGCTCTGATGGTTTGCTCTTTCATTAGTGCTGTTGTCTTATGCGCTTTAGCCATGATGTGAGTAGCAGCTCCTCCCTAACACACAGCCCTCTCAAGATGCTCATTTTACTAATTGAACCCTTAGATCATTATCAAAGCACTATTTACCTCTGTGCAATATTTTAATTAGATTATGGTCTCTATTTAACCCATCATGGACTCTTTGAAGCTCAGTGTTTTTAGTGTTAAGTCCTCAGATGTGTGGCTCGGAAACAAATGACAAAGCCCTTTTTAATTTAATGAGAACCATTGGCTACCCAGACCAAGTCCCTTTGCATCCTTTTTTTGGTCCCACCTACCTACTATTTTGCCATTGAAATCCAGTTAATTGAAGGAGTCTTTCACCACCATACATGAAGGAGGCCAAATTAGCATCCCTTTCTGCCCACTGGGAAGCTAAGGCAGACGTGGGCGCTTTGATGTGAGAAGGGCGCTTTCACTAGACGGCAAGCTTCCTGAAAATGAGCTGATGGCCCTGCTATTAGGGCTCAAATGCAGATGCACCCATGTGTTGCAAAACGCTTAATCTTTTAATTGATCACCTTCTGCATGGTCTGTTCCTTTCACTTTCTGCCAGCTGCCTGTTCATCACAATCACAAACTGAAGAGGGGGGCAAATTTGTTTTCTGAGAAAAGACTGTAGGTTTCCAAGGAAGCTAAAGATATTGAAAGGGATATTATTGCATTTTGCATAATAATTTATAATTTTGTTTTTCCTGTGAGTTTTGCGCTGGTTTAACTTTTACCCTGCCCCACATTTGTTGTACCATAGCTGGTGACACAAATTGCATGTTCAGCTGCACGTTCTTTTTTCACGTTATCACTTTTACATTATATCTAATTGTCATTCCAACTTATGTCCCAAGACTTTAAAGTAAACTGTAGATAAAAGGATTACATTTTGAGATGTTTTTTTTTTTTTTTTTTACTAAAGAACAAAAAACAAAATCACTTGATGAAATAAGATCCTCATAAGGCATTTTTTCTTCCAATGTTTCTTGGGGAGTATTAACATGCACGCACAAAGAGCATGCTCATTTTATTTTTAATTATTTGCTTTCCAGAGTGAGGCTTTGGTCCATGACTATGTTGGAAGTAGGGGTTTGAACCATTTAACTAGAAAGATAGAAAAATATTTAAAAAGAAAAGAACTGGCTGCTACCGTTTTTTTATTTAATTTTTTAAGAATTCTGTGTAGCTTAAAATCAAAGTAATTTGTCTCATAAAGTCTACAGCAGCCAGTGCTTTGAATCAGAATTTTTTGCCAATCAGTTCAGAACAGAGACAGTATTTTAATGATTCTGGTTTTGGGTTCCACCATGACAGTGACGTTTGTGAACTGGTTAGAGCAAAAATATCGTTCCTGGATCTTTTGACTTCAATTGCGGGCTGCACAAGATTTTTAAAGAACAAATTACAACCATTATCAACCGTTTACCATTGCTTTTAGATAATCGTTTTTGTTTCTGAACAAAAACAAAGTTATGTTCCTGTTCCAAGCAAAATGCCAAAAGTTTACAGTTTCCGTTCCTTGAACTGGTTTGAAGTTGTTTTTTGACAAAAGTATAAATATGGAGTACAAAGACAAATGGTGCTAAATTTTACACCATTTAACTCTTGGGTGAGAAGTAAAACGTCTTTAAATAACTATATTGAGTTGCCTTCAAAACTAACTATTTTCATTCCTTGACACAGAACTAGCATTTTTTTTAAGCGACGCCATGTTCCCAGAAAACACGACGAAGAAAACCCTCCCCCTGTGGCTGCTCCATCCCGCCGTCCTCACAGCAGATAATCTCCACAAACTTCACTATCCACAAACAGGCCTGTCTACTCTCCTCATGTCTCATTTGTTATGTTTCTCCCTGTTTATTCCAATCTGTATTTATCTATAAAACAATTCTTCATTGCATTTCTAAATAGTTTTTCCTAGTAACGAATCCTCCTTCTTTTTAGACTCTTTCAGCACCGGAGAAACGCTTTCCCTACAGGACACAATGGAAATTACACGAATATACATATTGTTAAAACAAATATTCAGTTATTAAACGGTTGTTTATTTTTATACTATGAAATAAATGTGACTGCAATAAGGAACTATATCCTATTTTGTATTTGTCACCGCGTTTGAAAGTTCCAGACCAGTAAACCATTAATTTTACCTTCTCCCGCTGCTTACATCTTTTAAGGTAAAATAGTGAACAGTAAAAACCGATTAAAAAATGTAGAAGTGGGAAAAATTCTCCAGTCATAAAAGCTGTTCTGTTTGTTTGTATACATATATTTACGTTTAAATAAACGGCTGTTATGGACAACAGGATTCAGTAACGCGCGTTAAAATAAAATGGAACTTTTACATAATGAAAGAGTAGGCTGCGAAATAGATTTGCATGAAAATGGAGATTTTATAGAACATATAAGTGCAGTTATATATCTATTTTACACAACAATAAAGAGCCATTAGAGTGAGAAAAGACAAAGGATATGCGCCATGATAAAAAATAATAACAATAATAATAATAATTTGACATTTGCATTAGAGGCCCCGTAAATAAATGACATTAATTTAAAAAAAAGCAGTTGCATGGTTGAATAAATACGAACATCCTTTTGTATAGACTTCCTCCTCCTGCGTCATTTTAACAGTATATTTCATGTGGCATATTTACAGTGCATTTACAGTGCATCAACTGCTGCCCGCTTGTTAGTGGAAACAAACCGCAGCCTACTATAGTAGATGGTCCGGAGAGCAAACGTCGTCCTCGATGTCCACGTCGTCCTCGTCTTCCTCGTCCTCCTCCTCGTTCTCCTCCAGCACGAACGAGTCCGGCTCCATGCCGTGTTTCAGCTCCTCCTGTGCGCTCCTGTCCGAGCCGTCCCGGTCGCTGCAGTTGTCCGCCGTGCGCTCCATCTCCCCCGGAGCTTTGCGCTCGTCCTGCGCCTTCCGCAGCTGTTTCTTGTGCTTCATGCGGCGGTTCTGGAACCACGTCTTTACCTGGGGACAGGACAGTAAAGTTATCAACTTGACTGTAGAAACTCACCACCGTCAGGAAACATCACTTTTTATAGATTAGATAAATGTATCGTAACTTGTCCTTAAAGAAGGACAAGGAAGTACATAATGGGTGAGCAATAAATAGAAAATTTAAGTATTCTAGGATGAAGTAAAAAAACATGTTTAATGTGTATGAATTATTTGATAATTTTTAAAATTTCCTTCAGACCTTTAATGTACATAAAAGAATAAAATCCTTTTTGATCCTATCTTCCTTTTACCCTTTAATCCCCTTAATATCAACTCGGAAATTAAATATATATATATATTTTTACATTTTATTGCAAAAATATATTTTGTCAATTGAACACGATTCATGCGTCTGCAAGGATATTCACCTAAAAAACAAGTTATTTTTAAACAGGCTAACGTTCTTGAGACTGTGGAAATTTTACAGAGATTTAAGTAGAAAAAATAATTATAACTGGTAAACTGGTAAATTAATCTAATGTTTTTATTTTCAGTTATGTTTGCTTTAACAAATCTGCCTCAGGAGAAGAGGACAATAAAAAATACAAATATTTTCATTTAAATGAAATATAATATTTACAAGGACATATACATTTATATATGTCTTTATGAATAAAATCTTTACAATGAAAGTGTAGATAAACAGATCTGAAGCGCAATATCAATAACATTTTATGTATTTACTACATTTCCAAATATCTTTTGTGAAGAAAGTATCCAGTCATTTTTTTTGGAAGAAAAAAAAATGCGTGCAATTCTGTCCAAACATTTTAATACGCTCTTTTGTAGACCATTATGGCGTCATTCAACATGTGTCTGCATATATGTTTTTAACCATCTTCCATTCTATTTCCAGTCTGTGTGTACCTGTGTCTCGGACAGACTGAGGGCCGTGGCCAGCTCCACTCTCTCCGGCGTGGACAGGTACCTCTGGATTTCGAACCTTTTCTCCAGGCCGGAGAGCTGGGAGTCGGAGAAGACCGTCCTGGCCTTCCTGCGCCGGCAGTGCTTCCCAGGCAACTCTGCATGGTGCTGGAACAAGGCCGGCATCTGCATCCCTGCACGTGAAACAACAACAGGTGTTTTAGAGCACAAAATATTTTAAACATTTTCACTTCACAGCTTTTTAAATTCCCCTTTCGATTATTTGTTGACATATTTTATGTTTGAATCTATGATAAACACGTGATGGTGCAGGAAAATATAACATAAAACTTAAAAAATAACATTAAAAAAGTATATATATTTAAAACTTTCTGTATTTTAAAATCAGCTTTTTTTTTAAAGCATCACTTATACAGAATTAAAATACAGAACTCAGAATTTACAGATTGTTTTTGTACAATACTGTAAGTAATTTTCTTTCCATCTACATATTAACATCAACAACTTAAGTTTCCTCTGATTTTGTCACCTACCAGATGTGAAGAAGTATTGATGCTCCGGTTTGTGCAGAGGGTGGTGCGGATGTGGAGCCAGGATAGGGGTCGGCATCAGCGGGTATCCGTACTCCAGGATGGGCATCCTGGAGGTCAGGGAGCTGCAGAAGGGCGAGGGCATGGTCTCTCTGAGGGGCTTAGGTTTGTGCAGTAGGATGTCCTCTATGAAGAAGGACGTGGACCTCTGCGGGGGCGCCGCAGACGCGTAGCTCATGCTCATGGTGCTGTTGTTTGTTGTTGCTGTTAGTGTAAATTCTGCGTTTACACCTGCATCGGGATAGCCAGTGAGCGTCAGTCGGTCCTAGGCTTAAATGTAGACGGTGCGTGTGCGCGCTCGCAGGCATGAATCAGTGGGAGGGCAGATGTTCCAACAAGTAGCCGTTTTATTGCCAATTGGAGAGAAAATAGATTTGGGTATCAGCCAATTAGAGCAGTGTGTGGGGAATTACAGGGTTGGTTCTGCGCTGTGATTGGATGGGCTCATCAGGGGCTGAGGGCTGAGGAAAGAGGAGGTAGGGGCTGATGGCGGGGAGAGTTTAGATAAACAGCGCACCTGTGGCCACAGAGCAGTCTCAGATAGTGATACTTACCAAATATATAGTTTTAAACTATATTTAATAAAAACTGCAATCATAAACGAAACAACAGTATTTTGTGTTTTTCAATTGGCCACATAAAGGATGAAGAAGAAAGAAAAGCAAACGGGACCTTGGCTAACCTGGCAGCTGGTGGATTCAAACCAGGAACGCTGTGGACCCCAGTCCAGTTATTTAACCACTAGGCTACCACTACCCACGCGGTAAAGAAAGCAGTTGTGGTATTTTGTAGTTATTTTTCCCAACTTTCCCTTTAATGTTACCACCTCAAAATTGTTACCCAAAATTGACCAGTAGATTTGGTAACCATTTAAGTTTAAGAGTTTAGTTGACAAGTTTAATTGACCAGTAGATGGCAGAGTTTAAGAGTGCAATGCTTATTCAGTGGTACCAAAGCTAAATAAAACAGATAAACCTTTGTAATTGTTATACTCTCAATAGCACCTTTGTAGCATGTGAGACATTTAAGGATAAATGTTTGAAGTTTTGGTTTTCACTTTAACCACTAGAGGCAATGTCTCTGTGGTGTGTTACCCCAGTGTCCACGATCTGGGCAAGTTCAAAACCCGATTAAGGTTTCCAGTTCACCACTTACTGTACTGCAGGAAGCTATGATGTGGTACAATGTGATTTGGGTGGCAGTTGTGGAGACAGCTGCCCCGGAGACCCAGCAATGGCTAAGTGGTTGAAAATGGATGGCTTGGGTTTAAAGATTTTTATAGTGCTGGGCTATAAAATCTGCTAGATTTGGGTTAGGAAAGTATTAATAGCACCCTCTACAGGAGAAGGCAATGGGAAGAGTTAATAAATATGTGAACAGTTAGCAAAATGTTAAAGAAATGTACTATAAATAAAAAAACAACAACTATTGTCCAAGCAGGTAATTTTGTGAGGCCAAATCTAATAAAATTAAAACGTAATATTTCTGCATTTCTTCGCACATACATACTCTTATTAAAACATTTAAATGTGTTATTAAGAACCATACCACGTTTTTAATAACTTCCTATTGTCCTCATAAAGCCTATAGTATTCCCTACTTACATGCCGTCCCTCGGCGATACTGCAAATTAAAGAATTTAAAACAAAAAATAATAAACTTTCTATGGACAGGGAACATGTCTTGTCGGTATTTGCGCAGGTGGAGCTCGTGCCACAGGAGGACTGGGCCGCTCCAGGTCTGACTGCTGCGCTAATTCCTCCCAAATTGGCAGTAATTGTTGGTATTAAAATCCGGGAGAGTACAAGTGTCGCTCCTGTGGCCATTTGCGGCAGAAAGCGGTGCGCTGTAATTTGTTGATATGGTGTTGTCATCACATTTCCAATCAGGCCGCTTAATGTGAAAGTGTCTTAATGTAGGCAGAATTCGCGCAGCAATGCTATTAGGCAATTAGACTGAGGCAGACGGTCAGGGCGGAAGTTGTAATCCTCAGGATGAAGGACGGGAGTACCACGTGACCAGACCCAGAGAGGACACATTCATTACTGGACTGTGGAAGCAGATCTGTCCACTGTGCCTTCGTTTCCAGCTCATGCTTCTGCATTCAGCAATGAACACGAGCACATCTGTGATGTAAGGAAAACTGTGCCAATATGAGGCACAAAAAACATTTCCAGGAGATTAAACCACTCCGTCGTCGTCGTCGTCATTATTATTAATAGTATTTTAATAAAAGTTGAATTCATCAGCAGGTGGAGTAGCACCTCCCCGCCAGTACCTGCAGCACACGCCAGTGCGTCAACCCCTTTGACACGGCGCGCCGGGATAACAGGTTGCTTTTAGTGGGAAATTAGAAAGTAAGTGAAACAAATGGCGATAAAATCGCCTTAAGGAGCCGTTCTTGGGGCGCAGCCATAAGCTGCTTTTTGTGGCCATTTCATTAAGTGAAAATTTCAGCCTCTCAGGTGGTGCGTCACTCGATTAAGTGGTGCGTTTGGATAAGAGGGTAGAAGCGGCACATGGACTTTAACCCAGCACCCTGCCACAGTCCTGGGCCACCACCTGCGTCTGGATTAAATGTGGATAAAACATAAAAAAAATAAATAAAAAAAACTGGCACAATCTGGTAAAACAGGGTATTGGAGCCGACAATGACTTCAGCGATTGCACATAAAGTCTGTTTTCCTTCAAATAAATTTTAATCCCTTAAAAATATATATACTCTCATGTAAGTACATATTAAAAAGAATATATACGTAATTCTAATAATGTTATAAACAGTAAATATGACTATATGTGAGAATACGTTTTAAACTATGTTTTCTGATATCCTACTTGTAGTCCTACTTGTTTAAATAAATAATAACCTAATGGGAATGCTAAGAAACAAGGCACTTGAAATAAAATCTAACTCCCAATAAAACACATCAGATTCATCTGCGTAACAGGAGCCAAAACTACAACTAAAAATAAAGCAGTCATTTTGGCTTCAAAATAATATTTTTTATTATTTAAAATCAATTCGCCTGGTCCTGCAGAGGACGTGTTTTATTCCTCTACTGTCCACACATCTTCAACGCAGTCCTCACAGTCGTGATCCAATTTGTTTTTGTCGTCGTCATCCACTACCTGCAGATGGTGGTGTTCTAGTTGGAGCTAACGCTCCTGGGGCATTCATGCATCCGATAGGCGCACATGAAAAAGATACCTGGAAAAAAGAGACGTCAGGTGTTCAGCATTTTTGTCCTGATTAAATTAAATCTTTTATATATACAAAACATGTATATTATATATAAATCCATGTGGATTAAAATCATATGATATATCGTAGTGGCGTTTCGTGAGAAAAGTATAAATACTGTGCTGTCCCTAAGTTTATCGTGAGTCAGTGAACGCGTCTTTGCGTCGTGGCGGTGGGAGCCATCGTTTGTAAAAATACGCAAGAATTCAAGTAAATTATGAAAGAAATACAAGATATTTCCTCAGTTTTTCTCAGAATTAAGTGTAATTTTATTATTTAAGTACTGTTTATTTTGACGGGAGAATATGGACCCCTTATTTTGTCAATTTTCTGCGCACACCTGTGACCATAATCAGGCCTTGCGTTTGTTTTGGACCCAACAAATGCCATGTGAAGATGGACGCCGGACATTGAAAAACAATGGATACAAATGGAAATTGAGCTGCGGACTAAGGTAAATATTCTATTGTGTGTTGAATGAGTTTTAGAATACTTTTGGTATTTTTAATTACAGTTTCAAAACCGCTTCTCCTGTTTCTCCCCTTTTTCTTTATTAATATTTTTTTACATAGTTGTTTATTGAGACAAAGTGTGACTTTATTTGTGATTATGGTTGAACTGTAGCTCATATTATGGTGTATTTCACGAGGGTCCCTTTGGAATACCCACATTAAGCTCATATGTGATCAATTCAATTGTGTATTTGTATGTGTTTGTTGTTGTTTTCATTTCTTATTCCAATATGGAATGCCACCAAAATAGCTTTTAATGTATGTTTTATTTTATTATTTCCTTTTTTTATGCTAGATTAGCTATCTACAGAGAAATAGATAACGGATATTTTGAATAACACAATTATTATTTTACATGCAGGTCCATGTACAAGGTTGGTTCAACGTTCAATCAGGCAGATATAAACAAAATTATTAATATTGGTACAAAATGTATCGGTTTTTCCTTTAATGTTAAAAATTAGATGTTGCAAAGCCCAGGTCTGGGCAAATACGCTGGAGACCCTCATGGGGTCCTGACACTTGGACAGGTGCGTGATAAATGATGTCATCAAACCACACCTGAAGGCACAACAGCAATGCTCGATGCTCCTGTCCGTGGTCGGGTATTTTTGCGGGTAACAAAACTGTATTTCCTAATGAATGCAAGGAGCTGGTCATGGTTTAAGTGAAGCAAAACAACACGTAAAGAATGTGCATTGTGAAGTGCATTGTGCCGTTTTTTGCCTATTGTTTTAGGGCCGAATAAGTCCAGTTGTTAATGTAAATGCTGCACACAGAGACATAGGATTGTTTCAGACAAAATATTATAAATAAATGTGGCATTTATCCAAAACTTATGTTGAACTAGTGTTTTTCTGTTGTACACACTATTATTTAGTAGAACCCATTTTGTCAGGCATCATAATTCCAGGCAAATCACCTGCATATATTGGTATTGTTATTGGAAATAAGGTTAAATATCGGCAACTCGGATATTGGCAAACGTAAATATTGGACATCCCTCGGTTTATGTTTACCTGAAAAGAAGTTGAGCACCACTGCCACCCAGCCAATGATGTAGGACCAGGAGAACCTCCAATTTCCATAGCGCTTTCCATAATAGTTAACGGTCACACCTGTGTACACAGCCATTGCTAGGAAAACTAATATACCTATGGAAAAGACGGGGAGGAACACCAGATTTCATCAGTTAATTGATGGTGAAGGTTTCTTGAAATTGAATGCTCTAAACAGAACAGTAGAAAAGAAGCAGACTTGGTCTTACATGAGATGAAAAACAGAATGCCTGCAGCGAAGGTTTTGTCAAACTTGTCAAATGAGGAATAGTGGATGAAAGCCATGATGCCGATGATGATACCAATGAAACAGGCCATTAGAGAGAGGATCATGAGGGCACGTGTGGCGTCTAAGTGTGCTGTGGGCAGGGTTAAAAGTCAGTTAGTGTGGGGTCAGTGCAGGCCACCTGAGGAGAATGAGCTGCGGAGCTAAGGTCACCTTAACAAATCAATGATAGTCTAAAGAAAAAAAAAAGTAGACATTGAATTTAGATAAAGGAAAATTACCAGTGTAACATGTTTAATTTTAGCTACACCATCTACGTCATGATCAATCAGAAGCAAATCTTGTTATTCTGGAGGTAGAGACCATTTGAAGATAAGTTGAAACTTAAAGACAGGAAACATCATGATGCTATTTTCCTCATCACCACTCAATCATGTGGAGCCTCTCAAAGATGACTTTGGGGACAAACAGAAAATCCAATTTTGTTTGGAAAGGAAAAGAATAAAAATACACAGAAAAGAAAATAAACGGCGAAACTGGATAAAATAAAGCACCAATGCATTCCAACAAAAATGGCCAAAAACCAGTGCTTTACTAAAGTATTAAATCTATTACATATTCTAGGTTAGTCGTCTGGATTCTTCTTTTTTTTTTTTTTTTTTAAACATCATTAGCATCACAATTGTTTAATTGCCTAACAAGTCTAGCCATCTCTTGTTTTGTGTGTGTGTTTCTAAAATGATATAGAGCAACAGCTCAACCTTTAAGATGCATCGCCTGTATTTACAGTTAGGAGCAACACATGCAACACTAAACAGTTGCTCACGTGTTTTTACGTGAATGAATGTGTTTTTTGGATCTGTGTGTGATGCGGTCACACTGGGATGGACACAGTGACTGAATCTTCAAAGATTCAGATACCACTGAAATACTGTTGTAGTGGTACTTCATAGGCTATTACTTGTTGTTTCTCTGTCTCAACTAATGTGGTGAGTTAAGTTGCATGCATGGTGGCTGCATCCATGTTAAGATAAGGTAGGCCTGTAAGGTGAACGCTAATGTTGGTTAATTTTACTCCAACGTTTCAGAACCACACAAACTCTGGTTCATAAAAAGAATGAGTTGTGTAAAGCTTACAGGAAAAAAGTAAATAGTAAAAAATGTGTCTATTCTATAGGGCAAGCCAGGAGCTAGATAGCTTAACAAATGGAGGCGCTGACTGATGACCTCAGTCCAGCAACTTGGCTGCCTCTACGGCAAGGGTCTCAAAGGTGGGGGCCGCAAAATTACGTTCCTTGGACCGCAAAGGCCCACGTACCACAAGTTTGAGACCCTTGCTCTATAGTTTTATGTACGGATTTTATGTACGAATTTTAGAGGAATTCTCCAGAAAATCTTCTGAAGTGGATTCCAAATAGTTCTTTATACATTTGCTTGGATTCATTGAAAGAATTTATGATTAATTAACGCTGCCTCCATCAGGATTTTGCGAGAAAAACTTGTTTGGAAATTTGAATGTGGAAATTTTCTGTGGCTTGGGTTACTAGAAACACTATTTGTTGATTTATTATTATTATTATTATTATTATTCTGGCTTTGTACTGTATCTTAATATAGCCCATGGCTACTGATGACTGTTTAGCTGCATTGTGACTGGTAATATATGGGTTAGTTTGTATTGTAGTGATCCTCTAAAGGACCTAGGATGATGACTTCTTTCTCTCTCTCAACTGACTAAATAGTGTTTGGTGAGAACATGTTGGTTTTACCAGAAACAAAAGAAATAACTAATTTAAACACAATGAACAGATGGTACTCTGTGATCCTGTTATCATTTGCATCTTTTTTTTTTTAACAACCCTCGTTTACATAGCATGTTAGCAGTTACCGCATCGCAAATGGTACTTTCTGATACTGACCGACGCTGTCGCTGTAGGGGAAGCATTTCCCTGGTGTGCAGTAGCGCCACAGGCCCTGGTGCATGTAGTTGCTGGACTGACGATACTGCATCCAGTAATCAGTTGCTGTGGAAACAATCAGGAGGATGTTTCCGACGCCTGCACAGAACAGCCCTCCACCCATAAAGCTGTACATCTTACACCTGCAGACACACAGGAGAGGAACATAAGGTCACTTAGAACCAGTGGTCAGTGGAACAGCCCCCTCCTCCTCACATCTACACACACCCACTTCAGGGAGAGAGGGTGTAAGTGTCAGTAATTGCGTTGTAATGAACATATTATTTCCCCTGGATTGGGCTGTGGGGTCATCTGTCTGTGTGTTTGTGCCACTTTGTTCTCTGGAAAAAAAGGCTTTGCATCCACGGACCCCGTCACCCCCTCCCACTCAAGATACACACACATACACATCAGGTCTAGCCACTATCCAATCCAGTGCTGCTTTGATACTTGATACATCTATTGCTCATTGTTCCACCTGGGCGCAATATCCTGCAGCCAACCCTTCGTTCTCATGAAGAGTTGTCCTGACTTCTTTTTCTTTGATAAAAGACAATAGAAAGACACGTCTTGTTAGGTCTGGAGGGTGGATGTGCTGCTCACTGAAGAGCTCTATATACAGTAGTTCCACATTTCCTCCCTCCCTGAATGTCTTCCACGACAAGTTCTGACATCTGTCTCAATCTAATTCAGCAAATTCTGAAATCAATTGGATCCCTGGTTGAAACAAATGAAAATGAAAAGTATCTCCTCATGTTGGACATGTGGAACAATTGATATGTTTTATTCATCACCAAAGTTTGTGATGTCACCATTTTTCTGGCATTGAAATTGTGCGATAGCTTTTCCTCCAGGAAGACACTAGTAATTCAACTAAGTCAATTTATAATAATACATATGAAAAGCCCCCGTGACATAGATGCATTCATAAAGACGCTGTTGGTAACTGGCAAATTTTAATTAACCTAAATGCAGACAGCATTCAAAATGTAGTTTTTAAACTGTAATTCTCAGTAAAAGGTTGATATTATTGTTATTATTATTATTATTATTAATTATTGTTTGGTCCCTTATTTTTAACATGACATGAAACCAGTATTGCAAAAAAATCTATTATTACAGTTTCTGTTTCTGTGTAAATAATATCTAGTTAGTTAAAATATAGTTTGGTTAACATTCATCACAAACCACTACTATCTAAAAGATGACGGTTGACTGACCATGTGTGTGTTGTAAGGCAGTGGTCCCCAACTACTGGGCCGGGGACCGTTACTGGTCCGTGGGTGAATTAGGACCGGGCCGCAGAGAAATAATGATTCCTTTTGGTCCCATCTGACTATTACTTCCACTTGATCCATACCCATATCAACAAAAGAACTGAACAATAGAATGGCTAGGATTCCATCATCAATAATGCAACTATAGGATATAGTAGGAAATATTTTCTGAGTGAAGACAACAATAAACTCAAGATTCTAACCTTGTATACTGGTCTGGTTGGAGAAAATTATAGGCTGAGTGCACTTGGGAAACCCTCGTGTTAATTTGGGTAGGAAGAATTTATAGGTAGGAAAATATTTCAGGACCACGGAAATGTAAGTTTATTTAGAGGTATTTATCTGCCTCAACTTAACGACAGCTCTGTGATAATCCGTGACGCAAAAAAAGATTGTGGAACACTGACATTATACACCATGTAAAAAATAATAATGCTAACACAGCATTGACTTCTCCACCTGGGGAACATGAGAGAAAAACAACCTAAAACTCTCTCTATCTGAAACACAGCATTTGTGTGACAAAACTCAAGCATTCCTTACCGTAATGTGGAAACGTATGGAGATCGATCTGCCTGACAAAATACAAGATTTTGCAGTGAGTTATTAGCTGTAGCATTTGACAGGGTGAAGAGGGGGGGACACTGGGGGGCCATGACAAACACTGCACTCAGACAATGGGCCTCGTCCGGCCGCAGGCCAATCAGCTTCTGTCAGTGTTGTAGTTCGGAAATCTGCTGAAAACACAGAACGTGTTCAGGCTTTAGAGACTGAACTAATAGTGATGACTGCATGGTTTCAATTGAATGTGAAGAGCTGAACTGGATGGAGGTAGAAAGCAGTGCTTACATTTAATGGACTGTAGCTCATTTTAATAGAATTCAGAAACAAACACAGCTGTGCCTTTTATTCTTTATTTTCCCATCTCTATTATAAGGACGGTTTAAATCAGAGGCTTCTTTGTTTGACAAATTAGTCCTTGTATTCTTTGAATTTTTGTTATATTTGTTATAGGACATTGGTTTATCCCAGGTTAAAATTAAATACATCAGATGAATCTCTTATTGCTCAGGACCAGCACTCCTTTGGAGATCTACTGGTAGATCTGATCTATCTATTGGGCACCCCTGCGTTAATTAAATAATAAAGATCTATCTGTCTATTTATCTGTCTGTCCATATATGAAAATATACGTGTTTTCATGTTGCCTTGTAAATTTCTTCTTCTCTAATATATATTTTGGTTGAAATCTGATCTTTATTGATTTGGGTTTTTCCATTTGTTCAAGAATTTTGATTTCTAAATGACATCAATTTGAAATAGTTATTTGTCACCTTTGCCAAAATGTTTGGTCTTAATTGTGCCCTGAGTCACTGAGTAAAACTGCAGGGAATCACATGTGATCATCATGCGTTAGCAGTGGTATTTCAACAATTTTCTTGCTGAAAATTGGCCAGGCAGCTGTTTGAAAGAGCAGCTCACACCAGTACGGTGCCCCGACTGTGCTTCTAACCTGATGTTTCCTTCATTCTGACCATCATCTCTCCGTGTTTGCCCCCGCGTTGAAGCTTTGCTCCACCACATCCAGCCAGGCCTTTCTCTGCTTTGACACACACGCAGACGCGGAGTCCAAAGATGAAAGGAGAAGAGTAGCTCCATTAACTGCATTACAGCAAGTTGTTCAGACCAATTGACAACAAAATGCCTCAGAAAAAGCATTTTTCTCCCTGAGATTTGAGTGCTGTACTTACATCTAACTTCATTTTTATAGACTACAGCCCTATTTTTCTTCCATCCTGAGTGTGACAGCCAGGAGGGCATTTGATATGCTTCCCATGCACAATCAAAGTGGACAATATGTCTCTGTGACAGGAGAGCAAATCCATGTTTTCTTGAATTTGTCCGGCTTTTGAAAGATTAATTTTGTTGTGGATAGTCTACATTTACTGGGTATCATTGATGGGTGAGGGGCTCAAGCAGCTCTCTGGGATGGATTACGCCAACAGTAATTACAAAGAGTGCGTAGCCCGAGTGCTTCCATTATTGTGTTAAAACACCAAAGCTTAGGCAGGTTGACGGCCATTCTGTTAGTTGTGCACCTGTTGTCTAAGCTGGATGATCCACACTCATATGTTTCAAATATGTGTCTCATTGTTGACATATCACTCCATTTGATAGTTGGAGGGTTACATACTTCTATCATTAAAAAAAATCATTCCTTAAAATTATTATTTAATTATTCCTTAAAAAAATTAATTCATAGTCATCGTTATCTATAACTGGGATACATGGGCAGCAGCCTCCACCACTACCACCCAAATCACACTGTGTGCCGTCCTGCGGGTAGTTAGCACTGGAAACTATGAATTGGGATGGTGCTCATTTTTCTTAAATAAAAATAATCAGTTAGTTATTATATTTCATTGTGAACATGTAATGATGCATTAATGAAATATATTGTAATTTTAGAGACACTAGCAATACGTAGAAGACAGGAGACATAGCTGGAGGTGGAGGAGTTAAAGACGCTGAGGTTCTCTTTAGGAGAGACAAGGATGGACAGGATTAGGAATGAGGTGATTAGAGGGACAACAAAGACAAGGTTTGGAGAAAAAGTTAGAGAAGCCAGATTCAGATGGTTTGGACATGTTCAGAGGAGGAACAGTGGAAACATTGGTAGAAGAAGGATCCTAGAGATGGAGCTACCAGGTAGGAGACAAAGAGGAGATTGATTAATGTAGTGAGGGAGGACATGGAAGTAGAGGATATAGA
This sequence comes from Paraplagusia blochii, assembly GCA_016785265.1. NCBI lineage: Eukaryota > Metazoa > Chordata > Actinopteri > Pleuronectiformes > Cynoglossidae > Paraplagusia > Paraplagusia blochii. The sequence continues at coordinate 17,297 of JAFBJS010000348.1, read as the reverse complement.
GGACAGTAGAAGTCGTAAGGAGAAGTAGAAGAAGAAACAATATTTTGTGACTAAGTAGTACAATATTCCAATATGTTGTTGCGGAAAATGTTGTGTTGTGCTTTTTATAGTAAGTACTGTAAGCCCTTTTTTTTCTTTCATTTCATTTTTTTCTTTTTATCTTTTGAACTTCTCCGTAGTGTCTTTTCTTAATTGCCCAATTAAGTAAATTGAGCTTTTTTTCTGTTTCTGTTCCTTTGTTCCTCTCCTCCATTTCTCTGCGTATTGAGCCACTGTTTCTATATCCCATTGGCAGAGTTGAGGTCCACTTCGCATCATATACAAATTATATCAATTGGAAGCTTCGATCCATCGCTGCGTTAATGGAACAAGTGGCTGAGCATTCAATGACCTTTCGTTATTGACCAAATGTCCAAATTACTACACGGCTGTCCAGCAGGAAAGAACCCACTGATGTAAGCGCATAATATCTGTGTACGAGCAGAACAGGGCAGTGTATAGAATGGAACCGTTGACATTCTCCAGCTGTGCTACTCGCAAGACACAAGGTCAAAAAAAGGAAAGGTAATGGCTTCTAAAAGTTATCGACGAGAGTGGTTAAAACGCTTCTAAATCCTTACGTTCCAGGCAACACTCTGCCTAAATGCCTAAATCAACTCCTCAGAATTGAATTTTCAAGCCTTCAAATGTTTAATTTGTGGAAAAGTGCTTTTAGTGTTTGCCCAGTAAATGAACGGCAGCTCTAATCATAAGAGCATGTGGATGGCTGCGCTTCTCCACCGCCACCCGTGAGATGGCGGCGTGGACGGGGAGAAAAACCTTTCCACTTAACCACTTAAATGAATATATCAAGAAACTAATTTGCCATTTTAATTGCGTGATTTAGGAAGACGCCACTTCACTTGCCCCCCTTCCATCTCGGTTGATTTCCAATGTGAGCGCACATTAGATTGATCTATGAAAGACTGCAGAAATCACAACACTTAAGTCTTTTCATTTTCCCTCCCTAATGAAATAATTGAAATTCCTGTCAGTGTCTGCACTTAAGCCGCACACAAACACGGCAGGCATGATGTGCGGCTGAGTGAATTGTGAATAGACTTGTGCTTATCTCTCTCCGGTTCCTCGCCTTCTTGCTTTTTTCTTTTTGTCGTCTAGGAGCTGCAGATTCATTCCATCTGCCGGGCCCAGAAATAGAACAGTGCATCAATTTTGTTGAGATTTGGCCATCCCATTAAGTGATTGCTAGCAGAAATGGCAGGGGACATTTCTTCTGATACGTTCCGTGAAACAGCGCTGGCAGACATTAAGGACACATTATTGAGTCCCATTTTCTCCCAGCCACAAGGATATCCATTAGAGTGGCATACAGCCCTAAATTTTTCCATTTTCTCCCTCACCAAGCTTGACTTTACACATTATTCCTGCCTCTGTTTTGTAATTTGCAGCCACAAATTATATCAGGGAATAGCCATCTCGTACCATGTGGCTCCTCTTCCCAGGGCTATTTGCCAAGACTTGATTCTGAAGGGTCAAAATGGGCCCGTCGTTAGGAGTAATCATGACTGACAGCAGGGTCCTTTAAAGTCCATATAAGTTAGCCCACACTGGAAACTTGTGTGTGTGTGTATGTGAGACAGGGAGAGCTGTGGATATTATTTTTTCACAGTGTTGAGTGACATGCTGCCCTTCACACACACAAACACAACTTCACAGTGCACTAAAACACATTTACACAGTTTGTTTCTTGTTAGATTTCCTGAAGCATAAATCCAGGCGAAGTCAGCCAGGGGAGTAAAAATGCAATTCTTTTAATAAGTAACAGAGAGAATGCAGTCTGTAAGAAGACACAGCATATTCTCAAGAATGTTAGGGAAATACACTGACTGTCACTTTCAAAGAGAGTGTCTTTTTTTTTGTGCAAATTTCCAGTAGAAATTGTGAAATGTAAAATGGCATTGCTCTGGGTTGGCAACAGCAATTTAAAAAAAAAAAAATAAAATAAAAGGTGTAGAACAGACACAGACTAAATTTAACAAGTGATCAAGTAGATTGCAGATAATTTGGGATTTTGTGTGAACTAAGATGAATGACTTTTGTAAAAGTGATGAACAATGACCAAAACGTGTTTAGCCTTTTCACTGTTATTTATAGGAAACATGCCGGCATTGCTGGGAAATGGTTGATATAAATCACAGGAATCAAACTCAGGCCGGGGGGCAAAATCTGGCCCGCAGTGTAATGAAGTTTCTATGTGAAAAAAAGGAAAAGTAACGGAAAAAAAATGCATGTTTACAATTAATTTTTCATTAGCTGTTAGTTTTTCATGTCCATATTTAATTCTGGCCAAGTTATGTGCACCAGAATAAAATTCTAAATGTGCCATGTCCGACCCTCAGGCCATAGTTTGCCCAGGTCAGGTGAGGAATGATATCACATTTGTGGTGCTTGGAAAGAGGCAGATTTTTTGAATACGTGCTTTGTACAGTGGAAACCTGATTGTGTAACATTGAAATTATAGGTCATATTTTGTAGAAAAAATTAAAAAAAAGAAAATCTGTGATTAGTTTAGTCATCTACATCTCCACCGCCACATCTCTAGGCAAAGTAATCATTGATCACTAATTCAAAGACATTTCCAGCCTGTTGTGTTATTATAAGCACAATAATGCGTGAAATAATATGCATCCACTACCAGATTCGCCAACAAACAGGTCAAGCCTTTTCGCTGTGTTGTGGAGAGCACAGTCACAGAGGCGTCAGAAGGCAGCTCAAAGGCCACAGGACCCCCCTGCCGAGCTGACATTCTCATCGTGCCTTGCCCATTAATTCTGTTATTGTTGCTGCCCTGGCCTCCCGGAGTCCTATCAAAGACTCAATAACGTCTGCTTAACCAAAGTCCATTGCCAATTCCCCCTTCTCTTTCTGCCCCCTTTCTTTAAAAGCGTCCAGCAGCATGCGGGTGCGCAGAGCAACTGCCTTTCACTCTGATGTTGCTGGGTTGAAAAGACCATTATTACCCCGTAATTGTTGGGAGTCAAACCCAATTAAGCAAATCTGTATGGGGCAGATGCCGCCTGCCTCCCCCAGCACTCACTTTACTCTTGCTTGTCGCTTCACTTAGGCCCCGCTTGATCTCCAGTGCAGGCCGAACAAGCAGCGGCACTGACCCCCTGGCCAGGAGAGACACGTTGCTAATTGAGTTCTCGCTGGTCATTTGCTCCTACCAAATGAGCAAGAAGAAAAATGGAAAAGTGCTGCCTCTGTTTCTGAGGCCACGGGAAGAGGGAGAGGTGCAATGACACTCTTGTTGGCAGCAAGTCTCATAGGGGATAAAGACACAAATGTTTAATGGACATTTAATCCATAGGAAAGGCGGGGATCCTCGCATCGATAAGATTCCTCTTGGAATCAAACTCAGTGTTCTAACTGCTACACTTTGTAACCCTTCATTATTACTTATAATAGCAATAGTATTTTCTCAATCTGAGGGAGATAATGTTTATCAATTTATCTAAGATTTAACAAAACAGTTTGACAAACTGATTTTAATTTTCAAGTTCCTCGAAGGCTCCAAATGCCTGAAGCCACCTTCTTTAGATAATGTTCTGTAATTAAGTGCTGAAGACGAGAAGCTTTTCAACTGTCAATCAATTCAACTGACAGATTTGAGAATCAATCGGTCAATCTTCTTCTCGCCAACAGGTATTGAACCCATCCTGGTCAGAGAATGATCGCATTGTATGGAAACACAGTGATTTCATGTATTGAGCTACAGTTACTGCAGCCACTTAAGTCGGTCCTGGACTAATCTGACACTGGTGAACAAGCAGGACATTGTCGGCGTCCGTCCCAGTGGGTATCACACCAATGAGAGCACTCATCCAGTTGATTTGAATGCGTGTGATGTCACGCCTCTTTTACTCACGCCTTTGTTGCCTTCAGAAAAGGAGGGTCATCATGGGTCAGCAGACACACAAGCACACTCTCAAACATGCTAACAGGGTGCCAGTGTCCCTGTTGCTGTGTGGTGTTCATGGAACAGTTGGATAGGTTGAGGTATTTTCTGGGATATGCATACAGGCTTAGGATTTTCCTCTTTTTTGTCAGTTTAGTTTAAGGTTTATAGACCAATACTGGGCATCCGGTAGTGAGTGCATTTTTGTCATGTGTGTGAAATGCTTGTGGCTCGCCAAGTCATCTTGTATGGCTGGCTGGAGCTTACAGAGCACTTTATCATGTTTATGCAGCAGAATTTCTTCACCTGATAAATTACATTTTTTTGTAACAAAGCAATGAGCAGTATTTGTTGCTTGAATATATACGAATTAACTGCAATAACATTTGTTCATGTTATGGCATAGATTTACATCTATACAATGTTCCATTTATAACTGACCCTTCAGTATTATTGTTGTGTTGATGTGACTTGCCAGTAGAAATGAGTTTGATGCTACTGCTGTGGTAGATATTAACCCCAGAAGCCTTGCTGCATACCCCAAATGATCCCACATAATACACTACATTAGGGTTATGATATGAGTTATAATCTTTGAATATAAACTCGTTTTAGTTAGATGGATGAATGCTTCTCCTTCTTCTTTTCCTTTCAGTTTGATCCTTTTACAGGGGTTGCCACAGCGAGTCAACATTTCCCATCTCACCCTTGTCTTTGTATCTTCTGCTCTAACTCCAACTACCTCAATTTCCTCTTTAACTGCATCCATCAGGCTCCTCTTTGTCTCCTACCTGGTAGCTCCATCTCTAGGATCATTCTTGTATAAATGTCCCTCCTCTGAACATGTCCAAACCATCTCAATCTGTCTTCTCTAGCTTTTTCTCCAAACCTTCCTGTCTGTGTTGTCCCTCTAATCACCTCATTAATGATCCTGTCCATCCTTGTCTCTCCTAAAGAGAACCTCAGCATCTTTAACTCCTCCACCTCCAGCTCTGCCTCCTTGTCTTCTACCTATAGTGTCTCTAATCTGTCCATCATGGCTGGTCTCACAACTGTCCTGTAAACCTTTTCCTTCACTTTAGCTGACTCTCTTCTATCGCAGATCAGATAATGGATGGATGCAATCTTGTGCAAAGGGATTGTTTTAGCATAGGGACGGAAATATTTGTGTCTAATATCTGTTGTATCTGTGATAGACATTGTAATCCATGCATAGCTGTGGTATATTTTATTTACACATACACCTGAAGGAAAATGATTTTTTTTTTAGATTTAAACTGTTAGCTTTATGGCAGGCTTTTTCCTGGATATACAAAAGCTAAAGAAGGTTTGTTTGACGAATCCATGCGGTTAAGTGGCCTGGTGACAGTCTACTGTAGATCTGCCTCCTGCTGGAAATGTTTGCAAAACTATGAATCGCACTAAAGTCATTATGTCATTTATGTCACACACTATAAAAAAATTTTAATTTTTGCTTTACAATAATGTTGTTGTCCATAAAACCAGTTTACTCAACTTCATTCTTTACAAAACAATTTATTCGTAATCACTAAATACTTCTGTTTTGCTAACTTCACTTCTGCTTACACCAAAAACCTGCATCCGAGTAACATTTATATAGCGTACTAATCATTAGAGAGCATTATCGCATGTAACCTGTCCTTGCACCAATAACCTGATGAACTGATTGTACGGGATATGCACTGCACATGTGTGAATAAACTGCCGAGCGGCTCCACTACATGCTTCGTGATGCATTAATCACCGTTCTCACCACTCATCAACCTGGTTGTGCAAACATCCAATTAATATAATATCTCTGCGGATGTCTGGCTTCTGTTGCCACCTCTGTCAATCATGGCTTAATGGCAACAAGGGAACAAATGCAGCACTTTGAGGTACAATTGAAGAGGCCAACAGTCAGTAATTAAGCAGTTCATAAGGCAATCTCATTAATTATCCCCTTCACGGCCGGCTGCCTTCTCTGGCCAGCCTGATTATATGCTTATTGTCTGTGAAGCCTATGGTGAAATGTTCCACGCTGCACTTTCTAATGGACTCTAAAAGAGGAGTCATTTACAAATGGCTTTATTAGGCAGAGTGCCCGCATGGCCTTTAAAATGTTACTTGAAAATGCAATTTCACCTGGCGTTTGTAGCAGGCTTTCATGCACTTAAGAAGAGGTCATGCAAACAGCAATATAATTAGCAGACTCCCTTTTTACACCGTCTGGCTGATTTGAAAAGCGTTCCACACCTTTTCTCCTCCTTTCAGCATTAATCAGTCGTTTTCAGGCATGTTGGAGACAAAATGTCATTCTGGCTGCCCGCTGCATGAGGCTCCTTTTTAGAGTGGATTTGTTAGACATATGTATGGAGAGGGAGTTGAAAAGCTTTGTGTCATGTGTCAACCTACTGTAGGCAAGGGCAGACTTTTCATTTTATTCGTCGGTGGGTGAACTGAGGGGGTCAAGCTGCACTTAATAGTTCCAGGGAAATGTGTTTTTTTTTTCCCCCTCTGAATGTAAAATAAATGAGATCTTTATGTAGAAATAAAAACAACATTTAGCTGTGAAAAGGTAACTCTAAGAAGAGGTTATGCCAGCGCTGCCTCTTTGTGAAATCTCAATCTATAAGCAAACCATGGAAGTCCTGCAACATTGTCTCCATCGTCACCCACATGCACGTCACAAAGCAAACACTAACTATTACCACATTTCTTGCGCTATCCAAGAGCCTTTTCATTGCAAGCAAATGCTGAAATCTGCCAGTCCGCCTCAAAGCCCTTCTCGGCTCACGTGGAGTCTGTCAGCAGGACTCCAGATGCAGATAAGGAAGAAATGGAAAATGGAGGCCAAATTGACCCTCTCACAGTGTGTTAGGTCAGTTTGTATAGGTACCTGCAGCGGCTGTCCCCCTCCCATCAATAAAATAATTTAAGAACACATTATACTCCTTTAAAAGGGCCCATTTGTCAGACCAGGTGACTCCTAAAGGAGCCTGCATCAGGTACTTTTAATTCCGCAACGATCGATATGACTTAGGCTACCGTTGGGCTGGAAGTGAATATTAAAAAAGCGGATTGCAGTTAAAATGTCTCTTGTCCATAAGGTCGATACAGGGAGGGTTGGTGTAGAAAGGGGCGAAAGGTTTGCACTGCAACCCTGACAGGAGACATCGGCTCAGATTTTTACAATTGTGAAATGTGTTTGCCTGATATTCTCAGTTGTGTATCCTGTTGATACTAATGACCACATGTGTCTTTGTTTTTTTCTGTGCTGTTACCTAGTGTTCAAAGTGTCACATCAATGTATTTGGCAGATTTACTGAAACCACCTTTTTTTTTCAACCTTTTTGACCAGGGCACTTCATCATAAATGAATATCAAGGAATAGAAAACATTTTACACATATTACAGAAAATTGACCATAAAATGTGGAGAACAGATCAATAAAATATTATTATAAATTCAACCTTTACATCAAGGTGGGGGCCACAAAATATCTTCACACGGGCGGCAAATGGACCAAGGGCTGCGAGTTTGAGTCCCTTGCTATATATAACATGGATAGATAGAACTTCAATAATGCCTCGGGAGTAGGTATATATTGAATGTGATGGAATCTGATTTATAAGCAGTTGAATCTAAGGGTTTTTTTTTCCCACTACGCTGCTAGTTGTTGTCCTGTTGACAGAAAATCTCTTCCAGTCCAGGACATCAATGATGTCCCTATGTTTGGACTGATAGGACAAATAAAAAATGAATAGTGTGTTGCTGGTAACCTGATTGATGTTAAAAAGGCTGGGGTGGAAAATTGCCAACTGTAACAGTATTTTTTTTCAATTGTCTCTTAATATTTTAGGGTAAGTGCCATTATTTTGTCACAATTTCTAGCTTCAGGTATTTTATTGGACTCTAGAGCAATGATGTCAAATTGGTCAGAACATATGAACCATTGCATTATACCCTGTAAAAGCTATTTTTACATGAAATGGCTCACCATAAAAATGGAAAGGAAATTCAGCTTGGCGAAAGTTGTTCTTATTTATGGATTTAAGAGGGTGAACAGAGACGTTGCCGTGAGATGAAACAATAATATTGGACACATTAAGGCCTAACCTGCAGTACAGTGATCTTTATCTGCTCGTAAAACGCCCCCCACCACACTCAAACTAAGGCATCTTTGAGAAATTATTTTGAAGAAATTCTCTCGTACAATCATTCATTAACAACATAGTGAGCAACTGAGCTGTTGTATAAAGAGAAACAAGTAAAACCCTGTGTTATTGTTATTCAATATTCCATTTGAACCAGTGTTTCTGATAAAACACACTTATTGGAGATGATGTGATCCTAAAATCGTGATTTTTCAGGTATCTCTTTATGACTAGAAAAGCTACATCTCTTAACAAATAAAATTTTGACATTTTGATGAAGGTGTACATCACACTACACTAATGTGTTGTTCTTCGTGATTGTTCTGGTAATTTGATCAAGAACTGTATTCTGTTTTTGTTGTGGCTGGAAACACAACAACTTCATTCTGTTCACTGGATGCATGTGAGCACATTTGTTACCCAGGCTGGTGCTGCTGCTGGTGCTGCTGCTGTTGCTGCTGTTGCCGCTGCCGCCGCCACCATCTCCCAGCCTCGGAGCTGCCGTTTTCTCCGCCTGTTTGTCAGAGAGTGGAGGCTCTTGGCGGCAGAGCGAGCCAGTAATTTGGCATGTTAGTGAGTGTGTTGGGGCTAATCAGACAGAGGGGCCGCTGTAATGGACAGAATCTGGGCAGAATCACAGCTAGCCCTGAAACGGCAGGGAGCGGGTAATACAACTAATTTCTCCACTGTCTCTGCCACCGCGCAGACGGAAATGGGGTCAACAAAGGTGCTGTCTCTTATACACATCTGAATCCCAATATAGAAGCAGTGGCTATAATTAAAATGTACATTTCTCTGTTTTCTCTACATGTAGAGTAGAAAACTGGAATCAAACGCTTGACCTTTAGTTCTATAATGTTTAAAAATAGATTGAATTCTGCTGGTTCAACCTTTTTCATGATTATGTAAATAACTTAATTTGAGATGATTTGCTGCTATGCCTTTTGTGTCATTTTATCTTTTATACTGCCCATAGAGTTTGTGATAAGTGATGAAATGTGCGTAGGGTTCCTCATAGCTTCCTTCGTTGGCCGTGGTTTGCACATTTGTTGTGATGGAGAAACAATTGCCTATTATAAGGACGCCTCTCATAGGGAAACAAAGTGTGAGCGGCGACATTGGAAAAGGCCGGCGGTAGCCGCATGAAGTGCGGCTCCGTGTGATAAGAATTTGTGTATGTATAAATGCAGATATTATGGTCCATTTCGCTGGATGCACTGAGAAATTGTGCATTTTCTCCGTGATTGGAAATGTCCAATTCTAATCACAGAGGACTGATATCTGAGACTGGCTGCCAGTTCTGACTTTAAATTGAACAGTGGGAGATGATAAATATACAACCATGTCACCTCCATATATCTTCCATTATTACTCATAATAATATTGCTTTCTTAATATCTAAGACCAGGTAGACAATGGATACCTTTAGTTCCTTGTGTTTTCCCTGCAAATTTGTCATCATTTCTGGCATCAAAGTATCGCACAGAGGATACAAATTATTTTTCTTTTTTTTTTTGTTGTTGATCAAAGATTCTTGAACACCCTCTTGGCGGAGCATGAGTTGTGTTAACAGTCTTTTAATCGATCCAAGTCTGGCAGAATGTTACAAGAGTGAGAAAAGAGAATGTTAAATAATCTGAACAATAAAAAAAGCAAAAACCAAACAAACTGTGGTCAATACAACCAAAGAGCTTTAAAATGAATTCTTTATTATTCTAATGGCAACATTTTATTGATGTTTAATTGCATGAAAAGAAGCAGTTACTGATTTATATTTCTTTTTTTAACTGTGTTCTAAAAACATCTGTACAGATGACTAATTGATCAGTATGGCCTCAGTGGGGAAAAAAAATACTTAAGGAGAAGTGACAGTAAGAACCTCAAATTATACTTAGCTAATACTCCTGAGGAATTGAATGCTGTTTCCCCCACCTATGTGGAGAGGGTCTTTATTATTGTGATCTGCTGAATCGATAACCAGTACATCGTGCTGCAGTCTGGGGACAGGATCTGGCAGCGGCGGAGATTTCCATTCACTACAGAAAAAAACGTCCTGTAAAATGTCCTAAAGGAAAAAGTCCTCCCCAAAGATAAGTTGTCTCACCCATTCTGCGTGATTGTTATGCTGGGAGTTGGACGCTGCGAGTGGACGGATGAGAGCTGCTGCTGCTGCAGTTATAATGAAAACTCCACTGAGGCTGTTTGGGTGGATGGCCGATAAACAGCTGTTTGAAGGGTTTGAATGACTACACGATACGCGCTACTACGCCACTGACCTGTAGGTGGAGAAGTTCTACTAATTAGTAGGTGTTAGAGCTGCCGTATTTTTTAGAAGAAGCACAAAATCTATTTTAGGGACATAGAGGTGCTAGATCTCAGTCCAGCAGTTGTGAGTTCAGAGCATGTTTCACCCTGGACAGTCCATTGAATGTCCAACAGAAAATACGTCCATAAACATGTCAATCAGGCTTGTTTTCAGTTACATGACAGTAGATTCAACCAGTATCTTGGTTCAAGGCATGAGAACCAACACCTCCTTCACTGTTTGTCCCCACCTAAAAAAAAGTATTTGACTGATCTTCTTCTCTTTTCGGTTTGTCTTTTTTTCAGGAGTTGCCACAACGAGTCCACTTTTTCTATCCTGTGGTATGGAAACTGTTTTGTTGTCTCCAGTCGTAGTTTTGGGTCATTTTTACGACAAATGCATTTCCTGACGCAACCCCTTAAAAACTCTTTCTTTTGCTCCCTGGTGGCTGGTTTATTTGACTGATATTATTCCTTAAAGATCTATTATTGTAATTTTACTGTTTTGGTTAAAAAATAATCAAATAATATATTTTTTTATTGAATTTTTTTTTTCTCAAATATTGAACCTTGATTTAAATCCAGATTAGTGTCACCTGAAATTCTGTTGGTGAAAGGCTAGGAAAGGTTATAATATAATAATATTAAAAAACTGAAGAAGAGAGAATTCTTATATGGAAATTGCACTATACAATAGCACATGTATACTAATATAGTAAAGCTATTAAAAAGGCTAAAAATATACTATATCTAGTAGAGTATACAATAGAAAAAAAAATAGTATATACAATAATGTTATTACAGAGTGGAGTGAGGTGGTAGTGGTCTGTAGAGATGACCATACTGCATCAAGGGAATGTGTGGACAGATTCATGAAAAATATATGTATGAATATTGCATATATCAGTAATGGTCACTGTACAAACCAAAAAAATCCTCACTGCATCCATCAATCTCCTCTTTGTCTCCTACCTGGTAGCTCCATCTCTAAGATCATTCTTCTCCCAATGTATCCACTGTCCCTCGTCTGAACAAGTCCAAACCATCTCAATCTGTCTTCTCTAGCTTTTTCTCCAAACCTTCCTGTCTGTGTTGTCCCTCTAATCACCTCCTTCCTGATCCTGTCCACCCTTGTCTCTCTTTAACTCCTCCACCTCCAGCTCTGTCTCCTGTCTTCTGCACTCCATATAAACTCTAGCAGATTATAATTACCTTATCCTAATTCATCTAACATGTTAAAATGATTTTTTTCCAACCAAAGTGATGCTTTAAGAATACTGTTGGGGATGAATTGGGGAAACAAATTGACAGAAAAAAAAAAAAAACAAATCAAGGCCTTTCAACCTAGAAACAGCACATTAACTCCACAACTGTGCCAAAGAGAACCGGAGAAAAGGAAAGAAAATATCAAAGGGAGAGGCAGAAAGAGGGAGAAAGCGAGAGGGAAATGCACATGACATCTTCAGCTGACATGCATTAAACCTTCCCCATCAGGAGGAGTAATGGATTAAAGGCCGCTGTGGCTCTGCAGTTTGCCTGTCAATATTTTCTCCGCTCTCCTCCAGGCCCCCCCCCCTCTCCTCTTTTCTCTCCCCGCTGGAGGAAGTTGATTTGCCATCAATTGCCATCTTGGTTGGTGCCATTAATGCACGCCCACAAAAGGATGACACATCGCATTATCACCTCACTCCCTTTCAAATTAATGCTGAGCGATGCCTTGGCGCAGCTTGTGACTGGTTAACACTATCAGCTATTTGTAGAGATTGTTCCCTAATACACAGCGCCTAAGGATTTCATCAGGCATTTGATGACGGAAATAAACCACTGCCCACAGGGAAATTGGACTGATTAATGGAATTATGCGTTGGAGGGGAGTCGATACAGGCGCCACACACTCACATAGGGATGAGCAGAGCTGTCTATCACCGGTCAGGCTGGAGTGTCTGGTCTGAGGAGTCTTGACCGGCAGCTGTCACCTCCATCAGGGCGGTCAGTGTGTGTTGCAGGTGTGCGCAGACAGAAAACAGGCAGGATTGTCTTTTTCCTTTGTATATATTCACGGTCACGTGGATAAAGACGGACTGATGTCATGTGTATCACAGTAATAAATGCACTAAAAAATCCTATCATGTTGGGTAAGAGCCGCAGTGAAAGGCAACTTGGGCTTTTGTGCTCTTATTCAAAGACAGTTTGCCACTCTCACTCAGTCTGCACCCCTCTGCTCCCCCTCAGCATTGTTAAGTGCTCTCTTAGTTTGCCTTAATGCACCTCTAAACTGAAACGGAAACTGCAGACGGCCCCCTTCCTGCTTACAAAACCCTGGTCCGCCACCGGCCTCACATCACAAGAAGCTTTTTACATTATTTCTTTTACCTCTTAAGTGGAATACATAGGTTCGCGTCATCAACAATGCACATACCAAAAAGTGGCTTATGTTCTCCTGGGAAACACAGATTGATTCCAACAAAAAAAATACGTGTAAGAGAAATTTGAATAAGAAGGATGCTGCTAAGATTAGCTCTGCTCTAGTTATATGAATTAGGCCTGTATTAATAAGAAGTGGTCAAATTAATGTGAAAATGTGGTTTGCTGACGTAGTGAAAATGTTTGATTCATCTGTACTTATTTCTGAAAACGCACATACTACTTATGGTAACAGTTTACTGTATTAATCCATTCATCTCCATGCTCATATCCATTAGTAAGTTTCAGGGACAGCAGTCTCCACCACTGGCACCCAAATCACACTGTACCTATACTATAAGCCTTCCTGCGGATAGTAAACCCACTGGAAGCTTGTATACTTCAAGGTTGTGTAAGATTTCTCTTGTTGTTGCAATTTCTTTTTTTATTGCACTTGAGAGTTTATGGTAACAGAGAAAAAACAAGAAGTAAAATAACGTAAAATAAGTGTTCTGGGAGAAAAGGTTGGAAATGTTGAATTCTATTGCATTTTATTGATACCATTTCTTAAAAAAAAAATCAGAATGTACAAGTCTTAATATGCGTTAATGTGTTGTACGATGATGGACCGGGCACTTTGGCCCAATGTGATGAGAAAGGGTGTGGTGGGATGGTGTAAAACCCCAGGCTTCACCTTCTGGGACAGTTGGCTTTCAGTGGGCCCATCACCCCCAGCAAGGAGCAATTTGATTTGGGTGGCAGTCATGAAGGCTGCTGTCCCTTGTAACCGATAAGCAGTTGAAAGTGAATGGAGTAAAAAGTGATCACTTTTTTTTTTCACTTTATGTTAACATAGTTGGTTTATTTCCTTATTAGTCAGTCATGCAGCCTTTAAACTTGGTATTAATAAATATATATATATATATATATATATATATATATATAAAATAGACTTTATATGAGTCACTCACTTATCATTAAAAATGATAGATTGACCATTAGAAGAAAAATATTTGATATGTATTTTTATATTTTTTATATATTTTATTTTTTATTCAGAATATTTCAATAACAGTATTACATTAGCTTGTGTTCTGTTCAGCAGTGCTGTTGAAGAGCCTTGTAGGCAAACGCTGTGGAACTGGTTGAACAGATGGACTTGAAAACAATTGTTGTTGTGCACTGGGAATCGCTCGGAAATACTGACGTCACTTCAAATCTGTACCGACATCTCCCTCTAGTGTTGAATATGAAGAATTAAACCCACCCAAAGTCATGTTAAGTCGAATATTTTTTTTTACAACCAGTTACTCAGTATATACAGTATGTACATATACACAAAAAAAACATAAATGTATATGTGCATATATGTATGAACATATCTATGTATATACATACATACAGTACAATGTACTGTATGTATATATAGATGTATACATGTAATATATAGATATATTATGTACTGAGTAAATAATATATCTATATATTTGTATATATACGTGTATATAATATATATATTATATGTATATAAAAGAAGAAATATGAGGAATTAAAACCCCTATAAACCGTATTTATTTGAATATATATTTTTTAAAGTAGTTACTCAGTCTATATGTACACATGCACAAAAATATGCATAAATATGTGGGTGTGTGTATAAAATAGGAGAAACACGAGGAATTAAACCCTCTCAAAGCAATATTTGTTCGAATATTTTCATGTAAGTAGTTATTCAGTATATACTGTATGTACATATGTAAACAATTATTCATCAATGTATTTTGAGAAATACCAGGAATTAAACTCAAAGCCATATTTAGTCACTTTTTTTTTTTTCTCACAAGCAGCTACTCAGTATACTGTATATGTACATATATACAAAGAGTCTTGCAGTAACAGAATCAGGTAGTGTCTCAGACTTAAATCCCTTTAGTCATGGCTTCCTTGTAAAGAGCTGCTTTACTGCAGGTCCGGCTGAACGTGGATTTTACTGCTTATGTCCAGATTTTCCCAGACTCCTCACCTATTAACCAAAGGTCCACAACCACTGGGCTCTTGTAATAATAGGAAGATTTAGGATATCATATTTGGTGCAGTCAAATCTATCAGCCAAGACCTGTTTTAAATGAAGTCCATCCTGACAGACAGGGTTGTTTTGTCTTTGACCAGTTGTGAGGGCAGGATACCGCGGCCTTACTGGAGTTGCTTCCGTCTTGACTGGAATAGGGAATTAAGCGTCTGCACTTTAATCGCTCCATATTCCTTTCTTCAGCTTCCATCCATTATGACCTGCAGCCACAAAGGCACAACTTGAAAGTGGGAGGATTCCAACCTGTCTTACTTTGACTTGAAATGATTTAAGGAAAACAATTAAAGAAAACTCTGCAGCCTGAACCCCTGGAGCTGGAGACTTTGGGCTTGTGGTGGGTTGTTCTTCAAATACATTAAATAAATCCCTTCTCTCCTGGCAAGTCGATAATGAGATTACATAAAGACAGAGGCTGTGTGGAAAGAAGGCTGAAGATAGAGAGGGGCTGAGTCAGGCAGCTGAGATGATGGAGGAGTGGGAGAAGAGTGTTAATCAGAAGAGGGTGGAGGTGAAGGAACATTTGAATTTACTTTTATAGCAAAGCCAAAGAAGAAGTTACATATTTATTCATATGGTTTTGTATTAGTTACTGGGATTTTATTGTTTCTTATTTTCAACAAATCAATTTTCAGATAGTGTTATGATCAAGCATTCTGTAATGCATTTAATTTATGTTCATGAACCATAAGAACATAAAGAAGATTACTTTCATATTACAGCATGCACTTCTTCAAACAAATGGTTGCACTGACCCCTGCTGGTTGTAACTGCCAACAACACCAGCGGCTGCAACCGACATGGCACGAGATACAAAGTATTCACTGACTGCTACTGCACCTTAGTGCAGGTAGCAACAAGGTCGTTGGTTTCAAGTCTTGTTATGATTTTCTTTTTCCCACTTTCTCCTCTTGTCACCTTGGTTATACTGTATCTCTCAACCAATGGGCTCTCATGTCACAATATAAAGAAGGCAGAACATCACAAGATGAGCCTTGGAGAATCTCTGCAGCCTATTGAATCCACCACGTCCTCAGTCTGAATACCAAATCACAGAAAGTCCTTTTCATGAAGTCTGCCATACGTTTGAATGAGAGCAGTTAAAAGAGTATTTCAAAGCGCTGCTGCTACAGACCAGAACAACGGGTATAGTTCTGAACATGAAAGAGAAGAAGGCGATATCCTTGAAATGCTGAGCTCCAAACCAAGAGGACGGCTGAAAGGAAACAGTCTTGAGGTGGATCAAAACAGATGCCAACAGCTTTACAGTGTTGAAAGAGAATACAGTTCCTACTTTGGATATTCCTGACCACGGAAACAGTTTACAGTGGGCAAGCGAGGTGCAGAGTTGGGCAAACTTCTCGACTCGCGGGCCACAATTAATCCTAGAATTTGACACAGGGGCTGAGTCAAGAATAAAAAGATGGCAGATTTGTTGAACTAAAACAAATGGCATGTTGAACATATATTTAAAGCAAAGATGCCAAACGTCTATTCTTTTTATGATGTTATCTCTTGGGGAAATGCAGGAACTGCGGGGAAAAACCAGAAAAATAATGATAATACAAATAAAAATTATATAATTCGGACAAGGCTGCCAGGTTGCTTTACGGTTTGAATCCCCCTACTGCCAAGTTGCCGCTGAGTCTCCACACACTGCTCCCTGGGCGATGGATCAGCTGCTCACTACAGTGATGGGTTAAATGCAGAGGCAGAATTTCCCAAAGGATCCACTGGAGGCATTAATAGAGTTCTAAAAAAACAAACAAACAAATGAAAAAAAAGAACAGCCCGCATCCGGCCCCCGGGCCTTAGTTTGCCCTTACCTGCCTTAGGAAGTTTTAAGTGTGTTAATCATGTTAAGTTATTATATTAAGTTTAATGTCAGTGAGCCACTGGTCCCACTTTTTGCTCAGCTCTTTCTCGGACTTGCTGAACATTAGCTTGTGTCCAGTTAGCAATGCCAGCTTATTTGACTTGTTTTTAACATCTAATCTACTGAATTTTCCATTCAATGCATTCTATAAATAACAACTAAAGTATCTGTTCTGTTGTGGAGATCTATAGCATTCATACGATTCATCCAGTCGTCCGTGCATATGTTTTTGTTTAGACGTTTTCTCATTTTCACATCACATTACATCACATTGCCCGTCAAGAAATGAAAGAATTGTGATTTTTTTTTTTTTGTTATATTAGAAGTCAAATAAGACTACTTTATGTCCTATCCTAAACATTATTTAGAATCTTTATGTTTGAATATTTGTTGTAAACACAACCTTTGAGCTGCATTTATCTACTAATATATAAGCAATCGTATCACCACTGCGTATCGGTATTGTATTGTTAGTACACAATGTTTCCCCCTTCTCTTACACTCATTATATAT
>JAFBJS010000347.1:143002-198066 GCA_016785265.1 Paraplagusia blochii | reverse complement strand
GCAAGTAAAGACACACACAAATTAATTTAAATCACCGAAGAGGTCATTTTAATTATTAGGTTAAAAGTTTTAATTAATTTCTAATTATTTTTTAATTCAAAGGTTTAATTAAGTAGGTTAAAGTAAAGTTACGTCGGTAACATTTTAAATACGAAAGCAGCTAACACTAATTATACTAGCGTGATATCAGCCAATACTCACCACGTTTTCAGTAGGCTAATATTAGCTAAGTGCTCACTGAGTAGACAACGCGCGTTTCTGTCGCAAAGAAATGGACCGTTTTGACCGCACAGCTCAAAACGGTCAAATAGCAGTTAAACTTTCTGTCGGACCAAAACTATGTTGTTAAAATAGAGCTAGCTAACGTGTCTCAAACGGGCCAAATTACGCTAGTTCACGGTCATCTTTATCGCGCCCGCCTGTTTGTTCATGCACGGCGTCAGGAACTCATTCCAAATTCTACAAGGTTTCACCGTATCTCCAAAATTTGAACCAAAAATGTGCTTGTGGTGAACAAGCACATTTTAATGCAATTCAGTAGTAAGATATCGGGAATTAAGTAAGAAATACTCACCAATCTTCGGTTTTCATGCTCGACGCGAGAGAAACAAAATGGCTGCTCTCACATTTCTCAGCGAGCTGTCTGTACCTGCAGACAGGCCCACAGACATGCCCCGGATGTAGAGAAAGTAACACTGTAGGTGTTGGATGCCGTCAACTCCGAAGATTAACACTGACAAAATATCGCCCTCACTGTTTTCACACTAATGCGGGGTTCATAGTGGCACAAACAACACCACAACCTCAACACTTTACAATGGCTCAACACCGGAATTTTAACTCCGGCGAATTTGCTGTGTAGGTCCACCTGTGATTGTCAATATGACCTTTAAAGGAAAGGTGTGAATGTACTGACTGAGGTCACATTCTACTTATTTTTGTGAAATATACAGGTATGCCTACAATTTTGGAACCAGATTGTGACACAAGACATTTTTTATATATGTTTAGCGGCAACACTGTCTTCGGTGCGATTAAGTGTCAGAGCAAACAACTCAGTAAAGACTAAATAAAAGGGGACCCAATAGTGATCCCTCAGGCACATATTAACTAATACGAATTGTGTTCAATCATGCAAATAAGATTTGATCCAACTCAGTCTTGTGAGAGAAGTTCAAAATTGAGGTTGGTAATTACAGAGTGATTTACAGTACCAAATGCTTTTCTTAGATCTAAAAACACTGCCCCTACAACTCCACCCGTATCAAGAAGATATTTTATTTTCTCAATGAAGAAGGTATGGAGCTGTTTCAGTGGAATATGAAACCAAGCTGCTTGGCATGGAAGGCCGGGGAGCTGCTGTTTACAGTGGCGTGAAAAAGTATTTGCCCCCTTACTGATTTCTGATCCAAGTCAAGTCTTGAGTCCTTCGTCCCAAGTCCAAGTCAAGTCTCAAGTCTCAAACAGCTGAAAGTTTTCATATTAGACGCTATCCGAGATAATATTGCATTGCTGTGTTGTTTGGTATTAAAAGTATGTACTGTACTGGCCTATAATATGCTATTGCACACTACACCATCAAAGTTGATCAAAACAATGTACTGTGCATGTGCAATGTGATGAAACATCACAAAAGCGTTAAGCTAAACTTAAGTCTAAACTAAAACAGCCATTCATTCATAGAATTAACGTTAGGCTCAATACACCCAGGCTGCTACTTGCCGCTAAACGTAGTGGACTGAAGTATAAAAGCCAACAGACTATAATTGTTGCTGAATTAGTTTGCTAACGGTAACGTTTAGGGTTTAATCCCGGGAACAGGGATTCAGATCGCATCTCCCTGGAATCGGAAAATGTGAAGACGGGACCCGGGAAAAATTGGGAGGAAAAAAGTGACGTGCGTCTATTTGTTCTCATACAGTATTGCGGACGGCAAAGTGTCTTGCGGACTCTTCCCCCGAGGAGAGCGCGAGGGAGGGCGCGTCCGTTTTTTTTCTCCTTTGCAGCCGCTTCAAACTACAATCATGAACTTAGTTTTAGTTAATTTTTCAAAGAGTTCTGTTGTTTTCCATGGTCTGTGAATGCGTCTGGGTGAATGTATGAGCAAGGGGACAGGGGAGGGGAATGAGAGTGAGAGAGACGCAGCTGTGTTTGCTCTATGTATTAGCGTGGTTACGGCCGACAGTGACCAAATTCTGTGAGTAAGACTTCGCAAGAAATGCGGAATTATTAAGCAAAGCCTCTACTTTAATTATACGTCTGGCTGGACGTTTAAATAAATCCCTGGATTCCCGGGAAATGGCTCGTCTTTTCCCGGGATTTGATTTTTGTCATTTTCTGGAAAGATATTAAACCCTAAGTAACGTTATTGTGATAACTTGCAATTCAAAAGAACCACACAAAACAAAAGGTGTCGAGTTTCCACTCTTTATCAACACAACGAAGACGCACCAAAATACAGAACTCTTCCTCATCTTCTTCTGCGCACCTGTGCTCTGTCATACTGGTCATATATCGCCAACTTCTGGAGAAATAATTATTTGCACCTGCTTTACAAAACTCCTCTCCCATTAAGTTCAAAATCCCCCATGAGGAAACTATAACTTCAAAAACTGCAATTTGAACCTGGTGTCAATTACTTTCATACACTTTCCTGCTCTTAACACACCAACACCCTTATCTAATCATACACATATAAATACAACAAGCTACATGCACCATCAAAAGAAAAAGCAGTAACACAACACAGTAAACTCAAATATTCAGTCTCACAGGAGGCTTTCGAACACGCTGCACTGACTCCGGTGAAAGAGCAGTTACTACAGGTGTTGGGGTTTTTAGAGGATCTTGTACTGCTGTCTCCCAAGGGGTCTGTGGTGTCTGTATATCCTTGTTGGACTGTACATCCTCTGTCTGTGGCACAGGCACCTCTGGTGGCGATTCCTCAACTGGAGCCTCACCTCTTGGAATCACAAGTGGCAACTCTGCCATGCTGACAGTTTCTGGGTCTTTATCACAACGCAGCCACACATGGTCCTGATGTCGGCGAAACTCTCGTGCATCGATCAGCTTGATGATGTAAGAGACGGGACCATACTGTGTCAGGATGACCCCAGGTAGTGTGGTGGAGAATTGTGTATGATGAACAAACAAAGTGTTAGACGACATTGATGTGCAGGGTCATTGTAGAATTGCAGAAAGTTTAGTCTCCAAGGTATGTGAGACAACAGAGATTGGCAACTGGGTAACAGACACAAGACGCATTCTCAAGACCTATTAAGACACAACATAAACTGGTGCTTAGATAACAGTAACAAGATGTACACATGTCAATGTCAAGGTGCAGGAGCACAACATTATACATTTCAGAGGTCTGACGAATGTCTTGAATATCATGTGATATGACTATCTGATAATGTCCAAAAAACTGTATAAGAAGAGCACACCGGTATCAGTATTTGGGATTTGTTGGCAAGACTGCTGATGAGTTGATTTGTGTTGGACCTACCGTGGACAGGAACCTTTTATACAATAAATCCCCCTAGACGGAGAAGTGTGTCCTGGCCTGCTTATTTGTTGACAACGCTTTCTACAATAGTAGCCATTGCTGCTTGTAGTAACTACAGAAATTCTTGACAAAGACATTGTCACCTAGTTTCAGCAGTCTCTCTTTTTTTTTTGTTTTCTTACTAC
Organism: Paraplagusia blochii; assembly: GCA_016785265.1. Classification (NCBI taxonomy): domain Eukaryota; kingdom Metazoa; phylum Chordata; class Actinopteri; order Pleuronectiformes; family Cynoglossidae; genus Paraplagusia; species Paraplagusia blochii. Next base: position 194,373 of record JAFBJS010000347.1, on the reverse strand, counting down.
CTTTGCTTTCAGATCTGGGCAAAGCAAATCTAGCCTTGACTTGGGCCTGCGACCCATCAACATTTCTGCTGGTGTTTGTGCAGTAGTGGTTTGAGGTGTAAGGCGGTACTTGAAAAGGAAGTGGGAGAGTCTAGTACTCAGAGAATCACCTGTCATGTGCTTCAAGCCTACCTTTACTGTCTGGACAGCATGTTCTGCCAGCCCATTCGATGCTGGATGAAAAGGAGCTGTATGGATGTGTCGGATTCCAATATTTTTCATGAAGTCACTGAACAACTCACTTGTGAAAGTTGGACCATTGTCTGTGACAAATGTGTCTGGTAGACCATGCACTGCATGGTCTACCAGACACAACACCTGGAGTTTCTCCATGGTTGCAGGGGCTGTTATGTTGCCCATGATGTGACACTCAATCCACTTGGAGTGGACGTCCACCATCACAAGAAACATCTGCCCCATGAAGGGCCAGTAATTCATCATCCCAAGGAAGGATCTGAGCTTGGTGCTTCCTTGACTCCTCTCACTTTGTCCTTCACTGGACAGATCCCTTCAGCTGTTATCTTATGTCCCAGGTGAGTGACACTAGGTGACATGAACACACATTTGTCCTGTTTCAGCCTCAGTCCGGCATCTGAGAGTCGTTGTAGCACCTGCTCCAAGTTGCTGAGATGCTCGGTCTCAGTAGCACCCATAATGAGGAGATCATCCAGGTAGCATGCTACGCGTGGAATACCCTGTAACAAACTGTCCATTGTCCTCTGAAAAATGGCCGGGCTGGACGCCACTCCGAACACTAAGCGGTTGTACTTAAACAAGCCCTTGTGCGTGCTAATTGTGACAAACTCCTTGGACTCCTCGTCTAGCAGAAACTGCTGATAGTCATGCCCAGTTTTGTAAATGATTTGCCCCCTGCCAAGATTGCAAAAATGTCATCCACTCGTGCCAACAGATATTCCTCGAATTTGGAGACCTGGTTCACGGTTAGTTTATAGTCCCCACATATACACACTGTTCTGTCAGATTTCATAACAGGAACAATGGGAGTTGCCCACTTCAGCTCTTCCTCCACTTTCTGTTTCATTGCGTAGGGTGCTACCCTGAGCTTGTAGAAACGTGGTGTGGCCTTGGGGTCTATGTGCAGTTTCACTGTCATTCTTTGTGTGCACAGTTCGTCTCTGAACACCTTACTTTATCACTGTAGAATGTCATCTGTTGTGTGTGTGTACTTTACCTCATGCCAATTTAGGTAGGTTAATTTTCCTTAGCCAGTCACGACTCAAAAGACTGGGTCCACTGGCCTTGGCCATCACTAGTCTACCCTCAGCCTTCTAATTTCGCACTGTGATGTTCATCTTGAGCACTCCTAGGTGGGGTTTGGCCTGACCTGTATATGTCTTTAGCTTTGACGGAGTCAGGGGACATGGCTTGGGACTTCATGTCCTCCTGTAGGTCTCCTCGCTGATGACCGACACTGTTCCCCTGAATCAATCTCAAACTTGACATCTTGTCCCTGTACTTTGACTGTGGCATAATATGGCATAGGTAGTGGTTTCTCATCTGTTTTCACTGCAAACATATCAAACGAAACCTTAGCCTCTTCACTTTCTTCCTCTACATGGTGTGTGTGAGCATGATTTTGTTTTACTTTCCCCTTATTTTAAGCACCTCTGCACTTCTTTTCCCTTTTTTGCATCCATGGCAGACTGCCTCTTTGAATTTATATTCATTTGCATAGTGTACACCTCCACACCAAAAACATTCCACTGGATTACCAGATTTTTCTTTCTTTAAGTGATGCACTGCCACAGGTTGTCCTCCAGGCTGTCGTTTTTGAATGTCTTTGACATTACTAACAGCCATTTCCATTCCGTTAGAAAGTTCTAGGGCCCTTTTGAAAGTCAGCGGTGGTGCTGTTTCACTCAGCAAGCGGCACTGAATTGCGTCGTCATTTATGACCAGTCGTTCACGAAGCATATCATCTAGCACTGCCCCGAATTCACAATGCTCTGATAGCCGTCAAAGCTCCGCTACAAAGTTAGCCACGGACTGACCTGACTTACTGAAGTGACTGTGAAACTTTAAACGCTGGACAATTATAGATGGTTTTGGATTGTGGTGGCCTCCTATGAGTTTGACTAAGTCTGTATATGGAATTTCCCCCGGTTTCCGTGGTGTAGCTAAGTTTCTTATCAGCTTATAAGTTTTTGCTCCACACACACTCAGGAGAATCGAGCACTTCTTAGCCTCTTCCTCAATTCCATTAGCAATGAAAAAGTGTCCCAACCAACGTTCCCTCTTAGCTGCGTGCCTGCGCAATTGCGCACTGCTCCCATGTCATCCGCGCACAGCTAATCTACGCAGCACATGAAATAAAATCCAAGCTGAAGTGTATATAAAATAAGCAAATAGGTTTACTAAATAGTTAGTTTTTTTGTAATGCAACTCACTAACTGGCATGTGACAACAGGCGGTACTTTAGTAAAACAATAACTAACACTGTCCCACCAATGATATGATGCAGTTTACACATGTTTACATACGCAGCCAATCAATGTCATTAACAGCGCTCTATGCCAAAGTGCCTATGTTTTGTAGGTTAGCATGTAGCTGACGGGGCAGCTGAATGTAAATAGACGGTAAAGACAGATAAACGTGGATTTGCAACATTGCGCTAACCCCTTATTGGCGAAACGAACAGGCAGTGGCACATCCACTCACAAAGCCAACGTAAAAAGAATTGCGGTTCTTTTAAGATGGAATGGCTGTCCGAGTATGTGCGACCAGAAGAACAAGGGGTGTTACTGGGTGAGATTTTTTCGTTTCAGTGAGAAAGGGTTGCTACAAAACATGCTACGAAGCTAAAGTAACAATCAAGTTTCCTGAGGGAAAAGTGTGGATTGAATGGACGAAGAGTGTGGATTAGTTGCTGTTGTCATTTAATTCTTTTAAGGCCAATAAACTTGCTATGATCCCTGGTTTGATACTGGTGTGTGTGGCCACAGCGTGCACATCTAATGTTTCCAGAGGTTTCCTGTCTGCGCAGACATATAAAAATTTGAGGGAACATTGGTCCCAACCTTTCTTCATACTCAGTCCAGTCGTCTCCCTCCACATATTCACCGATTAACCAAAACGTTGCCATGATCTGCAGACACTTCTCCCTGTCTCCTTTCCACAGAGACTGGCGCTTTGTTTCTCTTGCAAAAACAAAACTCCTCCGGTTTACCTTGTCGCCAAAAATATGTGGTAACTTGCAATTAAAAAGATCTTGCCCCCATGTCTGGTTGAAAGTATAGTTTGAAATTCTAGTAGGGCCATTAATTAACTGAGTCATATCTAAATAATCCATAACCTATTTCAATTCTTGGTTTTCGAAAGAGTGATAAGTTGAACTGAAAAAGACTTTTGGATGATTGGTTAAAATTGGTGAGTTAAAAAAAAAAAAAGTCCAGTTTCCTGAGGAATCCCTTTAACCACGACGTTGAAGTGAAAGACGAGGGGGCGTGGCTCCAGAGTAGAGCTGTATTTGCAATTACTAGCCAATCGCTGACAACTATTCCAACGGATGGTACCGCCCACAGAAGCCATGTTGGAATCTCTGCAGTCTGCGTTCAAAGAAGGTACGGATAGAAGACTTCCAGAGCAGTGCATATTTTCCCTTTCACTTTGACAGAATGAATAGCAGCAATTTAGTAGCAACAATGAGGAGTTTCAAGAGATTCCAGCTGTATCTTGTAACTACGGTGAGTACAACGTTTTCCTTTACTTAGATAAAGTCATTATTTAGAACCCCTTGATGCCCGGACCTGACAGTGCTTGTTGGTTCACTTTATGGTCAATGGGGATAATGTAAACACAGCCTCGCCTCGTTTTCCTCCTATTATAATCTTTTATAGAGGAAGGTAGCGTCACCTACCCCGTTACAGTGCATAATCGTACAAAACACTGTTCAATACAGTTCTGTATTTGTACGTGAAGATTATCTGTCAACCAGATAGGTCACTAGATGTGTCATTTGTTTTTTAGGAAAAAGTTTTACCCCTCCACCAAGAGGGTTCTTCGCTTTTAATTCTCAAGGTGCTGCAGAGCCGCATGGCGTCCACACAACCTGTACCAGCAGGTCGTCTGCCCTGCAGAGTCAAGTTGTCTACTGGGAAACGCTATGCCTGGTGTGCATGTGGACACAGTAAAAAACAGGTATGACAGAAGTTGAGTTGGGCTGGGTTTCATGGGAGGGGAGTGACTTCTACATTATTTGCCATCGTGTTCATGTTGCGTGTTTTTGTTTCAACTCGTTGATTGCCGCTCTCATTACTCAATAAACCGCATACTAGATTTATGCCTTAGTAACTAAGTTAAACACTGTGTTAGGCCTAAGCATTACCCTCACTAGCAATGTATACAATAGCAATGCAATGCAATAGCAATGTCTCTATCTCTTCCTGTGTTTGTTGACACTTCTATTTTCTTATGTCAGCCTTTTTGTGATGGAGCTCATAAGTCCAAGGCCCCCAACATCCCACCCCTGCGTTTTACAGCAGACAAAGACAGAACAGTATTCCTGTGTGCCTGCAAACAAACAAAAAATGCACCGTACTGTGACGGCTCCCATTTGAAGGTCATCTACAGGGATGTTGAAAAGTCGGTAAAAAGCTTCTTTAAATGAAGATGTCTGAAGTGTGAGAGATGAAGTGAAATGTTTTTTTTTTCTGTTCAGAGAAATGTACTGTATATGAAATGTAGTATATTATCAGAAACTGGGTTATTGATTTATCAATCTAAGAGTGTCAGACATGAAGGCATTTTACCTTTGGAAAAAAATCTTTTGTTTCTTGAGGTTAAAACAAGAAGATTAAACATAAAGTCTACCCTCAATACTGACTAACAATTTCATGATTTTTGGCAGGTCTCATGTTGTAGATTAGATACTGTTGTACTCAATGGTTCACAACCCTAAGAACATACAGATATAAATGTGTTATTGCTTTCAAAGAATGCCACCTGGACTTGCTGTTTTTTGTATGAAAATGTGCAAAAATGTTGTTAAAGGGATCACTTATGCTGATATTGGAAAAAATGTATTGGGGTGGTAAAGTAAGAGAGTTAATAGACTATGACTAATATGACTAGATTGTAAGTATTTTGGAATTATGTCCAAGTTGAGTTTCACACCACAGACAGAGGCACTGCCTCTGATGATGAAAAGATAGTATTTGAGTTTAGATGTGACAACCAGACTTTTATTAAAGCCCACATCAGCAACTTAGCCCAGGAGGATTATTTTTCTCTCAAAGCACTTAGTCTAATAAATAATTTCAATAAGTGGACACATCCCCTTAAGAGAGTGTGCCGGCAGCTGCACTGAAATTCTTTTATTCTGCAGCAGCAGACATTGCTTATGATGCTATGATAATATGAGTATGAAATGTGTCAATATACACATTTCCATGTAATCTTGATGATAATTTTTTGCTAGTAATTTTGAGTTTTTAATGTATCATTCCTCAGTGGTAACTTGGCAGCTGGTGGAATTAAACCTTGAAACCTCTGGACCCATGTCTGGTTCCACCACCAATGCACCCTCTAAGCTGCGCGCCTGCGCAATTGCGCACTGCTCCCATGTCCTCGCGCACAGCAAATCTACGCAGCGCATAAAAATCAAGCTGAAGTTTAAATAAAATAAGCAAATAGGTTTAGTAAATAACTGTTTTTTTTGTAATGCAACTCACTAACTGGCATGTGACAACAGGCGGTACTTGAGTAAAACAATAACTAACACTGTCCAGCCAATGATATGATGCGGTTTACACGTGTTTACATACGCAGCCAATCAATGTCATTAACAGCGCTCTATGCCAAAGTGCCGCTGTTTTGTAGGTTAGCATGTAGCTGACGGGGCGGCTGAATGTAAATAGACGGTGAAGACAGATAAACGCGGATCAACGTTGCGCTAACCCCTTATTGGCGAAACGAACAGGCAGTGGCACATCCACTCACAAAGCCAAAGTAAAAAAGAATTGCGGTTCTTTTAAAATGCAATTGTGCTGTCCGAGTATGTGCGAAGAGAAGAAAAAGGGGTGTTACTGGGTGAGATTTTTTCGTTTCGAGTGAGAAAGGGTTGCTCTACAAAACATGCTGCGGAGCTAAAGTAACAAGCAAGTTTCCAGAGGGAAAAGTGGATTGAATGGACGTTGGACTACTTCAAGCGTCACATTCAGCAGAAAAGTCATTTGAATGCTGGTGGAATTGTACGAAGACGGGAGTGTGGATTGGTTGCTGTTGTCATTTAATTCTTTTAAAGCCAATAAACTTGCTATGATCCCTGGTTTAGTACTGGTGTGTGTGGCCACAGCGTGTGTATCTAATGTTGCTCACAGTGGTCCTTAGTTTGCTCAGAGATGTTGCCTGTTGCGCAGACATATGAAACATTAGAGGGAACATTGGCCACCACTACCCCAAAAAAGAACACCTCTCATCCAACAGAAACTGAATGGGAAAATGAAACTTCTTCAAGTAACATACTATGCCAGGACAGTTATAGATATTATATGGTATATAAATTTGACATTGCTACTTCAGTTAATACAACACTATACTGAAGCATTAGTAGTAAGGAAAACACCAGACAAATGCTGTTGTTGGCCAAAGCCATGTCACAAGGACTATTATTTCACACCCAAACCAAGGTTAGTTGACATGAATTAATTGCAACTTAACCTGTCCAAAATATGCACATCTGAGTCCTTGAAAGAGAGTCCCTTTTTATTCAGATGAAGATCAACGGCTGAGTCCTGTCCTAATGCGGTTGCCCTTCTGTGCAAGGCCATGCGTTTGCGGAGTGGTTGTTTGGTCTCCCCAATGTACAGATCTGAACACTCTTCACTGAAGTGCATAGACCACATTGTTAAGATGTTCCCTTGGAATTTTGTCCTTGGGACAAACTAACCTCTTTCTGAATGTGTTGCCCGGTTTGAAGTAGACAGGAATGTTGTGTTTGCTGAAAATCCTATGTAGTTTCCCGAATACTCCTGAAACATAGGGTACCACCATGTGTTTCCTCCTGTTCTGACCTTTTGTGATGTGTTTTGATGTGGTTTCTTTATTCTGCCTTTTACTTGTTTTGCTGAAGGCCCAGTTGGGGTAGCCACAAGTTTTCAGGGCCTGTCTGATGTGTGTGTGTTCCTTTTCTTTTCCCTCTGCTCCGGATGGGATGCTGTCTGCCCGATGTTTCAGAGTCCTGATGACACTGACTCTCACCACCCACTAGAATACAAACTTAAAGAGTAGGTTCTGGTCAGTATGAGTGGGTTTCCTGTAGACCTCTGTGACAAGCTCTCCATTTTCCTCACAGTCCAAGAAAGGAAGTTTTCCGCCCTTGATCTCCCTGGTGAACTTGATGTAATTGTTGACTGAATTGATGTGTCGCCTTCTTACCGTGGCCCATGTGTCGTCAACATAACGAAACCAGTGCTTTGGCTTTGTCCCTCTAAAGAAGATTAAGGCCTGAGTTTCTATGCTTTCCATGTATAGTTTTGCAACAATGAGTGAAACTGGCGAGCCCATGGCACAGCCATGCTTCTGTTTGTAGAATTCCCCATTGTACCTGAAATACGTGGTGTTGAGGCAGAGTTCCAGTAGTGAGCAAACCTGGTCCTGGGTCAGAGCGGTTCTGGTGTGTAGCATCTTGTCCTGCCGTAGTCTATCCCCCACTGCCTTTACAGCTTCTCTTGCAGGTGAAGAGTGACGTCAAATGAAACCATGGTTTCATCTGGTTGCAGCTTCACGTCACTGATCTTCTCAGTGAAGTCTATTGCGTCATCAGCAATCTGCACCAGCTGGGTCTCAGCACCTCTCTCTGCAACTGGGTGCTAGACTTCCTCAGCCAGCGACCACAAGCAGTACGTGTTGGTAACAACACCTCGAGCACCATCACACTGAGCACAGGAGCCACCCAAGGCTGCGTACTCAGCCGTCTGCTCTTCACCCTACTGACACACGACTGCACAGCAACCCACAGCGCCAACCTCCTTGTGAAGTTTGCGGACGACAAAACTCTGGTGGGTCTCATCACTAGAGGAGACGAGACTCACTACAGGAAAGAGGTAGATCTCCTTACCACGTGGTGCAATGACAACAACCTCGTGCTGAATGTCAGCAAAACAAAGGAAATTGTCATCAACTTCCAGAGAGGCCGCAGCGAACACCCGCCACTGACCATCGACGGTGCCGCTGTGGAGAGAGTGAGCAGAACCATGTTTTTGGGAGTGCACATCAACGAAGACTTCTCCTGGACAACCAATGCTGAGCTGAGCTGAAGTCGATGAACAGCATTCTCACATACACATCTTTTTTGTCCAGGTGGGTGAGGACTGGGTGGAGAGCAGAGCAGATTGCATCCTCTGTGGAGCAGTTAGAGCGGTATGCAAACTGGTATGGGTCTAGGGTGGGTGGCAGGATGGTTTGAATGTGTGACTTGACTCGTGTCAGTGCTACGGGGCAGTAGTCGTTGAAGCAGGATGGGGATGTTTTTTTCGGCACAAAGTTATTCTGAATATGGGGTGGGTGGGCGATAAAGAATTGTAAATAGGGGATGGTTTATTGAATTTGTAGCCGGATCTAAAGAACTGAGAACAAGGTACTCAAATGATTTATAAGTTCCTGTAGGCCGAGGGTTAAGTGGGAAATCATGATTGAAAATTGCAGCGACTACCCCACCTCTGCCTTGTCCTCTTGGGATGTGGGCATTTGAATGGGTGGGGGGTGTTGCTTCATTAATTGTAACAAAATCGTCTGATTTAAGCCATGTCTCAGATAAAAAGAGTAGATCAAAAGCATGATCATTGATCAAATCATTTATTAATAAGAATTTATTTTCTAAGGATCTAATATTTAACAAACCGCACCTAATCATTGTTTTTGTCCCTGTTTCTGTTTTATGTGTCGATGGTGAAATTTTAATGAGGTTGGTATGATCTACCCCTCTTCTGTTTCTCAGTATGAATTTATTAATGGGAGCCCTAATTGGTATAATGTTGATCTTCAATGGAAGTTCAACATTATCCGTTTGGGGTGACATGCAGGAAGCTGATTCACAGAGACGTGTGTAAGATGACAACTCTGTGTGCTGGTCTGGACTCTTTGGCGTCATGTGGTTGTTATTAAAACATTTGATATATTCCTGGAAATAAATTTAACTCCATCCAGTGTGGGATGGATGCCATCCCTCCACATCAGACCAGGTTTGCCCCTAAAGCTCTGCCAATTGTCTATGAATCCCACATTATTAGCTGGACACCACCTTGACAACCACTTGTTGAATGACGACATACGGCTGAACATGTCGTCATTCGTCATGTTTAGTAGGGGACCAGAGAAATATATGGAGTTCGACATCGTTTTGGCAAATGCACACACCGACTCAACACTAGTAAGTAAATAATAAATTAATTTAATAAATAAGGTAAATAAGTAAATAAGTCCAATAGTGAGGGAAGAGGTGCACCAATGATCTTCCTAGCTGTGTTCACTATGCGCTTTCCTGTTGTAGTCAGTGCAGCTGCCGCCCCACACAGTGATACAGCTCCTCTGTAGAAAATGGTCATGATGGATGGTGATGCACTGTTGAGCTTTCTTTGCCATTAATGTGGTGTTGAACTCACACACAGAGCACCTTAAAATGAAACTGTTTACTGCACTTTTTTTACTTGCACTACAACCATCTGTACTGTACCTATGACCTCTTTGCACCATCACCTGCACTGTTGTAATGTAATGTTATGTAATGAAATGCACTATTTTACATATTTTCTACTGATTATTTATTTTATGTTAGTATATATTATGACACGACTGTAAACTCCTATTCTACTCATCTGGTCAACTGTAATGCCCACTACCCATCTATTTTGCACTAACTATTCTGACTGCAGACCGCAATACGGCAGACTTGTGTGTATTGTAATGTTGTGTCTTGTCTGTGCATGGGATAGCGGGGAATGCAATTTCGATACCCTTGTATGTTCTGTACATGTAAAGTTATTGACAATAAAGCTGACCTTGACCTTGACCTTGACCTAAGTGAATGATAACCTTAGCTTAGCTTTCTCATCCGTCCTCTGCTCATTTGGCGTCAACCAAATGGTCAACAAACCAACCCACCGCTTGATCTTATTTTAGCGTATGGAATTGAAATCCAGAATTTGAAAATATTTGACCACTATCCATTGATATCCGACCACTGTCTGCTGTCTTTCAAAGTTAACATTCCAAATGTTACAAAACCTAATCAGCAATATTATTACAGTTGCTGTTTGTCAGACAGTTTGGTCACACAATTTAAAGAACAGCTCCCAGATGCCCTCCAGTCATGTCTGTTACTCAGAGGAAAATTGCAAAACTTTCTCCCCCTCACAGTTAAATAATTTAGTTGAAAATACAAACTCAGCTCTACAAATAGTGCTAAACAGTGTTGCCCCTCTCAAAAAGAGAACCATTTCTAATAAAAAAATAGCTCTATCTCTGACTATTGACAACTTTAACCAATTCTTAATGATATAATTAAAAAGATAAGAGATAGAATTAACCTGCTTCTCCTCATTCAAACTGACAATCCATGCCTTTGTAACCTCTAGGCTGGATTACTGCAGTTCTCTTTTATCAGATATTTCCAAAATGCGGCAGCCCGCATATTAACTGGAACCAAAAGACGGGAGCACATAACTCCCATTTTAGTCTCCCTGCACTGGCTCCCAATTAAAAGTAGAATTGATTTCAAAGTTCTACTATTGACTTACAGGGCCCTAAATAATCTGGCCCCTTCCTATATTAAGGACCTGCTTTCCCCCTATAAACCTAGCACACTGCTCTGATCATTAGATTCGGGTCTATTAGTGGTTCCAAAAATTATTAAGAGTAGAACAGGTGGTAGTGCCTTTACCTCTCTACCTTTAAGGTGAGACTAAAAACCCATCTATTTAATGTCGCCTATGGGAACTTTTTAAGTGTTTAACGCCAATCTTGTAGTTTACACCAAGCTGCTACAGGTTTTAATTGCTGGGGTGGGGGGCTCTCACATCATGCATTTAGAATAAGCACATAGTCCGAGCACCCCTCCTCCTCGTCCCTGTCTCACTCTCTACTCAACTCTCTCCCCCAATCTATTGAAATCTGTTTTAAACTACCATTTTTGTTTGTTTCTCTTTTTTATTCCTGTTGCTGATGGATGGGTCGATGCCAGAACTAGGATAACCAGGACTAGGAGGACCAGCAATAGGATGACCGGGATCATAGCCTCTTACACCTACTGACACAACGGCTACAGGAAGCATATACATTTTGCCTATGTGTCATTATCTTTTGTATTTATTTTATTTTATTGTATTTTATGCTCTGGTAACATCCATTGCATTGTCTGTCCATCCAGGGAGAGGATCCCTCTCCTGTGGTTCTCCCTAAGGTTTCTACCGTTTTTTTTTTTTCCCTGTTAAAGGGTTTTTTTCCTCTGTAGTTTTTCCTTACCCTGGCTTGGGGATCTAAGGACACAAATCGGTTCTTGGCATTCTGCTCCAGTTTTCTCAGCTTGGCCTCCAAGTCATAGGACTGACCAGCAGTGACATAGACCTGTAGGTATTGAGCCGCGTCACCACAGTAGTGCTAAAATACTAACACAATGTTAATGAAAAACAATACTTAGAAAAGCTATTAAAGTACTGTTAACATGCTGACACAACAGTTTCAACCTACGCTACGTGAGTGGCTGAGTATCATGTCAATTGATGAGTGGATGGTGCCATTCTCAGTGCAGCGCAGTGGTAACTTGGTGGACCTGAGACTTTATGGACCCAAGTCTGTTTGTTAACCCCTAGGCCAATGCTGACCCATACATCTTGCTTAAAATCGCAAACTAAGGGGTAGTTGAAAAACAAAACTTTTTACAACTACTCCTTATAATGTGGATTTGATTTAACGGCGCCACCTGCTGGTTAGTTAAGGTACATCCTTGTTTGAACTAGCCAGGTTTCGAAAGATAGCTGTCCAGATGTGTATAAGAGACAGCGGTCTGTCCGTCCAGGGAGTGGATCCCTCTCCGGTGGTTCTCCCTAAGGTTTCTACCGTTTTTTTTTTTTCCCCTGTTAAAGGGGTTTTTTCCTCTGTAGTTTTTCCTTACCCTGGCTTGGGGGTCTAAGGACAGAGGATGTTACCAACCCTGTAAAGCCCTATGTGACAAATTTGATTTGTAAATGTGGGCTATATAAATAAAATTTGATTGATTTATTGATTGATTAAACATCACACGCCACACTCGCAAGGCCATCACAATTGTGAGTGACGACACCCACCCTGCACACAGCCTGTTCAGCCTCCTGCCCTCTGGGAGGCGCTACAGGAGCCTCTCATCTCGCACCATCAGACTCACTAACAGCTTCATCCAACAGGCTGTTAGCTTGTTGAATTCTCTCCCCTCTCCACCCACACTCATCACTCCCACTTGAACTCCCCACAATCGCACACACTTAATATGAAACTCTTTATTTGCACTTTTTCTTGCACAATAACCATCTGTACCAGTACCTATGACCTCTTTGCACAACCACTCCCTGCACTCTTGTAATGTAATGTTATGTAATGAAATGCACTATTTTACATCATATTCTACCGATTATTTATTTTATGTTACTATCTATTATGATGTGACAGTAAACTCCTATTCTACTCATCTGGTCAACTGTAATGCACACTACCCATCTATTTGCATTAACTATTCTGATTGCAGACAGTAAAACAGCAAACTGTATCGTGAACTGTATGTATTGTTGTGTGTATTGTATTGTTGTTGTTTGTCTGTGTATGGGATAGCAGGAAACGCAATTTCGACAACTATGCTAATTTAAAAAAAATAATCAAATACATTTTGGATTTGTTTTGAGCTTATAAGATTGGGACAGAACCTATTATCAAAGTAAAAACTATGAGAGTTTGGATTAGGGATTCGTGTTTGATTTGTGTCATCTTCAGTGTTGGGCAAGTTACTTTACTAGTTACTGCTCTGAAAAAGTAAATTGTTATGTTGCTAGATACTAAATTATAAAAGTAACTAGTTACTTACTTTAAAACAAACAAACATATTAACCAGTTTAGTGTTGTGCTCTGTACAACTACCATAATGAAATCTAGTGGGACTGTGATGGTTATGAGGTTTTATACAGCAGTTATAGGGTTAATGGTTCCAAGTGTGGGGAGGCGCGGTTAGAGCTTTGTGGATGTGAGAAAGTGAAGCTGCAAGGAGCAGCGCTGCATTTAGAGTCTGGAAATAAGTCATACGTTCGCTGTACATTACAGTACAATAAAAACAAAATGAATGTTCAGGCATTTTGACAGGGATCTTTATTGAAAACTCAACTTGCCACTTGCCGTTGTCTTGCTTGTGGGTGTGTGCTGCTGTACCGCGTCACGTATGAGTGAGACTGTTTATTTTCCTATAAGGCAAGAAGACCCAACCAGGTCTCTCTAGGCTCCACTGCCACACAATCCTCTCTCCGTGGCCGAGAGCCCGTCCATTTGGACCGCAGACAGTAATGAGTAACGATCCCCTTTACACCACAGTAACAATAGCTGTGTTATTGTGGCGTGTGCCCCTGTACCACGTGTGTGTGAGACTGTTTATTTCACTATAAGGCAAGAAGACCCGCCCAGGTCTCTTTCTGATTTGTTTAGCATGAAATGTTTACCTTATTTCATCCAATCATCGCTCTTTTTTAACATAATGATTCACTTAGTGCACGGCTGTCTTTCACCCATGACTGTAAGAGTTACCACACACAATGATAGCCAGCACACAGACTTGGTTTGATGCGAATGCACATTTAGACCATAGATGATAATGTTGGACGCCCCTTTGACACAATGGACTAGTACAATGGACTAAGCATTGTGTTGCAAATGAAGTCCCTAAACTAGTCATCTTACTCAAGTCTTTGTCAGAAATTATTTATTTGTTGGATAAAAACTTCTTATCTATTCAGGAATGGTAAAACCAACAGCTATGGAGGATGTCTTCTAATGCCTTGAACCCAGCGTTGGGACTAACATGCAACTACTTTTCTCGGCAGCATTATATTTTCAAATTGTTAAAGATCCTTACCAATTACTACTTAGGGACCATCTACACTGTTTCTCTCTGCCTGGGAGAGGACCCTGTAGCAACAGTGTCTGCTGCCTATAATTGTGTGTGGTAACTCTACAGTCATGGTGTGAAACTATTACCGTTTTCTCATTTAATTCGGAATCGTATACCAAATAGGTAATTCGGGATTTGTTCCTGTAATAACTAATCCGCATTGCACTTTGCATTCACATTTAGTTTAATTTGGTATTTGCTGCGCATTCGATACGCTTTGCATTCACACACGATAAGGGAGCGAATGCGCATTAGTCTAACCATATTTAAATGGTCCAGTCTCAATTTGATCACGTGGTTATATAACGAAATCTCGTTAATATCCGGTTTCATTCATCATGGATTCTGTCAACAAACGCACGTGCAATTTTGAAGAAGAAATGGAGCAGGTTAAAGAAAGATCAAGGCGACATATGAAAGCGATGAGAAGGAGACACAAAGAACGAATGAAGAAGATAAAGAGAGAAAATATGACTAAGTTTTTTGTAATACTGTTCCTAATAACGCAGCAACATATAGCAGCATAATGCGGTATATTGTGTATAGAACAGGCGCAAGATTTTACGAGCTTGTTAAATTAATATGGGTGTTGTGTTCACACACACGCGGGGAGCGACTACCGTTTTACTTTTTATTGCTTTACACCTGTATTAGTTAATTTGATATCAAAACCCCCGACTAGAGGTGGATTAGTTAATGCGCATTAGTTGAGGAGCGAATGCGCGTTAGTTTGTAATGTGAATGCAAATGGGGAGCGAAACTGGTTTCGCATCGCAGCTAATACCGAATTAAACGGTATGTGTGAAACTCGTGCACTATGTAAATCATTACGTTAATAGCTTGACAGGTTAACGTTTTATGCTAAACCAATCAGAACCAGAGACCTGGGCGGGTCTTCTTGCTTTATAGGGAAATAAACAGTCTCACACACAGGTACAAGCAGTACTCCCCCACAGGCAAGATGACAGCAAGTGGCAAGTTGAGGTTACAATAAAAATGCTTGTCAAAATGTCTAAACATCTGTTTTGTTTTTAATGTACTGCAATGTACAGCAAACGTATAACTTATTTCTAGACTTTAATTGCAGCTTCACTTGCTCACATCCACACAGCTCTAACCACGCCTCCCCACACTTGGAAATGTTAACCCTATAACTGCTGTTTAAAACCTTATAACCATTAAAGTCCCTCTAGATTTAATAATGAGAGTTGCTACAGAGCACAACACTAAACTGTTTAACCCATAGGGCACTCATTGAAATACTATGAAAAAACAACAACTTTGGAGTGTTGTTGGGGGATATAGCCAGATATTATCTCTTTTTCAATATTTTCAAAATATTCCATTGTCTTGGAGAAAATCAATGGAAACAAAGTAACCGTATTTGGTCCCTCGCCCTTTGGTGGTAAAAATATGTACATGTAAAATTTACAATAAAAATACCTATAAGATGAAAGGAACATGTATGTTTGACATTAGAACACCAGTTTTAGAACATTAGTGCTGATACAGACTCCTTCAACCAATTAGCAAGTACACTTCAGGCAATGTTCCCTCTAAGCTGCTTCCAGGTTGACAAAAACACCTCTCTCAAACCAACTTTAAATGTATGTGGACTGCTGAGTCCTGACCTGAGGTGTTAGCCCTTCTATGTTGGGCTATGCACTTGTGTAGTGGCTGCTTGGTCTCCCCATTGTAGAGGTCCGCACACTCCTCGCTGCACTGAATGACATAAACCACGTTGTCCAGCTTGTGTCTTGGGATCACCGTCTCAAGTTCACCAGAGAAGATGTGGAAGATAGACATCTTAACATACAGGTTTACAGGAAACCAACCCACACTGACCAGTACCTCAGTTTTGACTCTCACTACCCTCTTGAACACAAACTGGATGTTATCCGGACTCTTTAGTCACGGGCAGACACCATGCCCACCACAAAAAGAGGTACGTTGAGGGAACAAGCACATCCCTTAAGAACTGTTGTTATCCCAAATGGGCTTTTCTTAAAACCACTGAGGAAAGGCCTTTAGAGAGGGAGGACAACAGGAAGGGTAACATTGTTATTATTATTATTATTATCGCAAGGGTCTCTGAGAAACCCAGGCAAATTTTTAATCAGCATCAGATCCATACGCATTTCAAACCCGGCAACACCCTTAAACAAAAACTTGTTCATCCCAGCGTCCCAGACAAGATCCAAGCTGGTTATCATGGTTTATGCCATTCAGTGCAGCGAGGAGTGTACGGACCTCTACATTGGGGAAACCAAGCAGCCACTACAGAGGCGCATGGCCCAACATGGAAGGGCTAACACCTCAGGTCAGGACTCAGCCGTCCACATACACTTAAAGGTTACCAACCAGTCTTAGGACAAAGGACAAAGATGTTCCTTTGATGTTCCAAAGATCTTGGCCAGAGAAGACAGATGGTTTGAGAGAGGTGTTAAAGAAGCCATTTTTGTCAACGGGAAAAAACAATACCTCAACAGAGGTGGTGGTTTGAGACATAACCTTTTACCCGATTACAAAGCCCTTTTGGGAACAATACCCAAATGATTCTATTCTCAACAACCAGTTTCTCACATCAACGTGACCAAAACCACTCTGACAATGACAGTAACGACCCATCGATACCCACCCAACGACTGGTATTACACTTCACAGGTATCCCCAGGTCCACCCAACAGGAGGGACTTGAAACACCCCTTTCTCCCCACTCAAAGGATATGACTTCTGTTACTCCCCAGTAACAGAACTAAAGAAGCCTCTTAGATGAGAGGTGAAACGTTTTCCAAAAAACTGAATGTCCAGTTGCCCAACTAAACTCTTTAACCTTGACCATGACCTGGATGACTGAGAACCTTCAACGACATAGAACAAGAAGGTCCAGAGAGAAAAAAAATCCAGTATGTCTGAGAAGACAGAAATTTCATTGTTTCTTTCTCAGTTGTTTGTGTGTAAATAGTAATGTGAAATTACATACTTTAAGTAACCAGCTGTTGGGATGGTTTAAAAAGGCATAAAAAAAGACACTTACTAGAAGATGGCTCTTACAAGAGACTTCAACAGTGAACATGTTGATGGACACCACAATGGAAATATACAGAATGGAACGGTTAACAGCAGAATATCAACTACTGACATAAAAAGGACATTCACGCTTATAATGTGTAACAATGGAAGTATTGTATTTGTTGTATATGCAACTGAATCGTAAATAAAAAACATTAATTAAAAAATAAAACAGAACAGGTGCTAGCAGCCATAATATGGTATACGTAGCCACAAATTATCTCCAACCATCTTCCCCTACTACAAGCAATTAGTAGTTTAGGCTTTTCAGTTCAAGTTCATTTAAACTTGATAGCGACAGAGGTAGCCCAGGAAGTGGAATTGCCAGGTTTCAGGTTTGTATCCACCAGCTGCTAAGTTGCCATTGTGGTCCTTTGAGCATTACACTGTCATGACACACAGACATTCCAGTGGTCTGACAATATAGGGCAATATCATTTGGTGCAATGGATTAGCTGATGAAGTTGAATGAATTAATGAATAACCTTCAAAGCAGTTATAAGAGTACCTTAGCGCGAATGAACTACTTTCTGAACTTAAAAATTCACCAAAAATGACCTGTGACAGCCAATTTTCCATTATACAAAAGAATTCAATTTGAAAGGAAGATATATTTACAACTTTGAACTTTCAGCATCAGAATAAGTTAATGTTTCTCGTTAGAAATTCATCAACATCTATCTGTGCCCACATACGGTAAAAAAGGGGGGCCTAAAAGCTCAACTTTGGGGGCCCATAGCAGCAACCTTAATAAAGGTATTTAACAACAAATTTGGAATCTAGTAATCCAGAATCGACGATAGTACACATTTTCAGCTTCAGACTTCTATTTTTGATAAAATAATGGGCTAAGATACATTAGTCAAACAAGAAGAGTCAGGTCATACAGACCTTATATTTAAAAATTTTTATTGACAAAAGACATGCACATATGACTGCAAAAAAAACCCCACAGATGGACGCTACAACATATGGAACCAAATCTTCTGATAACACTGTCCTGTGACATAACCGTAATAGTAACCCAGATAGTGCTTGATACTGTTGATATAGAATTGGTTCCTCGGTGGAAAATACTTTTTGGCTTAAAAAGTTGTAATCCACCATAAAAAGAAAGTGCTTTGACAGTTTGGTATGAATGTGCTACTTACTTTTTCTGGACATGTATACAGCAGGCAATAACAGGGTTTTCCAAATAGACTGATTTTATCATCGGGACTCCAAGTACCACAACTTCTATAAATAAAATAAATGAAATGTTTCAATGGCTGCAGGCATTTTCATCATTTTACCAGCGATCAGTGTTCTTGGGCAAGGCAATCATTAAAGTTGGCCATTGTTCCCATGCCACAAGGTGCTTATTTCAATTCAGAATAGATGGGAGGAGTTGTGCCAGAAACAATGTAGAAACTGAGGTCTCCTAAAACAGTGATAGAGCCCAAAGTGGTTCCTTGCTCTTCATTAGGGTTTTGAACTGTTCAAGAATTGTAAACAAAAAGCTGAAAAATAAAATTGTGTTCCGTAACAGAAATGTGTATTAAAATTAGTGTTAACTGGTTCATACCAGTTTTATTTTGGTTCTTTAAAATTCTTATGTTATTGCATTGTCTAAATTCAAAGAATTCATCTCCTAAAAAGTTTATGGATGCCAGGGCTTTGAACCATAATTTTTAGCCAACTGGCTCGGAACAGAAACAATGTTTCAACTGCTTGTTTTGAGTTCCACCATGAGGGTGATGGTCCTAAAGGGGTTAGAACAAAAAAAAATGGTTGATTGTAGACTACACGGGAGTTTTTAGGAACTAACTACAACAAGGATTTAACAGTTACCATTATTTTTTGATAAGCATTTCTATTTCAGAACAACAAAAATGTTTCTGTTTTTGTTTATGTTCCAAGCAAAATTGCAAAAGCTTCTGGTTTTCGTTCCTTGAACCACTTTGAACCCCTGGTTTTCATACATTTAGCTAAATGTGCAGACTTCTGCAAGATCTTATTTGTCCTATTTGGATCACAATAAGTTGTCAAAAAGGGAATGCATTTGTTAGTTAAGCAGGAAGATTTTATAACATTGAAAACTGTTCTGATTTTTTTTAACGTTAAACTTTTAAAGGTAAACTGAAATCCAAAAAAAATAAATAAATAAAGAGTACAAAAACGGATATAAATTTGTTTCAGAGCTTTAAGCCTTGAGACCCTTGTGGTCATCTCATATGCATTAATTTCACTGTACTTAGTGTATTTTTTACATAAAAATGTTATTATTTTATTTTCTTAATTTGCTGTTTAACAATGGCCTCAATTTACTCACGTTGACTCATAAACTGACAAGGAAGTCCAGCCATGATATGGATATCCAACAGATATGGAGTAAATATGTATCTAATACATATCTTTGGACAGTCAGTTTGTACTAACCTAGTTGTGAAAAACACAAAAAATTGAGTGTCCCAAAAAAGGTTTATTCTGTACTGAAATGGTACAGAACAAACGATACAAATGGTACTGAACAGTAGACAAACGGCTGGGGTATGCAACTGTTTTTCTTACCAACATTTGAGGCTAACCTGTAATGGAACAACACTTAAGTAAAAGAATGAGCTGTGAAACAAAAATGAAAGAAAGCCACTGCATGAACATAGAAAACTGATTACAATATCTGTATAAAAGATAAGTTTATACATATGTATGCACACATGCTCACATATGATACCCTTTGTACAGTTGGTATATGTGTGCATCATTCTAGTCTATCACACATGAACACGTGCAAACACACAGACAAGTGTCATTTGGCTGCACCTTCTGTTTCTGATGTTGTAAGGCGAGATCAGGAATCTGGACTCTGCCTGTTGTCCAAAAGAGTAAATATGAACTGGCTTCAAATAAAGAAGACAGAAAAATGGGGGCCATTCCAACACTTAACTACAGATGCTGCAACAGCATGTTAGGTAGCTGGTGGCATACTGCTTTTGCTGCCACCCCTCGTTTCCTCTTTGCCTGCTCCAGAGCTTGTGCCATTGACAGTCACTTTACAAGTACTGGCACCCTGTTTGGATGTGTGTGTGTGTCGTGGAGCATTGCTGGACATAGTGATACCATTGGAGCTTTGGATAATGGAGGAGGGGTTGTGGGAAGTCGCAGCATTGGACTGAGAGGTGGTGCGCGGTGGCTGTGTAGCTGTAGGACTGTGAACTTTGTCACTCTGGGAGTCTGTCTCCGAGGCCGGACTTGTGTTCATGTCATCAGAGTGACCCTGAGCAGCTGCCAGTAATGGCCTCCTGCGCTTCCGATTGGGTTTGACAAGATACTGCAGAGGGATGGGTCCAGTCTGCACAGAAAAGGAAGATGACATCATCATTCCTGTTATTCTGGTAAATAGTTCTCTGTAGGGGTTGTAAAATGTCTGAACAATAGGCTTAAACAGATTTTTATAGAAATATATATAAATATAATTAGGGTTAGTATATAAAGGTCAGTATTTAATAGGGGTGGCAACATACATGTGATAGTGTACAACTAAACATTCGCGCGAAAGAGGACAGAGGAGCTGTGTGGAGTGAGGGCTGCGTCACGTGTGAAAATGGCAAATGGGAAAGAAGAGGGCTACCCCAAGAGCAAATAGATAAATGAAAGGCATGTTCATGTTGAAATCATCAATGTCTTTTCTTCCCTATATCGAAATAGCTTTCCTTAGAGTTGGATTCAATCAAGTTCAAATTCATGATTGCATTATACTATTTTTTTAAACTTGAAAACTGTATTAAACTATAGGGCTATCATATACTGAATTATATTGCTGGAGTGTTAAAAATGAAAAAAAAAGAGAACCGTACCAAACCGAAAACTGTGACCTTAGATCGTGATATGAACTGAACTGTGAATTTTGTGAACCGTGCCACCCCTAGTATTTAAATAAGCCACGTGATGAGAAATATCAACAAAGTTAAAACAAGCCATATATTTACTTTCTATGAAGTCAGTTTTCATCTAATGAACTGCAATTAATTATCCACTGTCAGTTTTGATCGAGATCACAAGCATCTGCTCAATCTCATATATAAGATGACTACTAGCAATAATACATATATCAACCAGTGATTTACAGCACAAAATGTTGAAAAATATTTAAAAAATTGTTTTGTTTTGTTATGGTATGATTAATCACAGTCATTTTGCTCTCTGTGAGGACATGCATAAAGTAAGACTGACCAGCACTTTGGTTTTGCTTATTCAATGGACAATTAAGTTAAGTTACTTTTAAATGAAATATGAGATATAGTTTTTGGTATAGTGAAAACAACTAATAAAAACAAAAGGTGGGATTTGTTCTCAAGACTTTCCTCCTAAACAAAAACATTGGTAAATTCTGAGTTGAAATCATTACTCACTCTTCTCCACTCGTAAAAGTAGGCAATGTCCATTAGTGTGTAATAATCCTTCAAAGGCTCGTCACCATACAAAACCTCCACCTATAACACACACACACACACACACAGACACACACACAATTAAATTGTAGGAATTTACTGGAATACTGGCATAATCTCAGAAAATCTGTCATTTGTTAATACATGAGATAAAGAAAACCTATTGACTTTACTCTTTGTGTTAATTAAATACTTTCCACACTGACGAACATCAGGAAAGTCAGTAAATCTAACAATTAAGCCAATGTAACCTGGAACATAAAGTAAAAGTGAAAATGACATTGGCTGTTACAGCTTCTTAAATCCTACAACATCTGGAGGCCAAAGAGCAATTTATTTTACGTATTTAACGTGTATGAGCTGAGTAGAGATTCACCGAGCAGATGTAGCTTTCAAGGATGCAAGGGAACCCTGATGAACAACACATTCTGAATGTGGTGACTGAAGAAGATAGACCCTAACTGTGACATCAGGACAGGAATGAAATATAACTACCAGTACTTCTAATTATGACTCTGTCATACACACCAAAGCAACAGAATGTGACATTTAAGCATTTAACCACTGCCCCAGTGGTGCCCCAAATTCAATGGTGCCCTATTGAATTTAGCACATGGACCAAAAACAAGAAACGTTAACATACTGTTTTTGTTCGGAACAAACCGATTGTTGAAAAATGTTAGTTCAAAGCCCTTGTTTATGGGACACACATCAATTGGCTAAACCTATTACATATCGGGTTCAAAATTTTGAACATCCCTACAATGCAGTTCTCCATCAATTAATATATCATAGATGACTTTATGTTTCCTATTACAACCTGTTCCACTGGAGTATCCACTTCTGACATGTCCATAAATGTTGCGTCTGCTTGTACTGTCTCTTACCCTGTAATTGTTGGGAATGTCCATCTTGCTCCGGAGGAACTTTGCTAGGTGCAAGACAGACATGGCAGCTGGACACTGGAGGAAGCGTTTACCTTTGGCCTGGGACCCAATCAAAATCAAACAAAAGTGAAGGACACAATGTTACACAACATCATATCACAGCTTTGTTTGTGAAATGTAATGTAAGGCTGAAATAACAAGCTGCTGACTATATACTGTATAGCCTTATATAATCACTGTACTTGTACTCAAAGCACCTAAAACTAACTCTGATTACTGCCATTTTGGTTAATCATAAGTTAGAAAAACTATTTGCAGCCTCAATGTGTGGATTGTGTACATGTTCAGCTAGATAGATAGATAGATAGAACTTTATTAATCCCTCAGGAGTATCCCTCGGGAAATTACGGAAAAGCCAGTATGTGGGTCATCTGAGGCAATAAGCAAAACATGCCACAATTTGCTTGTAAATTATATTTAAAATATACATTAAAACCTAACTTCAAAAACAGATTTATATTTAATTAATAGGACTAAAAGTTAACAATCACAAGATTCCAAAAAATAACGTTAGAAAATGAAATTTGAGAAAAACAAAATTAAATTTGGAAAATACACACAAAATTTATAATCATGATTGACAGTCTTGACCCTTTTGGCCAGTGACGCCTAGGCTCAGACACGGCTGTCTGTGTCTTAGATGAAAGCCATACTTTACCTTGTCACCATCCATTTCTGATCGCTGTTTCTCATTTCTGCAGGAAATGTAACACATAAGGATATTTATTATAATCCATTTATTATAGTCCAGCCAAACTGGTGCGAATCTGATTCAAAATCTGATTCAATCATAACTTTTTTGTTTAATGAATACTAAGTATTCATTTTCATCATAGGGATGGTATATTTAAAGGCTAGAAGTAAATGGTTGCACTGCCTCTTCTTATTTAGAGTCCTGTCTAACTTAAGGAAGAAGATACCCGCTGTTAGCATTTGATGTTGTTGTTGTTGGTCATAGGCGATATGCTTTAGAGCTGGGGTGTCCAAACTGTTCCACAAAGGGCCACTGTCGCTGCAGGTTTTTGTTCCAACCAAGCAGCAGCACACCTGAGTTGACAGGTTTAATCAACTGATCTCAGTCATCAGACACCTGATTGGTCAAGCTATGTGCTCTTGGTTGGTTCGAACAAAAACCAGCAGCCACACCGGCCCTTTGTGGAACAGTTTGGACACCCCTGCTTTAGAGTAAGTTAATGAGAAAAAATTATAAGATTAATACAGTCTTGGTTTCTATTTTATACTCTAAAATATAGATAGATCTTTATTAGTCTCCAATGAGTATCCTTCAGGATATTCATTCCAGTCTCATAGCACATATCAGATCATATAATTGTTTTCCTATTTTTAAGGGCTACCTCTGTTCCAAAACCTGAGTAATGATTATCATCTTTTCACATAAGTGACAGACAAGCCACTCACTTATTCCTCTCATAGAACTGTATGGACAGACTGATGATTTCATCCTCTGCGATGTTGAACGTCTCCACCACTTCCCCTGGCTCCAGCTCACGGTTTGCTGCGTAGAAGTCTCGCCTTCGTTTCATTTCATCTGGTTTCAGATTTAATCATATCACACATGGAAAAGTTCTGCCCATCCATCTGTTGTTCTACATAGATGTCTCACAGCCTCCAGACTCAGGATCTTACCTTTAAACAAACCTGGAACAAGCTTATAAACAATATCTTGTAGAGTTTTGTCAGCCCTGGGAGTAATAACAGAAAGTTTTCAATTTTTATAGCTCATACTTATTACATAAATGGGATGTGTGGGTAAATGGATAAAGCATGTGCTTGCACTTTCTTGTGTTCAGGCAAACCCATCTTACTTGATGCTGAGCTGTGGACACGTCTTGTGAACCTGGACATCACATCGAGGACAGACCTTATTTGTCTCCAGAAAGGCAACAATGCAAGTTTTGCAGACTATGCAGAAAAAGACAGACAGATGAAATTAACCAATGAAAGACTGAGAGACTCATTTGACCTTAACATGAAAGTGAATTTATTATAAAGCATATAACAGAATGTGACCTGTGCAGGGAAGCAAATGTGCTCAACACACCTTCATAATCTATTAGTAAAATAATCCAAAGCGGCATCTCTACATCTTTGCCTTTGTATACCCTATAAAAAGCACTATTTGTGAACAGCCTTTCACTGGAAACAAACAGCTTCAAATTGCCATTTCTGTTAAGAAGATCATTACTATTTTAGAATAAAACAAGAATTTTTGTTTATATTATTTTGAGGCATGATGGGATTCAATATTTTTTCAGACATTTTGAAAACGTATTAGTGCTAACCAGTGTGTGTGTGTGTGTGTGTGTTCTGTGTGATTTGTACTAAAGGAATAACATAACATTGACTTACAGGAGTGTAGACACTCTACAATAGTGGTGGCATCAATTAAATAACCAGCACACAGTGGACACGTAAGGTGTAGGTTTAGATCTGTGACTTTAATCCGGTTTGGTTGCATTTTCTCCATGTGAACAGATCTGTAAAGGAAAAGAGATCACACTTTAAAAGAATTAGTGTATTACATAAAAATTGTGATCAAATTTTTTTATTATTATTTTTTCCATTAATATATCTGTCAATCTGCACATACATGTGCAGACCACCAACGATCTGCCATTTTGCAGTCACCTTGGTGGAAATACATAGTTTCCCATAGGTTCTAATTAACCAGAGTCTAAAAGAGCACAATGTTTGTTTCTCACCAATGTACTGCTGTGGCAGGCCTGACATTCTTGACTGTCTCCGGGTGGTGATGGTCAAAGGTAATGGATGTTGATATAGTAACAGGCAGTGGGTATGGCTTTATCGTTCACTATTTCCTTACACATTATGATTTAAAGTTGGAAAGTAGGTGTATATCATTCAAACAACCACCATTATTTGTTCCAGATATTCATTGATCTTTATCTGTTTATCCGTTACCAGGTCACAGAAGCAGTCATTTAAATACATTCAATGTTATTTTTTGAAAAACTACTTTTTATTTTTTTTATTTTACACATATTTAATCATACATCTCTCTAATTTCTCTGCATTTCTTATCACAATTTCCTAGTAATAATCATTATAATAATTTATACTTCCCTCATTTTTTGCACAAGATACAGCACTAGGTGACATCACACAAAAAAGTTTGGTTAAGACAACTTTTTTTTAAATTACTGAATTCATTTAACAGTAAACCCCAACCCAACCCCATAGACCCCAACACTGAACTGAAGTTGACCACAACAGTCCTGGCAGCTAATTTACAAATCCTGCTGTGGCCAAACCAATGTTGTCAACCAATGCTTCTGATTGGTTGACGGTCAAACATCATCATCAGTAGAACCAGAGTTTGAAATGTGAAAGGTTATGACTAGACACTACTCTAGTTACAGTGGAAAAACAAAACTTTTCTAGGGAATTTTATCTTCTCTATTTTATGCTCCACTGGAAGCATAAACAATCACAAGGAACATTGGGAGAACTTAGGCATGGCCATAGGATAAGAACAATTTCGTCCTGCCAGATACCAGTGCTGACGTTAGCTACATAAGTCCTGGTACAAACACAAGAGCTAAAGTTTAACTACAGCACTGCTGGCATTGACACCAGAGCCGATGTGAGTTACAGCAATTCTTGTACAGACACCAGAATTAATGTTAGCTGTTAACAGTTCAGATAAAGTAAGATACAAAAGTTAAAGTATAGACACCCAACTCAAAAGGTTCATGGCTAAAAAATTCTCAACTCTTATACAGTATATAATAGATATATTTGCATTACATTATGTGTGTTTGGAAGAATCTGGAGCCAGGTCGCAGGGGGAGCATTTGGAGCAGGCAAACTCAGACTTCCATTTCCTAAGAGACTTCCTACAGTATCATCTAAGAGGATACAAAGGCGTTGCTTGGCCAGCTGGGCAACATAGTTGCTCCCATGTCCTGGGTCTTTCTTTGGGACTCCTCAAATTTCGACAGAACAAAAACACCTCCCCAAAGGAGGTGTTTGGGTGTAATATGATGTAAATGCACAAGCCACCTCAACTGCCTCATTTTGATGTGAGGGAGCAGCGGTTCCTTCACATCAAAAGAGAGTTTTGCCTATAGGCTTAGCTCTTTATTTACCACAGCGGACCGATACAGCCTCCACATTACTTACCTGTCAATCTCACTCTGCTACCTTCCTTTAAAACCAAGACACTAAAATACCTCCACTTAAGCCTCCCCCGCCCCAAACCTGGAAGGTGCAATTCACCTTTCTTCGGAACCTTAGCCTTGGACTTGGTGGTGCCAATTTTCATCCCAGCAGCTTTTACACTCAGTTTTGAACCCAACGCATGCTGCGGGTCCTGGTTCGAAGAAGCCCACAACATCATCTGCAAAAAGCAGAGATTAAATCCAGTGTGGACCCCACTTGGCCCTTTACTGCGCCTAGAAAATTCTGTGACAACAGACAGCCCTGGTGTAACCCAACATGCACTGGGAACAGGTCCGACTTACTTATGGGCAAAGCAAACCAAGCTCCTGCTTTATTGGTACAAGTACTGGACAGCCCTTAGCAAAGGGCATCTAACCCCACATTCCCAGAGTGCTACCCACAGGATGCCTCGAGTGACGCTGTTGAAAGCCTTCTCAAAGTCCACAGAACACATGGACTATTTGGGCAAACTTCCATGAACGCTCAAGGACCCTGTGGAGGGTGTTGAGCTGGTCCAGTGCAATTTATAAATTGGGCTTCTCTTACATATTGTGGTTTTAAGAAATCAAATAAACATAATTGATCTTTAAAATCAAATTGCATCACTGGTTTTATATACTGTATATATATATATATATATATATATATAAAACCACGAGTATATAATTTTACAACATTACTATCCAGGGCTTACATTCCCTTCACAGTACACTATGTCTTCATGCTTTGCTTGAGAAGATAAAAATACTATTACTATTCTTATTACTTATTCTTATGCCTTGTTCCTTCATTACATTTTACAGGGTTACATTTTTTGGTTTATTTTAAAGGGAAGACTACCCAAAGATCTAGAAACTAACAATTATCTAGTTTCTAGATTTAGCACAGGAAATAAAACTCTAAACAAGGGAAAGGAAAGCAAACTCCTTGTCATTGTGACACTGTGATTCGCAACCCTGCACACAACGAAATGCGACCTCTGTATTTAAACCATCACCAAAGTGAACAGTGGGCAGCTTCGAGCGCCCAGGGAGCAGTGAGTGGGGACCGTGCCTTGCACAGTGCACCTCAGTGGTAACTTTGCGGTAGGTGGATTTCACTCAAGGGTTTGAGTGAAATCAAGCCCTTGATTTCATTACCCACAAGGCCGCTTCATTACCCACTAGGCCATGATTTCATTGACAACACTATGCGTTTTATTGTCATAAGAAATGACCAATAATTGAGCATCATAACGCAGAAGTGCAATAATCACAAAAAACCACACTTTGGGCAACGTTTGTTAATTCACTATTGCCTATCATTCTTGCAATTTTCACCATTCAATGCAATTAAGTTTTTATCTGGTAAAGAACCGAGGCACTGCCGACAATGATACCTTCATTCTATGGTAAATTCTGTATATTTGCGTTAAGGGAGACTTTTTATCTGTCTTCATATGGCGGATGAGTGGTTACCCCACAGCCAACCGTATCCCCCGGGCTTAAGACAATGTCTGCAGCTCGTCCTCTAGTGGGACAGCAGGTTTAGAAACAACAACAAAGACAGCTGCTGTTCCCCAAGACCACAGCGATCGGCTGCGACCACCTTCTAACGTCGTTCAACAGCAGCTTAGTGGCTACACGCCTCGTGAGAGTGGAAGAGCACGAGAGAATAGTTCCAGTCTGGTACCCACTTATCCCCAGGCATTGGTTCCGCGGACCAACAAAGGGCCGAGCACCATTTCTACCCCGGAGATCCGCACTCCCGCAACCAAGTGTCGTCGCCGCACACAGCCGGCGAGGAAAACGGCGCCGCGGGGCCCTCAACGTGAAATGCGTGATTTTGCGGTGATATAAATCGAAATGACTGTACCATCAGCCATCTTAAATTCACTGACAGGGCTGTGTATCAGGAGGGTAACGAGGGAGGTAGAGCCAGAGAAGGACAGAAAAGAGGGGGAGATTCGAGAATGTGACACCGTTCAGTCCGCTGTGCGGCTCTGCAGACGGCACCAGTCATGTTTGCGAGACAAATAAGGGACCCCAAAGGACGCAAAGATATTCCTACCTTATCAGGCATCCAAGTTGTCCCGTGCTCTACAATGCGATCCAGGTGAAATTTTTATCTGGACTTGGACAAAATTTGCAGTAGCGCCGCCAGAAAATGGCTTTTTTCAGCAGTGGGAGGACCGCCCACTTACATCACGTGACATTATTTTGTCTCCTCGCTCACCCGACGCCACACAGTAGCTTGCGAAGGGCCCCTTTTCTTATAACGGGGGCCACTAAATATGTGCATAGTACTTTATTCTTTTTGTTTGCTACATATATATTTTACTCATTATTATTCGCTTGAAAAAGAAAACCGCGGCCTTTGTTTAATTAAAACAAAGGACAAGATATACAGAATTGATTAATTGAGTTTAGGTAAAGAAACTTGGCTTGAAAATCCTCTACAGTGATTTCAGAATTGGAAGAATAATTGGCACAATTGTGAGTTCCAATGCTATATGGTATAAAAGTAGCATCATCCAAGAATGTGCCAGTATTGAAAGGATGTGGTTCATTATTCAACATTAGGCTGAATTCCATTAAAATATTAATATGTAATTTTAAAACGTTATTTTGGAACAGCAATATAGAATTTGGTTTTATCAAATACAATTGAATATAATAATAATAAACATCAGTCTACTAAGAGATAACAATGATGATGCCTAAACTTGTGAATTCACCATTCATTCTAATTCACCCTTCAGTATGAAGACTGGTGGCAGGAACTGATGCTAATTGGTCTTAAGGCTGACCTGTTGCCACCATGATGGAGATAAATGGAAATTATTGTTGAAAACTGCTAAAGTAGTTTTTAAAAACTACCTGCCTATATTTTCTGAATAGTATTCTTGGTTTTAATGTGTTATTTGTTTATACTTCATTCAGTGTCATTATTTGTTATTGGTCTATATATGCTTTTCTTAAAGCTCCCAGGTTTAACAGAAATAATTCTCCATTTGTTTGAGCAATGTGGTTTGCGAACCATGTGGCATGGAGCAATTGCAAGGATGGGGCATGGGCAATGGTGTAAAAATGCTTCTGTCATTGCTGTGGTACCCCAAGGTGTAGGTTTACCGCTTGGGTAAGATTAAAAGCTGGTTGTAAGATTAAATGCTGGTTAATGTGGGCTCACATTTCACGGGATGGCTTAATAATCATGCTTTTCGATTTAAGGTTAATGAGTTTTAATTCTGACCTGGGTAGAACCATGGAGAATTAAACAAACAACTTCCCTGCTCATCCTCTACATAATAGTTACCGAATTGTTAATTTGAGTGTTATTGCATCTACCTTTATTTTAAAAAGCAGATTCCTCTGGCACAAAATGTCAATACGCATCTTCCTTCTCCTGCCACTCTCATGTTAGAGGCAGAATGCGATACGTGCAAAACTCCCATACACCTGTAAGTGACGCTGTTGTCTGTTAAGCCAAAAAAAGAGTCGGACGCCA
Source organism: Paraplagusia blochii (assembly GCA_016785265.1). Lineage (NCBI taxonomy): Eukaryota > Metazoa > Chordata > Actinopteri > Pleuronectiformes > Cynoglossidae > Paraplagusia > Paraplagusia blochii. The sequence goes on along the minus strand of JAFBJS010000347.1, from coordinate 164,059 downwards.
TCTTGAGGAGAGCCCGGACGCAGCTCATCAGCGGTAGTTGGCGGCGTGAGTGACAATAATCCGAGGTGCTGCTCATGACGGGACTTCTCACTTCCGAATGTGTTTCACAGTATCTTCGGGCTTTGTGATATTCGAGGAAGAGGAGGGGCAGGCGGCGTAAGAGGACGACTTTCTATGTTTTTTTGGTGGGTTGTTTTAATTTAAATTTAGAGGAAGACACAGACTGTGCTGTAGCGGATGGCTGGTTAGCTGCTTCTGGACTCCATCGCGGCCTGTTACCGATGAAGGAAGGGTGGTGACGGCGCAAAATGCTCTACCGCTGACTCAACACTTACGCTAACCCAGAGACTCGCAGGGAGTGGGACCACCACCATGATGCACTTATAGATTTAAAAGACCACTTTCTTTCAACATTTTGTTATTTTCTTGTCGAGGCTCTGAACGACAGCGAGGTTCACCCAAAAACTACCCTCGGGCGAAGACATGTCATCTAACTGCACCAGCGCAGCGCCTGTCAGCGCGAGCAAAACCAAAACGAAAAAGAAGCATTTTATAGGACAAAAAGTGAAATTATTCCGCGCCAGTGAGCCCATCCTCAGCGTTTTAATGTGGGGAGTCAACCACACGGTCAGTAACATGTCATGAATAAATTTGTGTTTGTTTATTATGCTGCTGTTATGATTTGAGTTAGCATGTAGGTTAGCTCGTTAGCCTGCTGACTTCACCTGTCAAGACTACAATGGTGCTTTCTATGTTCATGAAATGCGTCCAATTCACACCATGTTATTAACTTTCCACTTAATCTGTTTGATGTACGTTTTGTTCTCCTCCTATTGTGCAGCCGTGTCTTGTGGTGTTCTGTTGCTGCTAACTGTACCTGTAGTATGTCTTCTGCAGAATTTACACTTACACTACACCTACTGCGCTTTAAGGGTAATGTGCATGTTGTGCTGTTCTGTTTTAACGCTATGTGGCAGTCATGCATAACGTTAGATGAAAAGTTGTAAGGTCGTGAGCTGTAACAGCTATTTTTTTGTCCGTGAAGGAGTGCGTGTAGAGGACGGGGTGTGACAGTGATTTGGAGCCGAAGGTTGCGCTGATCTGTTATTTTTTAACTCCGAAAGGTGGCGTGAGGCGTCGAAAGGGATTTCGTCGAGGCAAGTAGAGTGTGTAAAAATAAACCTTGGATATTCGCATCTAATATATTCATTGCATCCATCCAGCAAGCTTGCTATGAAAAGCTCAGATGAGCAGGCGATAATCCAAATGTATTATTCGTTGGTATAAATCACTTATATATTTTAATAAGTTAAAATAAGCTATATACTTAATGTATTCGTAGCCAACTACCGCGCACTCTACACAAACATTGACTGTGTGATTAGTATATGTTTACCACATAAACTGCATTTGAAATTGTGCTCTTGAAACCAAAAGGAATAACAACGAAACCCACTTTTGTTGAAACAAATATAATTGCATGTATAGCAATATATTGTGATTTAAATACCTTTATTTTCCATATCCCAATGAATGGGTAGTATGCATGCACATCATCCCAACCGCTGGAGAGTGTAAAATTAGCTCTGTTTTGCTTAAACACTGCTCTGTTACCCAACTGGTTGCACTCTGCACAGACAGCCTACCGGACCCAAATCTACTTCCTTAAGTGCTAAGCCACTGGTGTCAATTGTTTTAATTTTCATTATTATTACTTTTGTTTTTTTTTTAATACTTTTGTTTAGTGCTGGGAAAAATGACGAGATTCAAGGAAGGTTTATTGTCATTGCAACACATGTTAGACATATGATGAATGAAATAAGTTACTCGGATCCCGGATCCTAGTAACTTATTTCGAAAAAAAAACTTATGATGCCGTATATCGTCATAATGCCCCCACGATATATATTGTGCCATTTCTCTTCTTGGTTAAAGATTTAAGTTAGGCAACTGGAAATCCAGTTTTTTGGAAATCGTTTCCCCTCTCATCAAAGAGGCTTCTTCAGTTCTGTTAGTGGGGAGTAACGGAAGTTATATCCTGTGAGTGAGGTGAAAGGGGTGTTTTAGGTCCCTCCTGTTGGTTGGACCTGGGGTTACCTGTGAAGTGTGATACCAGTCGCTGGGTAGGTATTGACAATAAGGTATTGGGTTATTGTCGGAGTGGTTTTGGTCACACCGCTCGTTGATGTGTGACACCGGTTGTTGAAAATTGAACCTTTTGGGTGTTGTACCCAAAAAGGCTTTGTAAGTGGGTGAAATGTTGTGTCTCAAACCACCACCTCTGTTGAGGGATAGTTTTTCCAGGTTGACAAAAATGGCTTCTTTAACACCTCTCTCAAACCATCTGTCTTCTCTGGCCAAGATTTGAACCTCTTGGTCCTTAAGAGTGGTTGGTAGCCTGGGTAGCGGCTTCTTAGTCTCCCTAAAGTAGAGGTCAGTACCGTCTCTAATACTTTTTTTTTAAATCAAATTCCACAAAACATACATTTTTAAGACTAAGACGATTTTATTTGTGTCATCTTGTCTCTATGCATACTCTTAGTTTAAATAAGTGAAAATGAGGAATAAAAAGCGAGTTTTCCCTAAGCACCTTTGAATGTTTGGTTTTGCAACATGGCACCACTTTGTCTTGTGTGACGCTATACGTTACTCCACTCAGAAGTGCTGAACAATGGATGCGTAACAAGTTGGAGGTTCATCCCTGTAGTCGCAACAGAAAGAGAGCTGCCAAGGAAGAAGCACTTTTACCGAAAAGAGGTTGTAAGTCTATGATTCTGTTACATTTTGGGTCAAGAGGACGCAAATATGTAAACTGTGCTGATGGACTGTTCCTTCACCTGATGCCGACCGACAAACGTCTTTTACCACTAAGAAGGTCCACACAAAAGAATACATAAAAATCCAAGCTAAACAAAGTTGTGGAACAGCGAGTGGAAGTTGCGAAAAGAAACACTATTCCCAGCTGAAAAAAATGAAATAATGTTCCAGCGGCATAAAAACAAATCACATATGGCATCTCGCATTAAATTTGTCACGTTTTCCCTGTATGTAGCATTATATGTTTACACTTTAATTCATGGTTAATGCCATCTTTTGTTCAACCCTGATGTTCATTTGGTAAACTCTGGTCCAAAAAATGTGGTGTTCTCAGAAATATGACAATTTTCTGTATACATGATGATGATTTAGGTTATTTTTGACATATGTCATGACAGAAAATGTGGAGGCTACTGTATCTCGACCACAGCTGTTTTTTTAATCCATCTCTATCGCACTAAATTGTATTCTTCTTATTTGTGACAGTTAAGTTAAATATCGCTATAAGAAATAAAGTCGGAGAAAAGTAAGCACTGACATTTCTCCAACAGTTTATTGTAGTACATCATGATATATATTGCTATTGTGCTACACAAAATCCATATAAAGAAATCCACATTGTGATATGTGATATTTTTCATATCGTGTAAATGTGCTTAAAGTTATCTTTTCACTAAAGCCAAGTCAATTTTTAATGCTGCATAATTCATCCCTGTTATTTAAATAGATAGATAGATAGAACTTTATTATTCCCTCGGGTGTATCTTTTTATTATGGGACCAAGAAAAAAGTATAACATTTACCGATACCGAGCTGAACCGATATTGCCCAAACACTTAATTCCCAAACACTTCTCAATTGCCCCATGGGGATAAATCAAGTTTCTGAATCTGATTCCCGATACCGATATATGCAGGTGGTTTCCCCTGAATTATTAAGATACCAGACTAAAGGCATTCTATAAATAACTGTGTACAACGTAAACACACTATTCCAATAAGTTATAGAAAAATTACACATTTATTTTTTTACCATTTTGTCTAAAACAGTCTTATGATTCGTTGTGCAGCGTTTGATGTAAACAAGAAATGTCTCATGTTAGACAGAATAACTTTCCAAAAACATTGATTAACATTATAAACTGGACTCATTCAGCCATCACAACAACAGGCAATATAAATGGGCACAGGTAAAAACAGCTGCAGTACAAGAGTAAAAAGCCCTCTTTAAGAGAGAGAAAAACATTTCAGCATTGTCACTATGTAAACGACTCTTCTCGTTGATGACATGAGAGACGACACTGAACGGCGTTTCATTGGCAAATGTCCAAGAAACACTTATTTAGAATACAGTACAATTAGTCCTGACATAGCCTGGTTATAGAAACTCCACATGTTTAGTAAAAACAGCATCTTAAACGGGAGAGAGCGGCTGGTTCTCCAAGCTGATGAACTCCGTGAAGTTTGTCTGACTCCTTTTGCTCTTGTCTGTTCTCTACCGCATTTAACTCTTTTGATCGATGCTACAGTTATTGTTCATAGTCTTGAGTGTGGATAGAAAACTGTAATCTTTAATGACTCCAAGGAACTGGTCATGTGATGGTGGCGGGTTATATTTTAACATTTTATCACAAGGCGCTTTCATGCAGCGAAGTAAAGTAAAACATGAAGAAGTCCAGCGGATTTGCCGAGACCATGGCTTTGCAGCATCAGATTTTGAATATCGGTGGAAAAAACAATGTCGATACGTTCGGATAATAAAAATTATGCTGATATCAGCCCGATATTTATCGGTGGACCGATATATCGGCCATCCTTAACCAAATTATCATTGTTATAAATTAGGGCTTGGCAAATTAAAAATGTCATAGAAAATGCATTAATTCATTATCTATTAATGCTGACAATTATTTTATTGCACATTAATGCATATTCATCACCGTTGGAAAAGCATAAGCATAAACAACAGAACAGACGTGGGTGGTTAAAGTAACATAACTTTTACATAGCCATTTTAATTTTAAAGTTCTTCCAGGCAGTGGATTTGACTGAAAAAAGGTTGTTTGTAGTCAAGTCTGTCAATTAGAAAGTTCAACTGTCAAGTTGAACTTTCTAATCACTGGAGTACTTCCATTCCTAAATATCACCTAAATGGAACTACAATACATAAACTGAAATGGACAAACTGGAGGTTGGAAACCCTCTACCCCTCAGATAGGTTTTGCATCATGTTAAATGTTAAAATACTAACAAAAAGATGTTAAAATACTAGCTCAACAAATGTTACTGTTTTTTTATTCATATGATAAAAGAATATTTAAATAAATGTGCACTTTGAACAACTGTCAAATTGAAAAATTAATTGTCGCCCAGCCCTACTATTAATATATTTTTGGTTACTTAGTGTGTTATGTTTGATTTTCTGTCCTTTAGGGCAGACAAATTTGAGTCTCATTCTGAACCATTTTGATCCACAAAAAACATTTTTTCAGAGTGGACACCTTTTATTGTGCTTCAGAAATATTAGATATTTGATTGTCATTTGTGCCTTATTGCATATACAGTAGCTAGTTGTAGTTTCATCTAAATCTCATTAGGTTCTTTAACAGTTGCAGTCAGATGTTGTTACTCTATTCATAGATTCATAGAAGAGCATATATAGCACACGAGTAAATGTAAGGTTGCAACTGACACAAACAGAAATAATTGCATTAAGTAATTTTGATGTTTCAAAGAACAAAACCAATGCAAAGTCAAATGATATTACAATATTTAACATCTTCAAAAATTGCAAATTAGTAATAAAATGTTAACCCTGATTCCACTTACATAGGCCTACTGGCCTGCTAAAAGATTGTTAAATTAGTTTAAGTTCTCTCATAGAAACAAGTTTTATTATAGGTTTTCTCTTTCTCTTCGTTAAAACGTATTCAAGCGTTTCAATCACTGCTGAGAATCCATTTGGCTCACATTCTCCAAGACAATTTGGAGAATTCCTTTGTATTGTAATGTTAAGTAAAACCTTGAATGCAGCCATGTTGCCAGACCACAGTGTTCCAAATTATTATGCAAAAAGTGTTCAAGGGTGGTAATGTAAGATATTTTTTGTTTGTTAGTCAACTCACGAGTGGTAATGTGTATCTTGGCTCTGTATATCACTGAAACCATTTGAAGACACCTGTGCTAATTAGATGCAGGTGAGTCCAATTAAAGGGGAGACTACTAAAGAAAGTTTGTTCCACATTATTAAGCAGGCTAGAATTTTCAGCCAAGATAGGCAAGAAGAAGGACCTTTCCGCTGCTGAAAAGCAACAAATAGTTGAATGTTTGGCTCAAGAAATGACAACAATCAAAATAGCCAAGAAACTTCATTGTGATCATGGCACTATCGAGAAGTCTGTAGCTGACTTTGCGTGCTGATAAAGGAAAATCCAGGACTCTTTCTAACAGTTAAATATGTCTGATCAAAAGAGAAGCTGAAAAGATGCACCATCACAGCAGCAAACAAGGCTATGGCGCCAACAAGCAGGTGATGGAGTGATGTTTTGGGCTGGTATGACTGGGAGAGAGATTGTCGACCCTTACTGGATCTTTGACGATGTGAACGTCAGGGATCCACAAAGTCTGTGGAGTTCCTCAAAGAACACTACGTGCATGGTTCAAAATGAACAATCAAGCTTTTCGAACAAGATAATTTTAATGCAATGCAATGACAATGCACCATGCCATGCTGCAAAGAATACATCTGCATCTCTGGCTGCAATGGGCATCAAAGGAGACAAACCTATGGTGTGGCCCCCATCCTCCCCTGACCTCAACCCTATTGAGAACCTTTGTAGCATTATCAAGAGAAGTGTTTATGATGGTGGGAGGCTATTCCGACCTGCTAATGTTTGTAATTTCACACAATAAGAATTTTTGGGTTCTTTATGACGGTTAAATGTGGAGTGGAAACTCAAGTGTGCGTAATAATTTTGAACATTCATTTATGGTGCAGTTAGGATTTTTATATATTTTTAAATGTACTATTATCATTGGGGGGTTCATTCAAAAACTTGTACTCTAATGGTTGGTGACTGGTCATCATGATATCATGATGACTTCCATTCATATAGATCATTTTGTAAAATCTGAGAAAATAAGATTTGTATAATAATTTGGAACACAGTGTGTTGTCATCAAACAGCTACTCCATTGATCTACAACTAAAATTTTATCAGGCACTTTTCTCATCAACTCTTTTTTTATGTTACCGGATAATCTCTTTTAAGTTTCTTAGCTAATAGTGTATCAAAACAAGCACAAATTTCTGTAGGGTGGGATTTTTGCAACTTTACTCTAATTCCCTCATGCTTTGCGCTTCTTCGTCTCCAAGCGAGGTCACCACATATTATTTCCAGTTTATTTCTTGTGAGTGAGTAATTATTCCTACATCCAAGTAGTGATCAATAAATCGGACTTTAACTAATGACACTTATGAACTGCTAACATAGCAGGAAATGTATTTTAATGATTTCATTAATTATTTCAACTTTTTTAAAATAATTTGTTCTTACACAAAGAAATGTTTGTGCACTTTAATAATTCTTTGTGCATCCAAGACCTCTAAGATTAACAATGTCAACATTGACGCAGCTAATAAGCAGCTTCTGTGTGTTGTACGGGTATGACTGACCATGGCAGTTACAGGCCTGATTGTTCCAAATGTGGGTAGAATTTGGTCTAAAACCTTTAACAGTGCAGCTGAGATCCAACAGTTGACACCTTAACAATGTCTGATGTTTTGGTAATACTTCCTGTTTAACTCTGTTACTTCCCTCTGTTCCTGTTTAACTGTTTGAATTAGAACTGGGTTAAACTCCTTCCGGCAGACACATCAGCGTTCTAATTCCCTTTTGACTAGTTTTCTTTATGTTGCTGTCTAAGATTTGGGTCTTTTGTAAGATAACTAATTACAGATGAATAATATTCATAGCTCCAGATATCCAGATCCAAACCCCCAAAAATGAGAAAGAGCACTAACTAGATTTAAAAAAAACATGGATAAATATTAATGAGCACTTATGGTTGAATTGTATTTAAATAAAAAAACTTTTCATTGTACAAACCATTATGTTGTTGTGGTGAAGAGGACATAGAATGTCGAGAGCTGTGCTTTACTAAGCATTTATTACTTATGGCTACCTAGTATTGTGTGTTGAATTTGGGGGAGAGTTAAATGTGTAAAACATTTCATATTCAGGGTCCTTCCCCTCACTTTAATGTGTTGAAATGTTTAACATTTTTGTACATTTGGAGTTTAAAAAAAGCTACTTTTTATCACTGATTCTTATTGAGTTTTCCAACTCTGTCTTGCAGATCAATGAATTAAGCAACGTGCCTGTGCCTGTAATGCTGATGCCAGATGACTTTAAAGCCTACAGTAAAATCAAAGTGGACAACCATCTATTTAACAAGTGAGTAAATTACACTTAACATACTTTCAGTGATGTTAGACACCTTATGAAGCGGTGTCAGGGGCATGTAACTGCAGTGTTTCATGGAGAATAGATGGACCTTCATCTTGACGTACCACAGGTGTTGTGGCTTCCAGGACCAGAACTCGCTCTTTAATTGAGACGAGTGAAGGTAAAAATGTTGACAAAAATCTCCTGTCAAAAATTATAATTTTTCATAAATGCTTTCTTGATCAAGGGTTGGAGCACATGAGCAATCTTAAGCCGATGTAATGATCAGGAAAAAATGATAATACGTCAAAAATTCCAATAGTAAAAATAAAAAATCGTATAAATGTGCTGAGGCATTTTTTGATAGTTTCTTTCTAAACTGACCCTGCTTCTTCCTTGACCCTGGAAGAGGAGAAGTGGCGCTAGCTTGGCGGGAAGTGCAGGGGTTGGTGTTGGGTCTTTCGCCGCTGTGGCGGAGCTCTCTTTGCGGTCCCAGTACAGGGCCACCTCCCCGAAGTAGCTGCTCTCCTTAGGTTTATCCGGCAGCAGCTGTGGTGAGCAGCGAGAAGTGGGGAAGTGAGAACTAAGTCTCACTGTACCCATCTCTTCCTCTACGTTCCATTTGTCACCCATTTGTCACCACCACTTTCCCCTTTTCTACATGCCTCAGCATCATAACAACTTTACTTTTAAATGTTAGACTTTTCTGTTACAATCATTTAATTTTGGACAGATACATTCTTCTGTTATTATGATAAACAACATTTTAGCCATCAGCATCATAGAACAACAATAAACATTTAATCATTTCACTTCTTTTCAGAAATTACAAAGGTAATTATAACATTCTTTTTCGTCTTAATTTGGCTGTAAACTCTACACCCAACCTCTAATTTGACTCCGTTTCTTCTTTTTCAGTCTTTACTCTAGGTCAGGGGTTCATTCTCTTATTCTGTTCAGACACTTCCTTTATGTAAATGTGTTACCAGCATCCATATAAATGTGAATATATGTTACTTTATTAAAAAGGAATCACACCATAATATATTTTATTGTTCAAATTAAACTCATAATCATCACATTACTCATAATCACTCATTGATTTCATTTATTCAATACTTCTACAGTGCATGTACAATGCATAACTAAGTCACAGCTTTTCATCACGTTGTTCTTCTCCCCGGTATAAAGGACATGTCTCAACATGCTCTAATAACATATTTCGTCACATGTCTCCTCTGTTTTCAGCCTATAATGGCACTTTTTACACACTTATAAATATATTTTAATAGCCTGCTTTGATTCCTCGGTTATAACTTTCTGGATACTGAGCTCAACCATCCTTGACACCCCTCCTTATGATCAACTAAACATTAGCAAGTAAAAACTAAACTTTCTTAAGTCTACTAATTAAAGAAGGGCACTTTAAAGTCCATTCATGGTCCAGTCAAGTTCATATAATAATAATAATAATAGTAATAAATTGGTTTTACATAGCTCCATAAGGCTAAGTCCAGGGTCCAGATCAGACAGTAGGGTGCCAAAGATGTGCAGGCAGGAGTCCTGTGTCAGGTCCAGGGCAATGGGACTCTAGGGAAAGAATAGAGACTCCAGGGACGCAAGGTCCCCGGCAAGAAGTGTTAAGTCTACCACAAATAATACCGTAAATTCCGGACTACAGAGCGCACCTGATTATAAGCTGCACCCACTACATTTTTAGAGGAAAAGCGATTTTGTACATACACAAGCCGCACCTGTATATAAGCCGCATGTGCCCACATCAAAACATGTAAACATATTTACAAAGAAAGACGGTACAGAGAGAGAGTTTTCAAAGTTTTAATAATATAACTTAATAATAATAATAATAATATAACTTTCTTCCCAAACGGTGCCTGTGACAGGGCAGTAAAACGGTAGTAAAACGGTAGCAACATGGTAGCAACACGCTAGCAACACAGTATAACAGGTCTGGAAAAACAGATCTGGTAAAAGAACATACTGGTAAAAATCACGGTTCGGGCCACCTGCTTTTATTACCTCTGAAAGCTTTTTTCGTCTTTTTACATTGCTCCAGTTCTTCCCGCTGCCGTTTCCAGCGTCTCACCATCGATTCGTTTATGCCAAGTTTACGTGCAGCAGCTCTGTTTCCTTCTTTATCGGACAGCTCGATTGCTTTTAGTTTGAAAGCTGCGTCATATGCCTTTCTTTTTGCATTTTCCATGATGAGGGTATGTTCACGCTAATTTAATTTATGCACAAGACAAGAAGTTGCAGTCTTCCTCGACACATATATTCCACCGGTCTTAATCTTACCTTTTCTACTCGAGCGCCCCTGGCGGCCGTTTGAAAAATTACATAAATTGGCCGCATCACTGAATAAGCCGCAGGGTTGAAAGTTTGGGAAAAAAGTAGCGGCTTATAGTCTGGAATTTACGGTAGATAGTAGATTAGAAAAATTGAATAAGGAATAGAAGGGTGAAAGAGATAGAGCAAGCAACAATGGGGCCCACATGGGATCTATGGTTGGACCCGTACGCCACCAGGGCACAGTCAAAAAGAAAACCCTTAAGTCTACTTTTGAAAGCAGAGACTGTATCTAGAACTGGCAGCTGGTTCCAAAGTAGAGGGGCCTGATAACAGAAGGCTTTGGCTCCAAATCTAGATTTAGCAAAGATAATGGAAATGGCCATGGTAAACACCTATTTCCAAAAGGGAGGAACACAGGGTGACATTCAAGAGTAGAGGCAGGTCCACACAGGTATATTATATTCTGTGTAGAAGAGGTTATCTGAGGGAGATTAGTCACTGTAAGATAGTGGCAGGTGAGAGTGTAGCCAAACAGCATAGGTTGGTATTGTGCAAGCTGACAAAGGGCCTGAGAAGAAGGAAGAGGGTGAGGACGTAGCAGAAGATCAAGTGGTGGAAGTTAAGGAAAGAGGAATGTTCTGATGACTTTGGAAAAGGATGTGAGGACAGTTTTGGGCTGTGGTGGGGAATTCCAAGATGACTGGGATACCACAGCTAGAGTCATTAGGGAGCTTGGAAGGTGCTAGGTATCCTCTGGACAGAGGGAGGAGTACAAAGAGAACTGGTGTTGGATGATGAGGTTCAGGAGTGTGTTCAGAGAAAGAGTTTGGCAAAGAAGAGATGGGATAGTGACAATACAGAGGAGAATAGACTGGAGTACAGAGAAAGGGCAAGATGAGGGAAGTGGCCAGGGCCAAACAAAAGGCATACGAGGAGTTGTATAAGAGGTTAGACAAGAAGGAAGGAGAAATGCAGTTATACAGATTGGCAAGACAGTGAAATCCATCTGGGGAGGATGTGCAGCAAGTGAGGTTAATGAACAGGTATGGAAATGTTCTTACAGTGAGGAAGGTGTGCTAGGAAGATAGAGGGAGTACTTAGAGGAGTTGTTGAATGAGGAAAATGATAGGGAGCACAGGAATAAGGAGAGAGTTTCTAACAGGGAGACGGTAGATCAGATTGGAATGGATGAAGTTAAGAAAGCCTTGAAGAGGATGAAGAGTGGAAAGGCAGTCGGTCCCGATGACATACCAGTAGAGGTATGGAAGTGCTTAGGGGAAGAAGCGGTTAATTTTCTCACTCTGCTCTTCAATATAATTTTAGAGACAGACAAGATGCCTGATGAGTGGAGAAGTGTTCTTGTGCTAATTTACAAGAAGGGTGATCTGCAGAGTTGTAGCAATTACAGAGGGATAAAGTTGATGAACCATACCATGAAGATTTGGAAAAGAGTAGTTGAGGCTAGGTTGAGGAAAGAGGTAGAGATTTGCGAACAACAGTATGGTTTTATGCCGAGAAAGAGATGCAATATTTGTCTAGAGGATGTTGATGGAGAAGTACAGAGGGTCAGAAGTTGCTGCATTGTGTTTTTGTAAATTTAGGAAAGGCCTATGACAGGGCGCCAAGGGAGGAATTGTGAGGAGTGGCAGAGAAGTATGTTAGACTAGTGCATGCCATGTATGAGAACAGAACAACATTGGTTAGGTGTGCTGTTGGAAGAACAGAAGACTCTGAGGCGAAGGTGGGACTTCATCAAGGATCAGCCCTGAGTTCCTTTTTGTTTGCTTTGGTGATGGACAGATTGACAGATGAGGCCAGACAGGAGTCTCCATGGACGATGATGTTTGCAGATGACTTTTTGATCCGGAGTGAGAGTAGGCAACAGCTAGAAGAGAACCTAGAGAGGTGGAGGTTTGCACTGGAGAGAAAAGGAATGAATGTCTAGAGAAGTAAAGGTTTGGAGGTTTGGAGAAAAGAGGAATAAAGGTCTGTCGTAGCAGGACGGAGTACATGTGTGTGAATGAAAAGGGGAACAGTGGAATAGTGAGGTTACAAGGAGCAGAGGTGGTGAAGGTGGGAAGTGTAGATGCTTAGGCTCAACTGATCAGAGCAGTGGAAACTGTGGACGAGAGGTGAGGAATAGAGTCAGGTAGAGTGGAACTTTTGGAGAAAGTTTTCAGGAGTGATTTGTGAAGAGTGTCAGCTAAGACGAAGGGAAAGGTTTACAGGACCGTTGTGAGACCATGGATGTATGGATTAGACACTAGGGAAAGGTGGAAGACAGGAGGCAGAGATGGAGGTGGCAAAGTTGAAGATGCTGAGGTTCACTATGGGGGTGACAAGGATGGACAGGATCAGGAACGAGGTAATCCGAGGTACAACACAGACAGAAAGGTTTGGAGAACAAGCTGGAGCCAGATTAAGATGGTTTGGACATGTTCAGAGGAGGGGTGATTATATTGGTAGAATAATGCTAGAGATGGAGCTACCAGGTAAGAGATGAAGAGGAAGGCCAAAGAGGGGATTTATAGAGGCAGTGAGAGAGAGGACATGGAAGTAGTTGGTGTTCGAGCTGAGGATACAGAGGACAGGGTGAGATGGAAATTATTGACTCACTGTGGCATCCCCTGAGAAAAGGGATAAGCCGAAAGGAAAAGAAGAAGAAGCCAGTCTTTAGACCTCTGGAGAGAGTTGAAAGACCATATTGCCCATCAACAGCCCCAAAATCTAAAGCTTCTGGTTAAGATCTGTATACATGTGCGGGCAAAAATCGCTGCTGAAGTATGTTCAAACCGGATCATGAACTACAGAAAATGTATGATCTTTCTAATTGCGAACTAGGGCCCTATGTACTGAATATTAAGCTCTGTTTTTCTGGTTGAAAAATTCTTTGCTATAATGCATTGCATAATGCAACTACACCCACAATTTAGTATATGACCCCATTTAATATCAAAGAACCTGTGAGTTTGTTTTTTTTTCCCCCACAGAGAAAACTTGCCCAGTCGCTTTAAGTTCAAAGAATACTGTCCGATGGTATTCAGGAACTTGAGAGAGAGGTTCTGCATCGATGACCAGGACTACCAGGTCAGACACTGGCAAAGGACATAAGACTGTAACCAACTTGTAAGTCTGGTAGATGGTAACAGAATATTTTGCCTATGTCAGAACTCTCTGACCAGGAGCGCACCCCTCAACAGTGACTCCCAGGGTCGCTTTGGCAACCGCTTTCTTTCCAGCTATGACCACCACTTTGTAATCAAAACTGTGTCCAGTGAGGACATTGCTGAGATGCACAACATCTTAAAGAAATATCACCAGGTAGACAACACTGCACCTTACCTGTACCTCACCCAACCCCCTTGCCCCATACACTCACTGTTGATGAACAAGTTGTAAGAATCATTGAGAGTTATGTGAGTGTCTAGGCAGACATGTTAAAGCTTGTTTATCTATTAATCTTTACATTAAATTAATACTTTCTCAGCTATTTATCCTAATGTCTCTTTGTCCTTCTCCTTTGATTATCTCCAGTTTATAGTGGAGTGTCATGGTAACACACTGCTGCCTCAATTCCTTGGCATGTACCGACTAACAGTGGATGGGGTAGAGACATACATGGTGGTAACTCGGAATGTATTTAGCCATCGCCTTACTGTGCACCGCAAGTATGACCTGAAGGTAGGAACTGTGTGTTTGTAGTGAGTATCAGTATATGCAGTGGGTACGGGAAGTATTCAGAGTCCCTTAAACTTTTATGCTTTATTTTATTGCTGCTATTTGCTAAAATTGTTTGGGTTATTTTTCCTCTTCAATGTACACTCACCTGGAGGAGGAGGCTTAAATGAGGACCATCTGATCAGTTGTTACATTTGTGTTTCTATTAAACTAGTGGAGCCAAGTTCAGCCAATGATTCCAAAAAAATGATTAGTTGGATGAATTGTCCCAACAGTTAAGCAAGAAAGCTCTCCTGGGCAGGTTTCTTTTGTAATGATCCAAGATCCATTGCATGTGGCAGCAAGACATTTTGTGAGTCAGTTAACCTGAGAAAAGCATGGTTGCTATTTGAAAAAAAAAAAATTAGATGTGTATAAGAGACAGATATATATGTGTGTGTATGTATATATTGTCAAGTTTGTGTATTGAGGCCAACACAGAGAGTCCTTTTAGAGAAGGGTGTAAGGCACTAGGCGCGACTTTATTCAAAAGAAAAGGTAGCTCAAATTAGGGAGTTCAAACAATATTAGGATTCTTGAGCAAAACGGTTTAAGTCTGTAGCAATTTTTTCTTGCAATCCTTGTCCACACTGGGGTTTCCAAACAAAGCCACTTTACTCTCAACTTCCAGGTTTGTTTGTCATTCGGAATAGAAGTGCACCTGGGTTGCCTAAAATACACAGTAGCAAATTATTAAGTATAATGTGTTGATGAAAAATAATGTTCATGGTCGAGCTGTGTGGAGTTCTCACTTACCGCCCGATGGTGAGAGTTCTGCTTCAGCTCACACAGAGAGAGTCATGCTGACTGTCACCCACCTTTTATACCCAGCATTGGGATTTCCTGATTCCAGACAGGTGTGCTCATGTGGGGAGGTCCAACCAATGCCACTGATTGGATAGAAATTTGGGCAGATACCTCCCTTGGATGACACAGCCTAAGGGGCGGGGCCTTCTCAGGTGCTGGTTTTGGCTCTCTCTGTGTGTGCTGAGCCTGCAAAATAAACTCTCACCTGTTCGGGGTGTATGGTGCTGGCTGAGACTCCACACATCCCCCCCCACCATCCACTTCAGGGGTGCATGATCTGTGACCAGATTCAATTTCCTCCCCCAGAGATAGTACCGCAGATGATGTATGGCCCATTTCACTGCGAGACATTCCTTCTCAACTTTAGAGTAGTTCCTTTCATGGGACATCAATTTCCGGCTGATATACGTCACGGGATGCTCATTTCCATCAATAGTCTGGGCCAATACAGCACCAATGCCCGTGCCGGAGGCGTCAGTATGGAGGACAAAGGGCTTGGTGAAATCAGGGGTCACCAGGACAGGTTCCTCACATAGTGCCTTCTTCAGGGTCTGGAACGCCTCTTCAGTTTCCCTGGTCCACTTCACGTGGTGGGGCCGATTCTGGCAGGTCAGTTCGTGCAGGGGGGTGGCGATCGTCGCAAAGTTCTTCACAAACTTTTGTTAATAGGCCACGAGACCCAGAAACGACTTTACTTGCTTCTTCATGACAGGTTGCGGCCATCGCTGGATCCTCTCGACTTTCCGGAGCTGTGGCTGCACACATCCTCTACCAATGGTGTATCCGAGATAGTCTCTCAGTCCACCCCAGGTGACACTTCTTCGCGTTGGCAGTTAGACCGGCCCGCCACAGGGCTCTCAGGATGACCTCCAAATGGTCCAGGTGCTGAGTCCAGGTAGTGATGTGGACAACGACGTCATCAATGTATGCGGCTGCGTATGAGCGGTGTGGTCGGAGGACCCGATCCATTAAGCGTTGAAAGGTGGCGGGGGCACCGTGGAGACCAAACGGCAGGACCCGGTATTGGAACAGGCCATCTGGTGTGGCAAAGGCAGTCTTGGCTTTTGCTCTGGAGGTCAGGGGAACCTGCCAGTATCCCTTTGTCAAATCCAGGGTGCTGACATACCTAGCAGGACCCAACCGCTCGATCAGCTTATCAACTCGTGGCATGGGGTATGCGTCAAAGGTGGAGATTTCATTTAGTTTCCGGAAGTCGTTACAGAAGCGTAGGGTCCCATCTGGTTTTGGAACCATCACAATTGGACTGGACCATGGGCTGAAAGACTCTTCTATTATCCCCAGGTCCAGCATGTTCTCGATTTCTTCCCGAATAGCCTGCCTCCGGGCCTCGGGGATCCTGTATGGCCTCTGCCTTATCACCTGGCCAGGTAGGGTCTCTATATCATGTTGTACCACTGTCGTGTGTCCCGGCATTTCTGAGAAGATGTCCTTGTTCCGACTTAGGAGCTCCTTCACATCCTGGACCTGCTCCGGGGCAAGGTCTTCACCTATCGCTACCTCAGGCTGCTGGGGGAAGACATGTGTTAAGAGGGCTGGATTTGGTGGTGGTTCGGCCGGATACCACTTCTTCAAAATGTTCACATGAAAAATTTGGAGGCCTTTCCACCGGCCAGGCTGTCTTACCTGTAGTTGACTGGGCTCACTCGCTCCACAACCTCCTGTGGGCCCTGCCACTTTGCCAGGAACTTGCACTCTGAGGTAGGGACCAAGACTAGGACCTTCTCGCCAACCTGGAACTCTCGGAGACAGGCACCTGTATTGTAGGTACAGGCTTGGACTGCCTGAGCTCACTCCATATGTTCCCGTACAGCTGGCCACACCTTCTTGGCTCTCTCCTGTAGTCGCTCCACATGCTCAATCACACTGCGGTGTGGTGATGGCTGACTCTCCCAGACTTCCTTAGCCAGGTCTAGGAGTCCACGGGGGCTCCGGCCATATAGTAGCTCGAACGGGGAGTATCCCGTTGAAGCTTGGGGGACCTCTCTTATGGCGAAGAGCACATAGGGGATGAGCTGGTCCCAGTCCTTACCATCCACCTCCACCAGCTTCTTTAACATCCTGTTCAGTGTGTCGTTGAACTTCTCCACCAAGCCATCAGTTTGTGGATGATAGCCAGAGGTCCGTATCTGCTTCACCTTTAACCACTTATATAGATATGTCATTACACGGGACATGAAACAACTCCTCTGGTTAGTCAACACCTCATCAGCTATACCCACCCACCCAGCTAAACAACATCATTAACTCATGGGCTACATTCTTTGAATTAGCAACCCTGAGGGGGATGGCCTCTGGGTAGCGTGTGGCATGGTCCAGACTCACCAGTATGTATCGCTGTCCGCAGGCAGACTTAGGTAGTGGGCCTACAATGTCCATTGCAATGCGTGAGAATGGGGTACCTATGATAAGCAAAGGTATGAGGGGATTGTGGAAATATGGTCGAGGTGCGGTCTTTTGACATTTTGGACAAGACCGGCAGAAATCTTCAATGGCGCGCTTCACGCCTGGCCAGTAGAATCTGGCGACCACCCGGTCATAAGTTTTCTGGGCCCCCAGTTGATGTGTGTGAGCTAAGTACAGTACTCGTGACACATATTTCTTTGGAACCAATAGTTGCTCAATTAATTTTTTTATTTGTCAGTTTAAACTCATGGATGGTAATGTGTATCATGCCTCAGTATATCACTGAAACCAATTGAAGACACCTGTGCTAATTAGTTTGGCAGGTGAGTCCAATTAAAGGGGAGACTGCTAAAAAAGGTTGTTCCACATATATGAAGCAGGCAACCATTTCCAACCAAGATGGACAAGAAGAAGGACCTTTCAGCTGCTGAAAAGCAAGGAATAGTTGAATGTTCGGGTCAAGGAAAGTCGACAATCAAAATTGTCAAGAAACTTCATTGCGATCATTGTACTATCGAGAAGAATGTAGCTGATTCAGAGTACACACCTGTGTGTGCTGAGGAAAATCCAGGACTCAACAGGAAAAAACGTCTGATCAAAGGAGTAGCTGTAAAAATGCCCCATCACAGCAGCAAACAAGTTTTTGAAGGTGATGATGCCTCCAACAGCTTTAACACAATTTGACAACCAATTTGAATGATTGGTTGTTATTAAATAATATGTGTCTTCATTAGTCTGGCAATGGGGTTGATCTGAATTTTTGACCTCAGATGGATATTTAGGTGATTTCCCCAAATGGTCTCTGATTCTTGTGCTTTATATGTTTAAATGCACCCGTGTGTCTGGTCTATTTAAAAGGAAATCATATATAATAATAGCCAAGGTGTAGAAATTATGGGGTATAACCCAGCCACTAGGGAGCACAAGTTAGTGTTTTTTTAGTACCGGTCCCAAGCCTGGATAAATGGTGAGGGTTGCGTCAGGAAGGACATCCGGCGTAAAAACATGTAGCCAAATCTATGATGCGAGTCAACAAAAAGATTTCCACACCGGATCGGTTGGGGCCCGGGTTAACAACGACTGGCAACAGTGCTGTTAACCTACAGGGTACTGTTGGAAATTGGACTACTGTTGGTCGAAGACAAAGAAGAAGAAGAGGAGGAAGATTGATAAAGACAAAGAGGGAAAAAAGGAAGGTTAGAAGCTGTCTCTTATACACATCTGAAAGGTAGGGAGCTAGCTGACATGATGGAGAGAAGAAGAGTGGACGTGTTGTGTGTACAGGAGACCAGGTGGAAGGGCAGCAGGGCCAGAAATATTGGGGGAGGTTTTAAATTATTCTACCATGGATTAGACGGGAAGAGAAATGGAGTTAGGGTGATCATTGGGGAAAAGTATGCAAGTAATGTGGTGGATGTGAAACGGGTGTCAGACAGGTTGATGTGTGTGAAGGTAGAAATGGAAGGAGTGATGTTGAATGTTGTCAGTGGTTATGCTCCACAGGTAGGCTGTGAGTTAGCAGAAAAGGAGAAGTTTTGGAATGAGCTGGATTTGGTTGTGGAGAGCATCCCAGGGGAGAGAGAGTGGTGATTGGAGCAGACTTCAATGGCCATGTAGGAGAAGGGAACAGAGGGGATGAGGAGGTGATGGGCCGGTTTGGAGTTAGGGATAGAAATTTGGAAGGACAGGCTGTGGTGGATTTTGCTAAAAGAATGGAAATGGCTGTGGTAAACACCTATTTCCAAAAGAGAGAGGAACACCGGGTGACATACAAGGGTCCACTCAGGTCGATTACATTATCTGTAAAAGAGGTAATCTACAGGACATAAGTGACTGTATGGTGGTGGCAGGTGAGAGTGTAGCCAAACAGCATAGGATGGTAGTGTGTAAGCTGACAATGGAGGTGAGAAGAAGGTAAAGTCAGAGCAGAAGATCAAGTGGTGGAAGTTAAGGAAAGAGGAATGTTGCGATAACTTTGGAAAAGAAGTCAGAACAGTGTTGGGCTCTGGTGGGGAATTCCCAGATGATTGGCAGACCACAGCTAGAGCCATTAGGGAGACAGCTATGAAGGTGCTAGGTGTTTCCTCTGGACAGAGAAAGGAGGACAAAGAGACCTGGTGGTGGAATGATGAGGTCCAGGAGAGTGTCCAGAGGAAGAGACTAGCAAAGAAGAATTGGGATAATGACAGAACAGAGGAGAATAGACTGGAGTACAGAGAGACGGCAAGGGAGGTGAAGAGGGAAGTGGCCAAGGCCAAACAAAAGGCATACGAGGAGTTGTACGAGAGGTTAGACACGAAGGAAGGAGAAAAAGAGATATACAGATTGGCAAGGCAGAGAAACCAACCTGGGAAGGATGTGCAGCAGGTGAGATTAATTAAGGACAGAGATGGAAATGTCATCACCTGTGAGGAACGTGTGCTGGGAAGATGGAGGGAGTACTTTGAGGAGTTGTTAAATAAGGAAAATGATAGGCAGCGTAGGAATGAGGAGCCAGCTCCCAACAGGGAGAAGGTCAACCAGATTAGAAAGGATGAAGTTATAAAAGCTCTGAAGAGGATGAATAGTGGAAAGGCAGTCTGTCCCGATGACATACCAGTGGAGGTATGGAAGTGCTTGGGGGAAGAAGCGGTAAGTTTTCTCACTCAGCTCTTCAATAAAATTTTGGAGACCGTCAAGATGCCTGACAAGTGCAGGAAAAGTTTTCTTGTACCAATTTACAAGAAGGGTGATGTGCAGAGCTGTAGCAATCACAGAGGGATAAAGTTGATTAACCATACCATGAAGATTTGGGAAAGAGTTGAGGCTCGGTTGAGGAAAGAGGTAGAGATTTGCGAACAACAGTATGGTTTTATGCTGAGAAAGAGTACCACAGATGCAATATTTGCCTTGAGGATGTTGATGGAGAAGTACAGAGAGGGTCAGAAGAAGTAAGAGACAGGTACAGAGAGGGTCATAAGGAGCTTCATTGTGTTTTTGAGGATTTAGAAAAGGCCTATGACCGGTTTCCAAGGGAGGAACTGTGGTTTTGTATGAGGAAGTCAGGAGTGGCTGAGAAGTATGTTTTATTGGTGCAGGATATGTATGAGAACAGCACAACGGTGGTGAGGTGTGCTGTTGGAAGGACAAAGGACTTTAAGGTGGAGGTGGGACTGCCACCTCCTGCCCTGAGCCCCTTTTTGTTTGCTCTGGTGATGGACAGATTGACAGATGAGGTCAGACAGGAGTCTCCATGGACAATGATGTTTGCAGATGATATTGTGATCTGCAGCGACAGCAGGCAACAGCTAGAAGAGAACCTAGAGAGGTGGAGGTTTGCACTGGAGAGAAAAGGAATGAAGGTTAGTCGTAGCAAGACCGAGTACATGTGTGTGAATGAAAAGGGGAACAGTGGAATGGTGAGATTACAAGGAGCAGAGGTGAAGAATGTGGAGGAGTTCAGATACTTGGGCTCAACTGTTCAGAGCAGTGGAGACTGTGGAAGAGAGGTGAAGAATAGAATACAGGCAGGATGGAACAACTGGAGAAAGGTCTCT
>JAFBJS010000347.1:128203-142818 GCA_016785265.1 Paraplagusia blochii | reverse complement strand
AGGTGATCAGGGGGACAACACAGACAGGAAGGTTTGGAGAAAAAGCTAGAGAAGCCAGACTGAGATGGTTTGGACATGTTCAAAGGAGGGACAGTGATTATAATGGGAGAAGAATGCTAGACATGGAGCTACCAGCTAAGAGACCAAGAGGAAGGCCAAAGAGGAGATTTATGGATGCAGTGAGGGAGGACATGGAGGTGGTTGGAGTTGGAGTTGAGGATGCAAAGGACAGGGTGAGATGGAAATTGTTGACTCGCTGTGGCAACCCCTGAAAAATGGGATAAGCCGAAAGGAAAAGAAGAAGAAATTATGGGGTATAAAAGCAGCTTTACTTCACTGCATTCTGACTTGAGACTTGCAATGGTCAAGTCCAAAAATACAAACATGACATCGGGTAGTGAATTGCTGCTTCGTCTCTTGGGACCATTTTAAGTCAACATGATGTACGAAGGGCATCTGTTCCGACAATTGTTCAAAAATATAAGCGACTTGGGAGAATAGCTGTAATGCCACAGTCTGGAAGGAAATTATAATTAGCATCCACAGATGAAAATCTTTTGTTAATAGTTGTGACAATGAACACCAAGATCACCAAGAAAGCCATCTGAAATGAACTGGTTGCCTCAGGAAGATATAGCTCAGCGTCCACGATGAAGAGAGTTCTCCATCTACATGGGCTAAGAGGGTAGCGGACCAAAGAGAAGCCATTTCTCCAAGAGAGACACAGAGAAGCTCAGCTGAAGTTTGCAAAAGAGCACCAGGATAAACATAAAGACTTCTGGAACAAGATCATGTGGTCAGACGAGAAAAAAATGCTTTTTGGGCATGATTACCAGCAATATGTTTTCCAGTGCAAGGGTAGAGTTTTTAAATCCCAACAATACCATCCTGACGGTCAAGCATGGTAGAAGAAGTCATGTTGTGGGGTTGCTCTGCAGCGTCAGGAACAGGCCAAAAATTCCAAAGGATAACTTTGAAAAGATCATTGATGTCTATCCAGAGTGACTTTCTAAAGGTATAAAAGTTAATGGAAATGCAACTAGGTAGTACCAAGTTAATACCAAGTGCTAAGCCCTGAAGACACAGGTGTATGTAAACTTAAAAGACGGGACCTCCAAAGGCATATCAATAAATATTCAAATTTTGAGGAAATTTGCCTTTTCTTTTTATTTCCCAAAATATCATTAATCCTCACTAATCCTAGGGTATTGTGCATGCTAGTTTATTTATGATTCAAATGTGAAACCTGAACTTTGCATGAGATGTGGTGTAGGAACATGCACTGTACTCTGTACTATATATATATATAATATATATATATACTGTATATATAGTACATACTGTATATACATCATATATATATATATTGGGGTGCAGATTAATTGTTTTGGATTGGGTATTCATCTGTGACCTACACGATATGAGTGTACTGGTCCAAAAAGCCCTGATTGATCGAAAATGCAGTAAAACGGTCGGATGGTTCAGAATTTTGTCAGTGGATCGGTTTCCTGCTCCATGGCCCCACCCATAAATTGACGTTAGACATAGGTGCGACATTGGCTGTTTCCGCCCACTAGAGCGGCGACTCAATAGACATATATATTCACACATGTCTATGGAGGTGTGTGAATTGTGGGCTGATTTGATTGGAGTTCAGGTAGTAGGTATTACTTTGTTCTGAACAACATGGCAGACAACACAGGCGAAACTTTCTTGAAAGCGTTTCTCATTTAAAATTGAAGGTTTGGACATCATATGTTTTTTTCAAGAATGATGGAAATAGACAGTAGATCAGGGTTTTTAAAAGTGTGGGGCCGGCTCCCCTGGGGGGCACGGTGCGATGCTGAGGGGGGCGCATGTGACCCTGGGGAACATGCTTTTTTTTCTGCTGTACAACTACAATAAAGTGTAATAGCACATCCTTGTAAGTTGAACTATAGCTCTTTTTTTGTTTCTTAATGTTTACAAGGATACGATGTTATGTAGAGGTGTACCTATAACTATTTCATAGACAAATGCTGTTACTTATAGTTGCGGTGGAGAGTGGGTGGTAGGGCAATTTGGCAAAGTCCAGGGCCATAACGGAATCTATTGCTCGTTATATTACAAAACATTGTCCTTTGTGACAATCTGGTTACAGGTGTGCAGTCTACAGCTAAACCTTTCTAAAACTGTAGGTATGTATTTCACTAAAATAATGTGAGTGAGAGAATGCCACCTGATCCTGATATATTTGTTAATGGATATAAAATACAAATTGTCAATCAGTATAAATATCTTGGGTTAATATTAGATTTACAGCTCTCCTTTAAAGGCCATATTGACAAATTGTGTAAAAGAAAATCAAGTTAAATCTTGCAAATGTTCATGCAATTCGAAAGGAGATGCCAGATGAAGCTGAAAAAAATTCTTAATTGTAAAAATGTGTTTGCATAGGTTTTTTCTATTGTATATGTATTGTGTGCTTCTTGCCTTTTTACATCATGGCCAGGGGACTACAGATGAAAACTAGCCTTTGGCTAATAAACTGAACTTAAATAAAAAAAGACTAGCAGCTGTATAGTGTTGTTCAAAGCAGAGTCGCACATTTTTATTCAAGATTAAAAAAAACTAATCGAACTGACAAAATCGGATTGAACTGGATCCATTGTTTAATATTTTTTTATAAATTGTTCCAGAATCGGATCATAGCCTGTGAGTCGAGATATGAATCGGATCGTTATGTGAATAGTCACACCCCTATATAGATACAGTATATACTGTATATAATGGGGGATGTCTGATTTTACGGCCCCATATTGGAATATGTTTGATTATTGATATTAATGGGTATTGGTTTTTCCAACGATTTTCAAAATCTGTTGCTATGGTGGACCCATGCATGGAGTCCTGCCATTTTGACCGGCACATGATAAATGATGTCATTAAATCATGTGTTTATGCATTGAGGTATAGCAAAACTACTTTGTTTGTCAACGAGGCAATACAATAAAGAAAGCAAGAGCAAAAGTGTTCAGACAAAATTCAAGGAGTGTATTGTGCTGTATAACCAGCCGTTCTCTCCTGTTCAGGACGCTAATTCACTAAATGTGTGGAGTTTCTCAAGCCATGCATGCTTGTCTCAAGTCATTTCTAATCGTATTTGTAAGTATTTCTCGAGCATTTGCTAATGAGCCACCATTAAGTGATGTCCCTGGATGTCATCAACGAGTAGAGAAATAATTTACATTGTGACAATGCTGAAATGCTTTTTTACAATTATATGACGTAAGTTAACATAAGTTATGGAAAAATGCTTTATATATATATATATATATTTATATTTATATATATAAAGCATTTTTCCATAACTTATGTTAAATTTGTATTTTTATCCTGTACACATATATATATATATATATATATATATATATATATATATATATGAGTTGAAATATATATGAGTTGAATATATGAGTGTGCAATTTCCAGTACTTTTGAAACAGAATACATTCAATTGGCAAACAGCTTTCTTTTAAGAACATCATAGAATCTGCAAGTAAACAAAGAATAATTGTAAGAAGAACTGCTTATTCTTAATTCTGTTTCTGCCTATGTTTATAGGGTTCTACAGTCTCTAGAGAAGCCAGCGACAAAGAGAAGGTGGGTTTTATGCACTGCACTACCAGCTGCTGACATTTTAGAACAAACCCCCAAAAGCAAAGGTGTCACTGTTTTAGTCACCGTTGTCGCTCTGTAACTGCTATAACTACGGTTATTAGGTTTCTCTTTACTGTCATATAGTTTTGTATTGTTTCTGTTCTGTTCCATTGATTCCCTCGCAACTATCTTTAAAAAATTGAATGAAAAAACTGTCTGCCATTCTAATATAAAACAATTTTTTCCTCTTTTGTTTGTCTCTAGGCTAAAGAACTTCCTACTTTTAAAGACAATGACTTCCTTAATGAAGGCCAGAAGCTGCAAATAGGAGATGAAAACAAGAAGTACTTTTTGGAGAAGCTAAAACGAGATGTAGAGGTATTGAATTTCCCCACTGGGGACAACACTGTCTTTTATTATCATTGGTGGACTTATTGTGTGTGTGTCTGTGTAAACATAATAAAAACCACTGAAAAGAAATGAGAAAATTTCAACACTCAAAATTAAAACTCCTTTACTAACAATTTACTTAGTAAAGGAGTACTGAAATCATATCTAGTCTTTCTTTTTTCTGCCCAGTTCGTGGAACATATTGGGTATAAATGGATAATTTCTCTCTTCTCAGGGTTAAATTAGATTTTAGTTTTCAGCCTTCTGAAATACTCACCTTGCCTTGGTAACAACAGTGCTTCTAACAACAATATTGCATGTAAACATGAAATATATGGTGACGTCTTCTATATATATATATATACAATGGGGGAAATAAGTATTGGACGCGTCAACTTTTTTGTCATTACATTTATTTCCAAAGATGCAATTCATGTGACCAGACACTGGTATTAACTCAAATAATCCACACATGAAAAAAATCACAACATTCAAACCCATAAATATTGATTATGTGGAAATATGTGCAATAACACAGGAAAAAAGTATTGAACACACCATGGGAAAGCTGTATAGAAAGGCATCATACCATCTCAAATCTGAAAGTAATTAGTCTTTGTACTTCCTATAATTGCAAACCAACATCAGCTGGGTTAGTGCTAATTGATGGCCCTATAAACAAGTTGTTTATAGGGCAAGACACATCTCATGATGGGTAAAAGCAAGGAGCTCTCTCAAGACCATCATAACCTGATTGTTGCTCAGCATCAGAATGGAACTGTTTATAGACGTATCCCAAAGCATCTGAGTGTTCCAGTAAGCACCGTTGGGGCCAATATCCGCAAGTGGAACAAGCATCACCTTATTGTCAACAGGCCGCGCACAGGAGCACCTCGCAAGATTTCTGACCAGGGAGTCAGAAAGATGGTCAGAAGAGTTCTCAAGGAGCCAAGGACCACCCGGAAAGCGCTCCAGAAAGACATGGAGGCAGCAGGTAAGTGTTAGAGAGAAAACGATAGGCAATGAACTCCATCGTCATGGCCTCTATGGATGCTCAAACCCGCAAGACTCCATTCCTCAAAAAAAGGCATGTAGAAGCTCGTTTGAAGTTTGCTAAACAGTCTCTGGATAAGCCTGTGGAATACTGGGAGAATGTTGTCTGGTCAGACAAGACTAAAATTGAACTTTTTGGCAGCCATACTACCCACCATGTTTGGAGGAGAAATGGCACTGCATATCACCCACATAACACTATACCAACAGTGAAGTTTGGTGGTGGAAACATCATGGCATGGGGTTGTTTCTCATCTCATGGTACTGGCAGACTTCGTATAATTGAAGGTGCAATAAATGGAAAAATCTATTGGCAAATTCTTGAGATGATCCTGCTGCCATCGACCAGGATGATGAATATGAGACGTGGCTGCACCTTTCAACAGGACAACGATCTGAAGCAAAGCAAACGACAAAGTTGACTCTCGAATGGTTTAAAAAAATGAAAATGAATGTGTTAGAATGGCCCAGTCAATCGCCTGACTTAAATCCGATTGAATATTTGTGGAAAGAACTAAAGAAAAGGGTTCACCAGAGGGCACCAAAGAATATTTAAGATTTAAAGACAATCTGTGCAGAGGAATGGGCAAAAGTCACACCTGAGCAGTATGGGTAATTAGTTAATACATACAAGAAGCGTCTGGAAGCTGTCATTGCAAAAAAAAGGCTTCTCCACAAAGTATTAAACGAGTTTCAGATAGTGTGTTCAATACTTTTTTCCTGTGTTATTTCACTAAATTCCACATAATCATTATTTATGGACTTGAATGTTGTGATTTCTTTTCATGTGTGGATTATTTGAGTTAATATTAATGTCTGGAAGAAATGTTACATGAATTGCATCTTCGGAAATAAAGGGGTCAGTATCACTAATCACCTGGGCTCTGCCTCTTGGCCTGATCCCAGGTCAGCTGAAGCCTCTGTCACATGTATCACTTACAAGAAGATTAGTGACAAATTTTAAAACTAGAAGGATCAGGGCAGTTGTTTTAAACGCCTGTCAGTTTTGGTAAATATAAAAAATACAACCCTGTACCTGCCTGACCTTTCCTTTATTATACAATATTACCAAAATTCTTCCACCCATTCAAATTATTAGAATCAGGTGTCCTATCAGGTGAAGCCTGGCCAAAGTTCTATAAAAAAGGTCTCAGGCATGCAGACTGTTTTTGCATTACCGTACATTTGTGAAAGAATGGGTTGCTCTCATGAGCTCAGTGAATTCCAGCAAAACTGTCTTAGGATGCCAGCTGTGCAACCAAACTAGTCGTGAAATTTCCTCACTCCTAAATATTTCACAGTCAACTGTTAGTTCCATCATAATAAAATGGAAGAGTTATAACAGCAACTCATCCACAAAGTGGTAGGCCACTGACGGCGAGGCAGACACGTACGTTCAAGCGTATAGTGCAAAGAGGTTGCTAACTTTCTGCACAGTTAATTGCTACAGAGCTCCAAACTTCATGTGACCTTCAGAATAGCCCAAGCATAGTACACATATCACCAAATGCAATGCAGAGCGTCTGATGCAGTGGTGTAAAGCTTGCGCCACTCGCCTCTAGAGCAGTGGAGATGCATTCTATGGAGTGATGAATCACGCTTTTCCATTTGGCAATCTGATGGACAAGTCTGGGTTTGGAGGTTGCCAGGAGAATGTTACATTTCAGACTACACTGTGTTGAGAATGAAATTTGGTGGAGAAGGAATTATGGTGTGGGGCCTTCATTCTAATTGACTTTGAATACTTCAGGATACCAAAACATTTCGGACCATTCCATGCTCCTAACTTGGGGGAATTGTTAACAGTGATCCCCTTCCTCCTTCAACATGACTATACCCTTGCACAAAGCAAGGTCCATAAAGACATGACAAGAGTCTGGTGGGTATAAACTTGATGGGCCTGCACAGAGTCCTGACCTGAAACTGATGAGGCCGTCTTGACCAACGTCAGTGTGTGACCTCACTAATGTACTTTTGGAAGATGGTCAAAGATTACTATGAACAAGAGATGTTCACAAGTCACTTTTTCCAAGTCAAGTCTTGAGTCTTTATGTGCGAGTCTAAGTCAAGTCTCGAGTCTTTCTTCCCAAATCCAAGTCAAGTCTCGAGTCTTTCTTCCCAAATCCAAGTCAAGTCTCGAGTCTTTCGTCCCAAGTCCAAGTCAAGTCTCAAGTCACAAATAGCTGAAAGTTTTCATATTAGACGCTATCCGAGATAATACTGCATTGCAGTTTAATTTTGTTTAAAAGTATGTACTGCACTGTACTGTACTGTACTATAGGCCTATAATATGCTATTGCACACTACACCATAAGTTGATCAAAACAATGTACTGTGCATGTGCAATGTGAAGAAACACCACAAAAGCGTTAAGCATGAACACGGTATTGTGTGAATACTACAGGATACATACGAACTGATTTGCATAAGTGGTCCTGTCCTTTTACCAACTGAAAATAACAAATTAAGGAAAAATGAAAATATATAACTGAGTACTGTATGTACGGCACTGTACTACAATGCCACTGTGAATGTGCTTAGGCTAAGAAATCATATGCATTACATGCTGTTTAAGGAGAGGTTTACATATCTGTTATGTCAGTGCCAACATTAGTCCAAACTAAAACAGCCATTCATTAATAGAATTAACGTTAGGCTCAATACACGCAGGCTGCTACTTGCCACTAAACGTAGTGGACTGAAGTATAAAAGCCAACAAACTATAACTGTGGCTGAATTAAGGTAAAAGAGTTTAGTTAGGCAACTGGACATTCAGTTTTTTTGATAACATTTCACCTCTCATCCAAGAGGCTTTTTAAGGTGAAACGTGACCATGACCATGACCTGGATGACTGAGAACCTGCATCGACATGTGGCTGAATTAGTTTGCTAACGGTAACGTTTAGGGTTTAATCCCGGGAACCGGGATTCCCTGGAAATGCAATCAGAACCATTTCCCGGGAATCGGGGAATGTGAAGAAGGGACCCAGGAAAAATTGGGAGGAAATAAGGTCACGTGCGTCTATTTGTTCTCATACAGTAATGCGGACGACAAAGGGTCTACGGAGCGTCTTTCCCACAGACGTTTCAAGGAGGAGAGCGCGAGAGAGGGCGCGTCAGTTTTTTTCTCTTTCGCAGCCGCTTTGGGCTACAATCATGAACTTAGTTTTAGTTAATTTTTCAAAGAATTCTGTTGTTTTCCATGGTCTGTGAATGCGTCAGGGTGAATGCATGAGCAAGGAGGCGGGGGAGCAGAAGTGTGTGAGAGAGAGACGCAGCAGATCTGTGTTTGCTCTATGTATTGGTGTGGTTACGGGCGACAGTGACCAAATTCTGTGAGTAAGACTTCGCAATAAATGCGGAATTCTAAAGCAAAGCCTCTATTACATTATACGTCCTGCTGGACGTTTAGATAAACAAATAACTTTTTATGGACCTTATTTACGACTTGCGAGTCTAGTGATTGAAATATAGATAGGAAATATCTATTACCGTAATTACCATAGTTCTGGTAATTACGGTAATCTGGTAGCTCTGTTAATGAGTCTGTGCAGTGTATTTTTGCGGCAGAACGCGGGCAACTTCTAAGTAAAACAGTACACAGCAAATCTGGAAGTGTCAATTCAACTCATAGGGAGTCAAATTCAACACTTTCAAAGTGTCTATATTGGTCCACTCTGTTTGGAGTTAAAACAACACTTTTGAAAAAGTGAAATGTCTCAGAGTTGAAATAACACTCTCAGGAGTTAAAATTTAACACAAAAGAGTGTTGAATTCACCTAACAGTAGTGTATAGTGTCAAAAATTAACACTGTCAAGATATGATTTCAACACTCAACAGTGTTAAATTCAAGACACATTGACACTTGACACTATTGAGAGTGTTAATTATATGTCAATATAAAAATATTTTATAGTTGATTTAATTAGAAAATACTACTGAAAAACTATACTATACTATTTCCAAAAACAATACATGTCACTTGAACTACAAAACCACACAGTTGCAGTTCAAAGCAGATTTTTATTTCTAACAAACACATCACATATAAGCATGCAGTTGTCTATCAGTGCAAGAGTCTTCCTCTTTCTCTTTGGACTTTCTTGATATGTTGTGCTGGTGGAGGTCTCAGTGGAATGAGCTGCAGTGTTCCGTTGAACCGTCTTTATTCTCCTGGCCCCAGTACCCAGATCCACTCTGCGCATCATAGAAGTTTTCCTGTTTTATTTAAAAACAATTTATCATGATTAATAAATAATTTTTGTCATTTATTTACATTTAATACTGTATTATGTAGGAAGATGAACATTGAAGTCACACCTATGGCTTTTTCAGAAACATTATGGGCTTTACAGTACATAATAGGACACAAACCTTTCTGAACAAATGTGTCGAAGTCATCGTAGCCCATTTTCAATCTCAGCCACTTTGACATATTTCTGACTTTCTCCAACTCTCACCTCCACCAACATGACCTACTATGACAAAAAAGGAGAAAAGACGTCCACACTGTACTGTTATTTACTTAAAGCTCAACAATGATGTGAGGAGACATTAACATTTTGCATAGTCCTTATGAATGACGTGAACTAACTCAGTGTTTCAGTACAGTCCAGTTAATAGCTATTAGTTATTGCTTGATAATTTCTTACTCACCAGCTTCCCCTCTGAATTCCGTCGTGCTGTTGTTGTCGTTGTCTTCTGGCATGATGATTTCGCAGACACAGATCGAAACGTAAAGTTTAACGTCTTTTTGAGCTTAAAACATTGATATAAAATATGTCCTCCAATACATCATTTCCTAGTATCGATACGACAGATTACACCCCTACTTTATGTAAACAACGGCGGTTTTAGACGATTAACTTTGATTTTTTTACCAGTTTTACCTATCGGGACGCTGTAGCTAAGTAGTCAGCTAGCTGTAAAACCCCTCACAAAAATGCGCAGATGTACATATATACATACCAAATTATCCAACACTGTTACTTCTGGTATCTGTGTAAATTAATCGACACATGTTCAAAAGAGACGTTAATGTCCTTTCTTTAAAATACCATACAACAATCATGCGGTCTTAGAAGGAGACACTGCCGCTTTTTGCCGCTCTTTTGCCAAAAGCACGGTAAATTTAGTTTGGAGGATGATGTGAGAAACTCTGATCAGTGTTGATTTTAAAAACAACTCTGGTAAATGTTAAAAATCAACATTTATCAGTGTTGATTTCAAAATCTGACACTGACCAGAGTTGTTTGGTTTTAACTCCCCGGATTAACACCAACACTTTCGATGGATTAACTCTCACTGAGTTGAATTAGACTAAACAAGTGTTGAATTGACACTGGATTTTTAACGTTCAAAACCAACACTGGGAATTTAACACTTTTGAATTTGCTGTGTACTCATGTTGGCTCTGTCTCCGTTTGAAATTTTTCCCCCACAAATACTACAGAGTCATGACACCGAAGTCCGAGTCAAGTCTTGAGTCTTACAGGGCAAGTCTCAAGTCAAGTCACAAGTCTTTATTTGTGCGGCTTAAGTGTGACTTGAGTCCGAGTCTCTGACTCGAGTCCCCATGTCTGCTATGAACACACTCTCCAACTTTGTGGACAGCCTTCTCTGAGTTGAAGCTGCATCTTGAACTCTGTTAGAAATAAGATGGCACTTTAGTTTATAGTATGAGCCAAGGCAGGTGAGCACATACTTTTGGTATTATATATTACATCTGAATTTTAACTTGTTTTAGTCTTTGTGACTATGGGGGTTTGAGTATTTCCTATTTTCCCCAGTTGTTTAATGATACTATCATTTATGTTGGGTTTATTTCATGTTTCATTTTGACCTGAAAGTGCAATAGAAATATGTTTTTGCCTATGATAAATAATTGTGAACACATTTTTATGCAAATAAATCTTTTTTAAATGTACATAAAAAATGTATTTACATCGGGCAGCAGTGGACTTGGGTCTGTAAGGCTTCTGGTTCAAATCCACCAGCTGCCAGGTTGCTTCTGAGCATAGCACTGGCAATACAATGGGTACAGAAAGTATTCAGACCCCTTTACATTTTTTCATTACAGCATTTGTTAAAAAAAACATTCTCATTAATGTACACTCGCATTTTGACAGAAAAAACAGAAAAGTAGTGTTGTGCATGTTGCCGTAATAAACACACATTCAACCTTAAATGTGTCCCAAAAAGGCACAGATGCAATTGTTCTTTTTTGATGAGCTGTTAGCTCCTCTACTCCAGAACTTGCTCTTAACAGTTCATTACCTGTTACACAATCACTATCAGTGTGCTATAACTTGAGATCATATAGATCCCTAAACATAAGACTCCTTCCTTCTTGCATTGTATTCCCATTTAAACTAGAGTTGCTTATCAGTGTAATAACTAATCTTAACCACACTCAAGTACACTACAAACTGTTTTTTTTACTGTTCTTCAAAGCTAGTACAGAGCCATCTGCATCATCATTAGGGATCACGGTGTCTTGTGCTTCAAAACTCAAAGCCATCAGGTGAAGCAATAGTGTTGCCATTCATGTTTGTTGATCCAGAACAATTGATCCACATGTCTACGCCACACAAGGTCTTTTCCAATATTAACCTTATAAGCTAATGGTCCTTTCTGTTAAACAATGGTACCTGGTTGCCACTTTTGCCCTTGGTTACGGTCAGTGTTGGGACTAAAGCATTACTCATAACGCCATTATGTAACACAACTACTTTTCTGGGTACTTATCGTTATCGTTACTTTTGTGTAAAAAGGCTTGTTACTGGTTATTATCTAGGGACCATCTACACTGTTTCTCTCTGACTGGGTGAGGACCCTGCGGCGGCATGTCTGCTGCCTATTATTGTGTGTGGTAACTCTTACAGTCATGGTGTGAAAGTATGTGAAACTATGTAAATCGTCACATTGAAAAGGGGCGATGATTGGTTGACATAGGTTAACGTTTCAAGCTAAGCCAATCAGAAAGAGACCTGGGCGGGTCTTCTTGCCTTGCTGTTTTGCTTTTTTTTTGACTCTTTCTTTCTTTCCCCGCCTTTTTTGTGCAAGTTTTCCATTCTTCACCTTGTCGAAGTTTCCTACTTTCCTCGTGAGTAGAGGTCAAACTCCGTTCGGTTCAAAGATCCTCGTCGCCAATTGTTGAATTTGTTGCTATAATACACACACTTTCAACCTTTAATGTGTCCCGATAAGGCACAGACTGAGTTGTTCTTTTTTTGATGAGCTGTTAGCTCCTTTTCTCCAGAACTTGTTCTGAACAGTTACACAGAAATGCACATGTGTTCATTCACCTGTTTCACAATCACTGCGCTATAACATGAGCTCATACACACTAGATCACTAAACATAATATGTAAAAATATTTGCAAATGTATTAAAAAATAAAAACTGAAATATCACATGGATCTGCAGGTTTCTTTTTTAATATTTTTTTTTTTCAAGTTTGGGTGCTGAGCAGGGGCGTAGCCATAACCCATAAAATGGGTGGGCCCAGAACAAATTAGGGTGGGCCAACCCTAAAGTATTATAGCCAAGTTTGATCAGCCCTCTCATTGGATGGGGCGGGCCTGACTACAGAGTGGGGCCCACCCGTGGCTACGCCTATGGTGCTGAGTGTACATTAATGAGAATTAGGATGAACTTTTTTGATTTTAGCAAATGGCTGCAATTAAACAATTAATTAAATATTTAAAGTGGTCTGAATACTTTCCGTGCCCACTGTACATAACTTCTGCTGCTCTTGTGATCTCACAACGGATAAGTTGATGAAAAATGAATGAATGATTTTTCAATTAATTACCATGATCCAGGAAACCTCACAAGATTTGAATAAAAAAGGAAGGAAAGCAAACTCCTTGTCATTGTGAAATTGTGATACACACCACTGAACACAACCAAATGGGACCGGTTGCTTTGAGCACCTGGGGAACAGTGTGTAAGAACGATGCCATGCTCAGCGCACCTCAGTGGTACCTTTGCAGTTGGTTTAAACCTGGAACTCTCCAGACCCCAGTCCGGCTCCATAACCACCAGGCCACCACCACCCAAAGGAGAACCACAAAGTAGCAAAGACTTATTTTAATCAATTTATGTTTGTTTTTTCTTTTGTTTCAAAACATTTGAGTATGCAAATTGTTTACTTAAACGCACTTTCTGGCAGGAGAGCCTAAGTCTCCTGTAAGCACTGGGAAGTACTACCGTGCTATTTCTGCTCAAGACTGAAGTGTAATTCCACTGCTTGAATAAATAATTATTTAGGGTTTTTATAAAGACAACACTGACGTCTATTCTTCAAATCTTCTTAGTTTTTGGCTACCTTGAAGATCATGGACTACAGTCTTTTGGTGGGCATCCATGATGTGGAACGAGCAGAGCAAGAGGAAATGGACGTGGATGGACCTGGGGAAGAGGAGGATTATGAAAATGATGGTATGGGAGTGCACACCGGCTCTTTCGGAACACCCCCTGACAGCCCTGGGAACCCACTCAACTGTGGGGGCTTCTTCAGCCCTGGGGAGTTTGACCCCTCTGTAGATGTTTACGCAATCAAGAGCCATGATGGTAAGTCCTGTTCTTGTTGATAACATGGTTGTAAACAGCATGTACATGACTTTAACGTATAGTTTGTTTAATCTGTTTGTAAAGTTGCGTCATGTTATTTCAAACATTGTCCATTGGGTAATAAGTTAATTAATAGTAAAAGTCCTTTAGGTAGATGGGTGTGAAAATAATGATATGGGCTTTTTGATCCTGTCATTACATATTGGTAATAATGTATCCATGGCACAATAAAGATGCTCTGATTTTGGCTTCGGCTTCTTCTTTGCTAAATACTTTTTGTTTGATAAAAATACTTACTAAATTAACTGTCCAAACAATTTTATACCTGTACGAGTAGTTTCTCAACTTTGTGGGTGTCAATCACATGTGGAATCCAATGGGAAACAAGAGGTTGGGTCTTTAGTAACCAATCACATAATTGACCATGTACCTGTTGTTACCACCACGTGGAGCTGTTGTACAACATGTTCTGATTGAGGATTCTAAAGTTGTTGATGAAAAGCTTCATCAACAACCTCCTTCCTCCTGGGGAAGGAGGTCTATGACTCCTGGGGAAGGTCTATGACTGAGGATGGCTAGAGAGCCTTTAAAAGTACAAACCTAAGTGAGTATTCCTTGGCAAATTATGGTATATTATGGTGAGATGTTGTTGGAAAACACAACTGTTTGTTTTTTGGGATACATATTTTAGGGATATAAGTTCTGAGGGACAAAGACGGCTGTTGTTGGGAGACATTGGCCATTGTTGTTGTCGGGGTGTTGACTTGGGAAAGGAAGAGGTGCCAGGTATTCATAGACGAAGGCCATGTGGTACTGTTTGGAGACGTCCAGGGGGCATCCGATGTAGATGCACAAGCCACCTCAGCTGACTCCTTTCGATGTGGAGAAGCAATGGCTCTACTCTGAGCTCCTCCCGTGTGACAGAGCTCCTCACCTTATCTCTAAGGGAGCGCCC
>JAFBJS010000347.1:111145-128085 GCA_016785265.1 Paraplagusia blochii | reverse complement strand
TTCTTCACCACGACGGATCGATGCAGCGAGCGCATTACTGCGGTCGCTGCGCCGATCCGCCTGTCAATCTCCCGTTCCATCCTTCCCTCACTCGTGAACACGACTCCAAGATACTAAAACTTCTCCACTTGAGGCAGGATCTCTCCCCCGACCTGGAGGGTGCTTACCACCTTTTTCCTGTCGAGAACCATGGCCTCGGATTTAGAGGTGCTAATTTTCATACCAGCCGCTTCACACTCGGCTGCGAACCGCCCCAGTGCATGCTGTAGGTCCTGGTTCGAAGAGGCCAACAAAACAACATCATCTGCAAACAGTTCTCCCGAACTGGACCCCGCCCGGCACCTGACTGCGCCTAGAAATTCTGTCCATATAAGTGATGAACAGAACCGGTGACAAAGGACAGCCCTGCCGTAGTCCAACATGGGACACAGATACGACTTATTACCGGCAATGCAAACCAAGCTCCTGCTCCGTTCATACAGGGACTGGACAGCTCTTAGCAAAGAGCCTCCAACCCCGTACTTCCTGAGTACCCCCCACAAGAGTCTCAGAGGGACTCGGTCGAAAGCCTTCTCCAGGTCCACAAAACACATGTGGACTGGTTGGGCAAACTCCCATGATCCCTCAAGAACTCTCTGGAGGGTGTAGAGCTGGTCCAGTGTTCCACGACCATAACGAAAACCGCATTGTTCCTCTTGAATCCGAGGTTCGATTATTGGCCGAATTCTCTGTTCCAATACCCTGGAGTAAACTTTCCCTGGGAGGCTGAGGAGTGTGATCCCCCGATAGTTGGAGCACACCCTCTGGTCCCCTTTTTTTAAAAATAGGGACCACCACCCCAGTTTGCCACTCTAAAGGTACCGACCCCGAATGCCAAGCGATGTTGCAGAGACGTGTCAGCCAAGACAGTCCCACAACATCCAGAGACTTCAGGTACTCAGGGCGGATCTCATCCACCCCTGGCGCCTTGCCACCTAGCAGCTTTTTAACTGCCTCCGTGACTTCAGCACAGGAGATTGGTGAGTCATCCACTGAGCACCCTGTCTCTCCTTCCTCTGAGGAAGACGTGTCAGTGGGATTTAGGAGATCCTCGAAGTATTCCTTCCACCGTCCAACAACACTCCCCACAGAGGTCAAGAACTTCCCATCCCCACTGTAAACAGTGTGGACGGGGAACTGCTTGCCCCCCGTGAGGCGCTGGATGGTTTGCCAGAATTTCTTCGAGGCCAACCGATAATCGTCCTCCATGGCCTCTCCGAACCTTTCCCAAGCCCGAGTTTTTGCTTCGGGCACTGCCCGCGCCGCAGCCCACTTAGCCAGCCTGTACCTATCGGTAGCCTCAGGAGTCCCCCGAGCCAGCCAGGCTCGGTAGGACTCCTTCTTCAGCTTCAAGGCATCCCCAACCTCTGGTGTTCACCACCGAGTTCGGGGATTGCCACCCTGACAGGCACCCGAGGCTTTACGCCCACAGCTTCGAACAGCTGCTTCTACAATGGAGGAGGAAAACCTGGTCCATTCAGACTCAATGTCTTCCCACTCCCTCGGAACCTGTTCAAAGTTCTCCCGGAGGTAGGAGTTATAGGCATCCCTCACAGGGGGTTCCGCCAGACATTCCCAACAAACCCTCACGATACGTTTGTGTGTGTAATGTGGCGTTACGAATGTGAAATCTACAAACCCTCAAGTGAGAAACACACTGAAATCTAGCAGTAGACATCACATTATTTGTGACATCCTGTCCATTGTCCAAGTCCCATCCCAATTCATCTTAACAAAATGGCACATGCACTAATCTGGCAAGTCACTTTCAAGACTGTCTATCAATAACCACTGGCCTAGACTCGGTCATAATGTCATAAACTCTAGGGGTTTTTACAAAGAGATTGCACTAGATTCTTATTTTGTTCCCTTTATAAGTATTCTACATTGATGATTGGTGTTCCCCCAAGGACCAATATATCAAAACACACTGCTCTCACTGAATAGTCAGTGAATATTAGAAGTTTTCAGTTTGAAAATGCACTACCATTGGAAAGTTTGATTTCACTTTTGTTTTTAAAGAAAAACAGTTGTTTATTTTTCAATGAAGGTAACTTTATACTACAGTAATCAGAAATACGCTCTATCCATTGCTAATGGGGTAAATGACAATTCTATTTTTTATGTCTGGTTTTTGGTGCAATATCTACAGTACAAAGGTGTATGATAAATGTCTATAGTCTGTTTTCTCGACCCAGGACTTCGCCCCTGTATTGACACTACAAGGACAAGAACCTTTGTGTAGATAACCTGTATAGATAAATTGTATTAGTTTTTCTCCTTGCTGCCCACCTGCCCATCCTGGTATGAGGATCCCCTCCACTGGCAATCATCCTGAGACTTCCTCCATTTTTTCCCTGTATGGGTTTTTTGGTAATCGTTCCTCAGCCAGTGTGCGGGTCTATAAGGGCAGAGATATTTTCCTGTTTGTTTACTGCATATCGTTTATTTTACTAAATTGTTTGTAAAATGCCTTGGGATAACGGTTGTTATGATTTGGCGTATAGAGGCCCATTTACAGTAACTATCAATTTAATGTGGGGCTACAACAATTATTTGGTGAATTCAAATACCTTGAGGACAAAATAATCAGGTCAATTAAATACTTTACCTTGAAGCTTTATTTAATCATTGTCAGGTGATATGTTTTAGAATTTTTGTTTGTTCAGGTGATATGTTTTAGAATTTTTGTTTTAGAATTATCACAAAATTCTCTATATGTAGACTATAGTGTTAGTTAGATAGACCCTATTGCTGTTTCCATAAACATATAAAAACATAGAAACATAAAAAAAACCCTTCATTCAGTACATATAATGTTGCAG
This sequence comes from Paraplagusia blochii, assembly GCA_016785265.1. Classification (NCBI taxonomy): domain Eukaryota; kingdom Metazoa; phylum Chordata; class Actinopteri; order Pleuronectiformes; family Cynoglossidae; genus Paraplagusia; species Paraplagusia blochii. The sequence continues at coordinate 125,221 of JAFBJS010000347.1, read as the reverse complement.
CTCTACTACAGTGTTTAGTGGTACAACGTATTCAGCTATTGATTAGATTAGAAAAAATGATTCAAAAACCCTTTTGTAGTCTTGTCAGCACAGTTAACATAGCTGAAATGTTACAAAAGCTACAAATGGAGGATTATTTCATGAAAGCAAAGTTTGGATGAAGAGTTTAAAGAGTTTTTAGTCAACTGGTATCAAGTTTTTTTTGGAAAACACCGCCTCCGACCCCCCCAAGAGGCTTCTTCAGTTTCATTTGTTAGTGAAAAGGTTAAAGAGTTTAGTTAGGCAACCTATGAGTGGGGAGGAAGGGATGTTTCATGTCCCTCCTGTTGGGTGGATTTGGGGATACCTGTGAAGTGTGATACCAGTCGTTGGGTGGGTATTGATGGGTTGTTACCGACATTGTCAAAGTGGCTTTGGTCCCACTGCTCGTTGATATGAGAAACTGGTTGTTGAGAGTGTAATATTTTGGGTTTTGTTCTCAAAAGGGCTTTGTAGGTGGGAGAAAGGTTATGTTTCAAACCACCACCTCTGATGAGGGATGGTTTTTCCAGGTTGACAAAATGTCTTCCTTAACACCCCTCTCAAACCATCTTTCTTCTCTGGCCAAGATTTGAACCTCTTGGTCCTTAAAAAAGTGGTGGGTAGCCTTTAAGTGTATGTGGACGGCTGAGTCCTGACCTAAGGTGTTAGCCCTTCTATTTTGGACCATGTGCCTTTGTAGAGGTTACTTGATCTCCCCAATGTACAGGTCCACACACTCCTCACTGCACTGAATGCCATAAACCATGTTTTCCAGCTTGTGTCTTGTGATCTTGGCTAGGGTGTTGCCGGGTTTGAAATGCATATGGATCTGATGCTGATTAAAAATTCGCCAGAGTTTTTCAGAGACCCCTGCGCTGAAGGAATAACGGGTTGTAACTGAACAAATTTCGTTACTGTGAAGTAATGACAATAAAGCTCTTCTTCTCTCATTACCCTTCCTGTTGTCCTCCCTATCTGTAGCCCATTTGGGATAACCCAGTGCTTCTCAATTATTTTCTGTTGCGCCACCCCCTAGCAAGAAGAAAATAATTCGCGCCCAACCTCCCCACCTCCCACTCTCCGCCTCAACTATAAATAATACTATTTGTTTATGAAATAGTTATACGCACATGTGAGAAGGTGAGCGACACCCATCTCGCAGGCTCCCCGGAAGTGGCTGGCGTCACTTACGAGGAGGAGAGACAGAGACTCTTATATAGATCCACATTCACTCACACATCCACATTCACTCAGCTGCACTCACCTCGCTGTCCGGATTCAATGTTCCTGTGCGTAAGCGTGCGCCGCTGCAGGGCCGTTGTTTATCAAGCGCGGGGTCAGAGGGTGGGCACAGCCCACAGGGGTGTTTATATTGAATAATAATTGTATATAGGCGTGAATGGTACTGTGACTAAGAACTTACAAGGATGTGCAATAACACTTTATTGTAGTACGGCGGAAAAAAAGCAGGTACTGGTCAGTGTGGGTTGGTTTCCTGTAAACCTCTATGTTAAGATGTCTATTTTCCATGATGTGGACTCCACAGTCCAAAAAGGCAAGGCTGTTGTCCTCAACATTTTATGTGATGAACTTGATGTTTTTGTCCACTGAGTTGATGTGGTCAGTGAGGCTGTCAATCTCCTGGACTTTGATTTTGACCCAGGTGTCTACATAGCAAAACCAATGACTTGGAGCTGTTCCCATGTATGAGAGCAGAGCCCATGTTTCCACATTCTCCATGTAGAGGTTTGCCACTATTGGAGACACTGGGGAGCCCATAGCACAACCATGTTACTGTCTGTAAAATGAGGGCGCAGATGTGGTCTACTGTGAATTTCGTCCTTTCTGAGAGTGTGTGATCTTGCAGAAGGCATATCGTCACTGTTGCTACTGCTTCAGTGGTGGGGATGCATGTGAAAAGTGAAGTGACTTCAGCGTCCAGTAGTAGTAAGTAAGTTCTTGCGAGTTGTTGATGTGGTGTGGTGAATTTCCAACCAGAGACGCTAGAATGGTGGTAAGATGCTTTACAATGTTATAACTTACTGAGTTGATGCTGCTGATGGGTCTGATTGAAGCTTCCTTTTATGGATTTTGGGGAGACCATAGATGAGTGGATTGACCTCCCCCGGGTAAAGCCGGTGGTAGAGTGGTTGGTCAATGGCTTGATCCTTCTTCAGCTGCTGGAGACAGCTGTTGGCCTTCTTTTTATAACTGCTGGTGGGATCTCTCTTTAAGGATTCATATGTAGCCTCATCACTCAGTTGAGCTTTGACTTTGCTAAGTAGTCCGTTGTGTAAAGCACAACAGAGTACCTACCTTTGTCTGCTAGTGGAATGGTGATGTCGGGGTCTCTTTGGAGAGCTGTCAGTGCCTTCTTTTCCTGGAGCGTCAGGTTTTAAGGAGGAGGCTTAGTACTGGAGAGCACAGCGGTGACTTTTAACCTAAGCTGTTCGGCTTCTGATGGATGTCTCTGTGGCTTTGAGGAGGTCGACGGAATTCAGCTCTTTAGCCAAAACATCCTTTTCTGGCTCAATGAGACTTCTGTCAGATAGGTTGTTTACCCAATTCTCCTGGGAGACCTGTTGTAGTCCTGTTGCTCTGGGTGAAGTCATCTGAGGTTGTCTGTCTGGCCTGGAGGATCTGGGATTTGTGTATTTACCATCCCTTACCTTTTGTGTTGCGACGTCTGAGCCCTCTCTGCAGACCTAGAGACCTCTTCCATGATGTTTCTAGGAAGTCGCTCATCTAATGGTTCAACTAACTGTGCTAGTTTAAATTTTAAAACATCTTGAAACACCTCTTTCTCCCCACTCACAGGTATATCCTGTGAGTGGGGAGAACTTCTGTTACTCCCCACTAACAGTTAGAACTGAAGAAGCCTCTTGAATGAGAGGTGAAATGTTTTCCAAAAATATTGAATGTCCAGTTGCCTAACTAAACTCTTTAACCCTGACCATGACCTGGATGACTGAGAACCTTCATCGACATATTAGTGGGTAGTAAAAGAAGCTAACAGTTAAGGAGGCTAGGGTGGGATCTCAAGGCAGAATAGTAAGTAATAGACAATTGATGACACAGACCTCCCCCTAAATTCAAGGTTGGTTGTTCTAGATGGACATAGATGGCTTCCTCTACTCCTCTCTCAAACCAACTGTCATCCTTGTCCAAAATATGCACATTTGAGTCCTTGAAAGGGTGTCCATTTTCATTGAGATGAACTGCTTAGTCCTATCCTGATGTGGTCGCCCTCCTGTGCTGGGCCATGCGTTTGCAGAGTGGTTGATTGGTCTCCCCAATATACAGATCTGAACACTCTTCACTGCACTGAACTGCATAGACCACATTGTTAAGGTTTTCCCTTGGAATTTTGACCTTGGGATGAACTAACCTCTTTCTGAGTGTGTTGCCCTGTTTGAAGACAGAAATGTTGTATTTGCTGAAAATACCATTCTGTCTTGAGATCCCACCCTAGGAAGTTTAACTGTTCATCAATACCAGAGCAAGCTTCCCTAGACAGGTGTAACAAGGATTCCACATCTGGACATGTGAAAACTGCTTAATAACATCAGGAGCAGTTTCTGTCTAAAAAGGTGTGATCAAAACATCTCTTCACACCTTTGTCCAGTGGTCTAGAGTTCCCTCCAACAACAACCAGAAATTGATGAAGTTCCTCAGTTGAGGAATGACACGTCTTTCAACTCCAAGAAGAAGTCCGGTTACTTACAACTAAACCCTTTTTTTGGATATCATGACCTGGATGAATGAGAATCTTCACAGACAACCCATCAATACCGAACACTTTTCCACTGCATGTGCTTTCCCACTAGGAGCGGTGAAGAAGGAGGTTTACTTTATGGCCATCATCGACATCCTCACTCACTACGATGCTAAGAAAAAAGCTGCACATGCTGCCAAAACTGTGAAACATGGGGTAAGTGTTTTGAAATACTTTGAATGGTTTCTGTTTTATGTTAATCGTATAATATGTATTCTTGTTTTTTATAATTTGTGTGTGAATTCCTTTTCTATCTTTCTAGGCAGGGGCTGAGATCTCAACAGTGAACCCAGAGCAGTACTCCAAACGTTTCTTCGAGTTCATGTCCAACATTCTGTCATAGACTCATCTCCTTTCCTCTGCTTCATTTAAGGTCACAAATTCATACGTATTTCCCTTTTGTCAGCCCAGTGTAGTGTCATCGTCTTTACTTCTTCTTTGTCGTTATTACATCCGATTAAAAAAACCCTTCCTGTGGAGTTATGTTCCTTACCTCCTCACTTTAAACAAAAAACACCATTGCTTGGTTTCTCTTTACCCACCAAAAGAATTGCACAAATAGTGGCTAAATGAGTGTGCATAATCTCCCTGTCACTTGTTTTCAATTTCTACTTCCACTTCTCTCATGCCAGCACAGATACTGTCTCACCAATGTCTTAAGTGTTAGCTTCAGCATTTGAAGGTCTGTATCTAATACAGTCTCTTTGGTTAATGTTCACATTGGTGTTATTCTTCTTTTTATAATGTATCATTACACATTTGGTCTTTCACTTTGTCCAGGAAACATGCTTAAAGAAATCTTCACATGTTATTGGATACATATTCTGAGTCACCTTTGCTGCTGTCTGCCCTATATACATGTACTAGTTATGACAAAATAACTTATTTGAAATTTTGAAGTTCATTTGATAAAATTTCCTGGCCTCCAAAATGTATATTTATCCCATTTTGACAATTTATACATATTTATTTTCTGCCATCTAAAGGACTTCAGATTGTGTCAGAACAGCTGAGTTGTATGCTGGCCTTCTTGTGCTGAAGCCAAAAATTTAAATTTAGGTAAAGTTAACTTCTGAAACTTAATTGTGCTTTTTAAAGTCAAATGTTAGCTCAATGGTTTACATTGGATAATTTCTGTCAAAAGATGGCAACCCTATTGTGTCCATACCCACACATAAACACACTGAGGAAAACACTAGGCCCATCTGATTGACAGTTCCCCTTAACAGTTTCCACCAGGCTTTTTACTGTTAGCAAAGTTTGTTTTTTAAAGATTCTGAAAATCTGGGAGTAAAGTGATACATTATCTCAAATGGTGTAGGTAAAAGAAAGCAAGATCAAAAATGCATGGCTGATATGTGAAGTGAGACTTTAACCTTAAATTGAACACTAAACACCTTAAATCTAACATCCAAGTGTTATCTTAGATGCTAGATCTAAGATAACACTTAGATCTTAGATCTAGCATCTAACCCAAAAATCACAAAAAAAATATATAATTGGTGTTCAAATGTTATGCTGCCAAGTTTTGAATATCTTGGTGGAGGTAAGTCTAACAGAAATTGATTTAAAAGGGGAATTCTACAGCAAGTACTTGTTTTTGACCATAAGGATCATTTTAGATCTTGTTTACAGTAATGTAGCAATTTTGTGTTTGTTTACAGTATTGTTTTGTTACCAACAGACATGAGAAAAAGGTTACTTGATAATGAACCATTGCATATTAAAGGGAGTTTTATCTTGTTTTCCTTGTTTGGATGTTTATTACTGAGATCTTTCCCTTGTCCAACCTCCAAAAGGCTGTTACTGATTGTTAATTTCTCTTTTACACTGCTAACAAACAAATGAATATGGAGCCAGAATAGTCTCAAAAAGAACACACAGGTAAACACGGATCCACGTGCGTATTCAGAGACGAACACGCACGTAAACACGGATCCGCGTGCGTATTCTGAGAAGAGCACACAAACAACGCTTCACACGTTAAAATACGTTTGTGAATTCTTCCAAATACGTTTGCGAATTGTGGTACGAGAATGCAAATCGTGCTTTTAATTTGTCAAACTACGCGCGTTAATTTGTATTTTTGAGACTCGTTTTACGCTGACCGGATTTGTGAGCGTAATTTTGCCGCGTCACTCTGTCACCAGCCAATCAGAAGTTTCAATCGTTTGCAGCCAATCACACGGCAGTGTCAAGGGTCCGTCTGTGACGTCACTAAACTGCGTCCAAGAACCAAGTTGACGTCATACAATAATGGCGAGCATTTAAGTGTAAGTATCATGTGATAACATGCTTACATACTTACACTCAAAAGCTCGGCATTGTCGCTTCTATTGCGCTATTATTCACAAACGTATTTTGAAGAATCCACAAACGTATTTTAACGTGAGAATCGTTGTTTCTGTGCTCTTCTCAGAATACAGACGCGTTGTTTACGTGTGTTTATGTCTACGCGTGTGTTCTTTTTGAGACTATTCTCCATAAATGAACTGCAAACAAAAATACCTGCGATTCACTCGTCATCACTATAATTTTGTTGGATACACTCTGTGTATTTGATGTGTGTGCTATGATACATAATTATTACAATAAATATTAACACACTAGAGATTAGAGTCACCTGAAATCATATTTATTTGCATTATGAAGTGCTATGGTGAACAGATTGTAACATTTAGCGAATAGCACCTAGAAATATTATGCTCAAACTATAGTTTGTGCACATCTCAAACTGAACAAAAACAAAATTACATTAATGCACATGCTGCTTTGTTGTAGGTCAATCCAAGTTGCAGAGGAGAGAAGTCCCTACTATGGTTCAATAATAATTAAAAAAAAAAAACGGGACAAAGACAAGCTATTTCCTAGAGATCCCAGGGTTTATTCATTTGTTTTTACTGTACCCTGTGTAAAGGCCTTATTTAAATACATCCAGCCGGACATATAATTAAAGTCGAGGCGTTGCTTAGCAATACCGCATTTATCAAGTTTTACTCACAGAATTTGGTCACTGTTGGCCGTAACCACGCCAATACATAGAGCAAACACGGACCCTGTGTCTCTCCCACTCTCACTCCGGGTGCGCTCACACACTACTGCCCCCTCGCTCTTGCATTCACTCAGACGCATTCACAGACCATGGGAAACAACAGAACTCTTCGAACAATTAACATTAAAACATCAATTAGGAACGCTACAATATCATTCAAATATTCGTGCCAACCTGCATTGTACAATTAGTGATGCAAAACACCCAATTCACGCCTACATAACGTTTTATCTCCACAGCACCTACAAAGGTTCAGCCACCTGCACTGCCGTGGACGACATGATCATTTAATAATATATTAGGCATATCCTACATAGACCGTATCCTAAGTTCATGATTGTAGCCCGAGCGTCCTCGCTCGCACTCTCCTCGGGGAAGCGGCTGGGGAAAAGACACCGCGTTACTGCATGAAAAAGAATAGGCTACGTCACTTTTTTCTTCCCATTTCTTCCCCGGTCGTCTGTGTAGATTCTCAGTCATCCAGGTAATTCAATCCAAAATTAGTTACTTCGAAAGCAACTGGACATAGTAGGTTTCCCGGTCCCGTTTTCACATTTCCCGATTCCTGGGAATTGGTTCTGATTCCCGGGATTAAACCCTAGTCTCTACCTGTGTGGAATTAGCATCTTAAATCATCGTAAATGAGGGTTTGCCAGGATGTTCAGTACATTTGCATTAACTGGATCATGTTTTACACAAAGAGAAATTAAAATGTAAGTGTTTAACCGCATCCTCATTCATTCATATGGATTTCTGTGTGTAAATATTAGCCTTAGGATCATAGATTTCACTATAAGATGCCCATGGTGACACATGCTTTTTATATGATTTTATTTTCTTTCACAGGGTCAATCACATTTTTTTTTACTTTTTTATTGGAAGGAAGTTTCACATAGATAAAGACAAAGATGCATAATAAAATCTTCTGTAACACTTTTCCCCGATTTCCCCCACCAAATCCAAACTGCAACAAGAACAAATAAAAACATAAGTAAATAAAAAATATATACAAATAAAATAAAAATAAAGACAAAAGAAAAACAATTAAAAAGAAATTAAATAATTTTAAAAGGGGGCGGGGTCTTCTTTCCTTCCTCCAGATTTCCTCAAATTCAAATACAGAGAGGGAGAGATTTGTTAAAAAGAGGAACCATGAGTTAAGAAAAAAAAAGAAACATGTAAATTGTAAATGTAAACATGTAACATGTACTGTATCTGAATGTAAATGAATCTGAAGGATGCTGAAAATCTGATTAGGCTCAAAGGCAAGGTGTCCATTAAAGTTTCAGGGGAATGACTAAGGAATTTAGGATTTTGGATGAAATGTATTAACTGAAAATATCGAAATAGGTAGGGATGTCCGATATAACATTTACTGATACTGACATTAAACGATATTGACCAAACACTTCATTCCCGATATGAACCGATAACGATATATGCAGGTGATTTCCCCTGAATTATTGTGATACCAGACTAAAGGCATACTATAGATAACTGTGTACAACATAAACACACTACTTCAAGATAAGTTATAGTAAAATTACATTTATTTTCTATCATTTTGTCTAAACAACAACAACAGCCGTGGCAGCCGGACTAAGGGCCCTGTTGGGTGAACTCCACCTCCTGAGGACACCGGACTGGCGTAGCAGAGTATGCCGTGCAGAGGGAAAGCGAAAGCAGTGTGCAGAAGGGGGAAGCACGGAAGACTACAGGCTAGGCTAAAAGCTAACGCCGGTCGACCACCGATCCCGTCTCTTTTTGTATCGAATGTCCGCTCAATGGACAATAAGATGGACCTGCTCCGACTGAGGCTGGGAGTCTAACGTGAGATGAAGAACTGTGCAGGGCTTTGTCTGACGGAAATCTGGCTTAAGGACAACATGCCGGACTTAGCTTTCCACATTGACACACGGGTAATGTAGGGGCACACCGCAACCAGCAGTCGGGGAAAACAGTTGGAGGTGGACTGTGCGTCTACATCAACAAAGGTTGGTGTATTAACAGCACTTTGGTGAGCAGTCACTACTCAGAGGCCATTGAATTTATGACCGTCAAGTGCCGGCCACACTACCTCCCACCTGAGTTTACGGCAGTATTTGTTATGGCTGTTTACGTCCCATCGGATACTAAAGGCGCTAAAGTCAAGGAAGCGCTGACTGAGCTGCACAACATCAGCTCACTGCAGCACAAGCACCCGGAGGCGTTTTACGTGGTTGCGGGGGATTTCAACCACGTAAACCTGATAGACGTTCTGCCTAAATTTTACCAACATGTCAACATACCGACACAAGGAGACAATACACATGTACACCAACAGAAAGAATGCATACAGAGCCGTCCCCCACCCCCACCTGGGTTTCTCCGACCATCTATCCATCATGCTGGTGCCCGTGTACAGACCCCTGCTCCAACACCAGAAGCCGACCCAAAGGACCATCACAGTGTGGCCCAGTGACGCTGTCCCCCAACTCCAGGACTGCTTCTACTCCACGGACTGGCAAATCTTCAGAGACGCAGCTGTCCATGAAGGGGAGGTGTATCTGGAAGGGTACACATCTGCGGTCCTTGGGTACATAGGTAAGTGTGCTGATGATGTTACTGTCACTAAAACAATAACTGTCCAACCTAATCAGAAACCCTGACTGAATGCAGAGGTGAGGTCTCTGCTGAAGGCCAGGGATGCTGTTTTCAGGGCCGGTGACAGAGTGCCGACAGGATCCAGGGACATTTCATGTCCAACGATCCTCGGATCCCTCTCTGCCCGACTCTCTCAACAGGTTCTACGCCCGCTTTGAGGATCCACAAGTCCCTCGCAGCATCAGACTTACCCCGCCAGCAGGAGAAGAGCCACCCAGTGTGACCATAGCGGAAGTGAGGAGGACCCTTCTGAGGATCAACCCACACAAAGCTGCTGGTCCCGACAACATCCCTGGACGGCTTCTGAAGGGCTGCGCAAACGAGCTGACGGAGGTACTGGCAGACAATCTTCAACACCTCCCTGCGGCAGGCGCAGGTCCCCTCCTGCCTTAAGACGGCTACCATCATCCCCATCCCAAAAACGTCCACAGTGACAGGCCTGAATGACTACCGGCTGGTAACCATACCTTACCTTAGCCCTTAGTCATGAAATGCTTCGAACGGCTGGTCATGACCCAGATCAAGGCGACCATCGACGTCGCTGAGGATGCACACCAGTACGCATACCAGAACAATAGATCCACAAATGACGCCAGCTCCTCCATGGTACACACAGCCCTCACCCACTTAGAGAGGAAGGATTCCTATGTCCTTCTACTCTTTGTGGACTTCACATCAGCCTTTAACACCATCATCCCCCAGACACTGGTCCAGAAGCGACCTGGAGAGCTGGTGCAGGGAAAACAATGTAAAACAAGACCAAGGAGATGATCATTGACTACAGGAGGGGCAGACAGCCCTCACCTCTCCTGCACATCGGAGGAACAGCGGTGGAAGTTGTCTCCAGCTACAGGTACTTGGGCACCCACATCTCAGACGACCTCACCTGGAAGACCAACACCTCCTGTCTAATCAGGAAAGCCTACCAGCGTCTCTACTTCCCCAGGAGTCTGAGGCGTGCCGAACTGGGGAGCTCAGTCCTAACGTCCTTCTACAGATGCGTGGTGGAAAGTGTACTGTCATCCTGCATCACTGTGTGGCACGGCAGCTGTAATTTATTGTTTTTCTGCTCTCGTCACTCCCCCTCACACACCAATCTGAAATTGTCACCACACTACCCCTCTTCTTGTCTCTCCCCTCTTCCCTCCTCTTCTTCTTCTCTCTCACCTCGATCCAGGATCCAAATATCTTATTTCGTTCATCATATGTCTAACATGTATTGCAATGACAATAAAGCATCCTTGAATCCTCGAATCCTTAAAACAGGGCTCATTTAGTCCTCCCAACAATAGACAATATAAATGGGCACAGATAGAAGCTGGAGTATAAGAGTAAAAAGCGGTCTTTAATTTCATTTCAGCATTATCACAATGTAAACGACTCTTCTTGTTGATGACATGAGAGACGACAGGGAACGGCGTTTCACTGGAAAAAGTCTGAGAAATACTTTTTTCGAATACGAAGATGATTAGTCATGACATAGCACAGCTACAGACACTCCACATGTTTAGTAAAAACAGCCTCTTGAACGGGAGAGGCTGTTTTACCTGAGGTCAACACGGAACAATGAGTAGTGTTGTTTTTTGAGTTGTACGAAGTGGTAGTGCAGCAGTGCCTCCTGCAGAGCTCTCCGAGTTTCAGCCTTCTAAGTTTGTTTTATCTTCTTTTTTTATTTTATTTTATCTTTTCATCTACTATCACTCTTTATCTTTTACACTCTTGCTTTCTCACACTTCGTGTTGTTTTTTCCCCTCCCGCTTTGTTGTTTTGTAGCTCAGTTGATTTGCGATGGCTCCAACCTTTCCTACTCCCCGTCTTGCTCGTTCTGCCAAATATTTATTTATTTCCGTGCCTCCTTTATTGAGGGTAATATTTGTAATCGTTGTGGTCTATCGGTTAGATTGGAGGCGAGGCTTAACGATCTCGAAGCTGGGCTCTGTGTTGTAGAGTAAAAACTGTTAATTCAACCGTTAACTTCAGTGCGCTTCCCTGTGGTCTGTTGCCCACTTAAAGCCACATTGAGAGTGTCTGCTCCCCGGTCGCTCAAAATAACCAGCCGAAGTTCTATTTCCAGTAATTATTAAAATCAGGAGCTCCACTAGGCTACCACAGGACAAGAGAAATAAATGTAGATTACTTAATATCTGCTCCCTGTCTTCCAAAACTACCCTTATTAATGAATTATTTTCTGATAATAACATTCATGTGCTGTGCCTCTCAGAGACCTGGCTGTGTGTTGGTGAATTTGTTTAAATGGGGCCTCTCCTCCCAGTCACACTAACTTTCACGTCCCTCAAGGTTCTGGCTGTGGAGGTGGGTTGACGGCCACTTTTGACTGTACTTTATTAATTACCATAATTTATAAATCATTTGAAGGATTTGTTGTCAGTCTGTCCCACCAAAGTAGTAAGACAATCTTAATCGCCATAGTTTACCGTGCTCCTGACCCATACTCATACCCATACATTTTTTTATCAGAATTTCCAGAGTTTCTTACAAAATTAGTCTTCAAAACTAAAAAAGTGATTGTTGTTGGGGACTTCAATATTCATGTGGATGTAGCCATTGATAGCTGCAGTACTGCCTTTATGTTGGTTATAGAATCAATTGGCTTCTCTCAGTGTGTACATGATCCTACACATAGACTCAACCATACCTTGGATCTAGTCTTAGTCTATGGTGTTGAAATTGAACACCTTATTGTTTCTCCACAAAATCTTTGTATGTCGGATCATGCATGCGACTTTCTGCTAGTGGAGCACAATAATGTTGAAACATGCATTTGGTCACGAAAATTGACTGATGCCATTTCTGGCTTTAAAGAAGCAGTTCCACTGGCTCTCAGTACAGTCCCGGCTCTCCAGTTTTCAGGGGACACTTGACAACTCTAGTCCCTGTGATATTGAGTCTCTGGTCAACAGTATTGCTGGTCCTGATCCCATTCCCACTAGACTCCTCAAGGAGGCGTTCCCCTTAATTGGCACCTCCTTATAATAAATGTATCTCTTAAAATTGGCTAAATTTCAAGGTTGCCGTCATTAAACCACTCCTTAAGAAACCCTCCCTGGATCCAGAGGCCCAAGCAAATTATAGGCCTATCACAAATTTGGTTTTTATATCCAAAATCTTAGAGAGGGTTGTAATCAGCTGTCTGATTACTTGGAAAATTGCAATAATCTATTTGAGACCTTCCAGTCAGGCTTTAGAGCTAACTACAACACTGAGTCTGCTCTGTTCAGAGTCACTCATGACCTTCTGATGGCTTCAGGCTAGGGTTCTCAGTGCTAGTCCTGTTAGATCTTAGTTCAGCGGTCGATTTAGTTGACCACCAGATTTTATTGAGGAATCTGGAGAACGTGCCCAGAATCAGTGGCACTGCCTTAGAATGGTTTCGGTCAATCATTCCAACATCAAGGACCTGCTCTCCCCCATAAACCTAACAGATCTCTCCGATCATTAGATTCTGGTCTATTGGTAGTTCCCAAAATTATTAAGAGCAGAACAGGTAGTAGAGTCTTTGCCTACTAAGCCCCTCTTCTGTGGAATCAGCTTCCGCTTCATGTTAAGGATTCTGATTAGGTCTCTACCAACACACATACGTATACAACACGAATGGACCGATGCCACGACTGGGATATCCAGGACTAGGAGGACCAGCAGTATGATGACTGGCATCATACCTACCCCATGAGGAGGTGCAGCGTATTTGCAGAGACCACGGCTTTGCAGCGTCAGATTTTAAATATCGGTGAAAAACCAATACCGTTATGTTACGATATTAAAAATTATGCTGATATCAGCCTGATATTAATCGGTGGACCGATATATCAGCCATTTCTAGAAATAGGTGAGAATTAGGTATATCAATTTTTTTCAAGTTCAGAGAAGGAGAAAAAAGTTTCTTTGTTATAAAAATCCTTCAGTGAAGTGTCATGGCAAATCCGAAAAGTTGATTTAGAAGATGGGGGCAAAAACAGATGATATTTACTGTGGAAGCAAAGGGAGAGGCCCTATATTAAATGCTCTTCCTCATCTGAATCCAGATTTTGACTGTGTTCATTACAACTGGGTTAGAATTGCCCCAGAGAAATGAATTTATAAGTCGATCAAGAGACTTTCAAAAAATGTTTTTAATTAAAATAGGTATGTGAGTGAAGAACTTAGGCAAGACAACCATTTTAGCCAAATTCACTCGACCAACCAAGGACAAAGGGAGGCTACCCCATTTAGCAAAATCTTGTTTATACCTCTCAAGTAGAGGAGGGTAATTTCTTGAGAAAAGTTGATTGGCTGAAATGGATATGAAGATCCCAAGGTACTTAAAACCATCAGTAGCATATTTGGATGGGAAAAAGGTCTGGGGTATATTTTTGGCTAGAGAATTAATGGAGTAAAGTTCATTCTTTTGGAGGTTTAGTTTATATCCGGAAAGATACCCAAATTTCTGAAGAATACTTAGAACCACAGGGCATATATATGTATAACCCAGCCACTAGGGAGCACAAGCCAGTGTTTTTTAGTGCCGGTCCCAAGCCCGGATAAATGGTGAGGGTTGCGTCAGGAAGGGCATCCGGCGTAAAAACAT
>JAFBJS010000347.1:24160-111119 GCA_016785265.1 Paraplagusia blochii | reverse complement strand
AGAGGACAGGGAGAGATGGAAGTTGTTGACTCGCTGTGGCAACCCCTGAAAAACGGGATAAGCCGAAAGAAGAAGAAGACAGGGCATATATATGTATATATGTATTGGGCATATACAGGAGTAGGTCATCCGTACATAGGGACACTTTATGAGTTTTTCCTATGCGGGTAATGCCCTCAAATCCCACTACCTGACATAGTCAGATAGCTAGAGGTTCCTCTTCTGAAGCAAAAAGAAGAGGGGATAAAGGACAACCTCGCTTGTTCCCCTATACAGTTGAGATGGAGCTGAAAGAAGTCCATCCAGCGAGATAACCACCTCCGGGGAAGCTGAACTAGGAGAGTTAATGATATTTGTAAGTCTGCTCGTATTGGAAAATGAATGCCTGCTAGGTATAAATCCCAATTGATCCAATGATATAATAGAAGGTAGGACCTGTTCTAGGTGCAGGGCTAAGATCTTTGATAAAATTTCAGCATTTAAGAGAGAGATCGGCTGATAGCTTGCACATAGAAGAGCGTCCTTTTCAGGCTTATGGAGAAATGTAATTAACGCCTGTGACAGAGTGGTTGGCAGATGTGTAACGGATTGATTGAGAACTTAGTGAATTTTATTTTAAATCTTGCGGAAATGGGTCCAGACTTTTATTTTGTAGTTTCCTGTATGGATTTGGAAAGTGGGTAATTAGCAGCAGGAAGAGAATTTACATGCTGCAGGTAGGTAGGTATCGTGGGTCTGCATAAAAGTTTTTAAGATTTACATTTAAACAATGTTGCATGAGTCCAAATTTTTTTATATTAACAGTATTAAATGAGGTAACTATAAATCACATTTTTTTGAAGTTTGACCCTGTATTGCTGCTTTTATTTCGTTTTGTATTTTCAGTTGATATTGACATTCATTTTGCTTTGGTAAAGCGGTATCCTGATGTAAGATCCACAGACCCACATTTGTTTTGTTGTTGACCCATGTGCAGGTAAACTTATCAGATTTTTTGATAAAGTTGTTTTGTATGTTCAAAGTTTGCCTCCTGGCTGCGCTAGCATTCGCGTTTTTCAAATTAGCTTAGCCTGTGACGTAGTTGTTACGGTAATTCAGTGTAATACCAGTTTTAGTCACAAGATGGGAGTATTTAATGGTAGATGAGTTTCGGATATTGAAAATGAACGTCAGTTTATTTCTGTATATTACATGTCAGAAATGTTTTCTTTTTGAATGGTTCATCTGCATACTTCCATGTGTTTATTTTAATAACCAAGTACATATAAATAGAACTAGATTAAGATTATATTTAGAATTCTTTAGTAAATATATACAGTTTATAACAGGAAGAGAATTTCCATGCTGCAGGTAAAGCGGTATCCTGATGTCAGAGCCAGAGACCCACATTTGTTTTGTTGTTGACCCATGTGCAGAAATAAACCACTTCAGCCACTATTTGTGAGTTGTCCATCAGTATTCAGACAATGCAGAGCAAACCAACAGACCAGTAGCAGATGCCCCCTGACAAAGTACTCATTGTACATATTTATAAGGGCATGTGTAATCTTATGAGAAAAGAGTTAAAAAACTCAACAGTGAGTCCATCTGGGCCTAGGGTTTTTCCATTTTGGAGTGTTTTGAAGGGTGCAGCAGCGGTGGTGCAGCAGCGTCTCCTGCAGAGCTCTCAGAGTTTCAGTGTCAGTATCTAAGTTTGTTTTATCTTCTTTATCTCTATCTATACTCTACTATCTCGCTTTATCTTTTACACTCTTTTATCCTCTTGCTTTCTTACACTTCGTGTAAGGTTACAAAAATAAGCTTAGAATCGGTGTGCACGGTGGCTAATTCATGGTCTGACTCCATGGTTTTCCCCGGTCTCCTGCCCAGTTTTGGAAGTGATGGAATGTTTAGTCATTCAGCATCACTTCACCGCTGGTTGTCGAGATGGTGTCCCACAAATGGTGTGGACTTTATTGATAATTGGAGGACTTTCTGGGGTAGACCTGGTCTAATTGAAAGAGACTCCACCCATCCCACGAGTGATGGAGCAGCTCTGCTTTCTCGTTACCTGGCCAAGTGCTTAAACATCAGTTGACTTGGTGTTGGGGCCGGGTGGCGGAGTTGCAGTTTACCACTCTCCTCTGCGCTTCCCTCTGGTCCGTTGCCCACTTATAGCCGCATTGAGACTGTGTCTGTTCCCCGGTCGCTCAAAATAACTAGCAGAGGAGGTATTCCTAGTAATCTTATTAAAATTAGGAGCTCCACTAGGCTACCACAAGACAGGAGAATTAAATGTGGATTACTTAATATCCACTCCCTGTCTTCCAAAATCACTCTTGTTAATGAATTAATTTCCGATAATAACATTGATGTGCTGTGCCTCTCAGAGACCTGGCTGCATGTTGGTGAATTTGTTAGCTTAAATGAGGCTTCTCCACCCAGTCACACTAACTTACATGTCCCTCAAGGTTCTTGCCGTGGGGTGGGGTGGCGGCCATTTTTGACCGTACTTTATCAATTTCCCCTAAACCTGATATAATTTATAAATCATTTGAAAGCCTTGTTGTCAGTCTGTCCTACCAAAGTGGTTATTAGTCCTCAAAACTAAAAAAGTGATTATTGTTGGGGACTTCAATATTCATGTGGATGTAGCCAGTGATAGCTGTAGTACTGCCTTTATGTCAGTAACAGAATCAATTGGCTTTTCTCATAAACCTACACATAGACTCAACAATATCTTGGACAAAGTGGTAGTCTATGGTGTTGAAAATGAACACCTTATTGTTTCTCCCCAAAATCCTTGTCTGTCGGACCATGCATTAATCATCTTTGACTTTCTTCTAGTGGAGCACAATAATGTTGAAACATGCATTTGGTCACGAAAATTGACTAATAGTGCCATTTCTAACTTTAAGGAAGCAGTTCCACTGGCTCTTAGTACAGTCCCTGTTCTCCACTTTTCAGGGGACTCCTGTGATTGTCCCTCTGATATTGATTCTCTGGTCGACAGTATTGCTGACTCCCTTCATAATACTTTAAATTCAATTGCCCCAATCACAAAGAAAGTTATTACTATAGGAGAACGGCTCCTTGGTATACAACTGAAACCCATAAAAAAATGCAGTTGTCACGCAAACTAGAGAGAAGATGGCGCTCAACCAGAGACAGTGACAGCTTTGTAGGTGGGTGAGAGGTTACGTCTCAAACCACCACCTCTGTTGAGGGAGGTTTTTCCAGGTTGACAAAAATGGCTTCTTTAACACCTCTCTCAAAGCATCTGTCTTCTCTGGCCAAGTTCTGAACATCTTGGTCCTTAAAAGAGTGTTTGGTAGCCTTTAGGTGTAAGTGAACGGCTGAGTCCTGACCTGAGGTGTTGGCCCTTCTATGTTGGGCAATGCGTCTGTGTAATGGCTGCTCGGTTTCCCCAATGTAGAGGTCCGAACACTCCTCGCTGCACTGAATGGCATAAACCATGTTGTCCAGCTTGTGTCTTGGGATCTTGTCTTTGGGATGAACCAGTTTCTGTCTTAGGGTGTTGCCGGGTTTGAAATGCGTACGGATCTGATATTGGTTAAAAATTCGTCTGAGTTTCTCAGAGACCCCAGCGACGTAAGGAATTACAACATTACCCTTACTGTTGTCCTCCCTCTCTGTAGGCCTTTCCTTAGTGGTTTTAAGGAAGGTCCATTTGGGATAACCACAGTGCTTAAGGGATGTCTTAATGTGTGCTTGTTCCCTCATCTTACCTCTATTTGTTGTGGGGATGTTGTCTGTCTGTGACTGGAGAGTTCGGATAACCCCCAGTTTGTGTTCAAGTGGGTGGTGGGAGTCAATACGGAGGAACTGGTCAGTATACAGTACATTGGTTTCCTGTAAACCTCTATGTTGAGATGTCTGTCTTCCCTGATGTGGACTCCACAGTCCAAAAAGCAAGGCTGTTGTCCTTAACATCTTCTCTGGTGAACTTCCCTAGCGAAACCAATGACTCGGAGCTGTGACCGAGTTGATGCTGCTGATGATTGGTCTGAGTCGATCCGTCTTTATGAATCTTGGGGAGACCATAGATGCGTGGGATGGCCTCCCCCGGGTAAAGCTGGTGGTAGAGTGGTCGGTCAATGGCTTGGTCTTTTTCCAGACTGGAGACAGCTGATGGCCTTTTTTTGTAATTGTTAGTTGGATCTCTTTTCAAGGATTCATATGTGGCCTCGTCACTCAGTAGAGCTTTGACTTTGGAAAGGTTTTTCACCCAATTCTCTTGGAAGACCTGTTGTGAGTGGCTTGGGATCCTGTTCCTCTGGGTGCAGTCGTCTGAGGTTGTCTGTCTAGCCTGGAGGATCTGGAATTTGTGTATTTGCCGTTCCTTACCTTTGTTGTGTTGCAACGTCTGGGCCCTCTCTGCAAACCTAGAGACCTCTTCCATGACGTTTCTAGGAAGTCTCACATCTAACAAGACAACACAAGATCCCAAGACACAAGCTGGACAACGTGGTTTATGCCATTCAGTGCAGCAAGGAGTGTTTGGACCTCTACATTAGGGAAACCAAGCAGCCATTACACAGACGCATTGCCCTTTACTAGCAGACACCACCTTAGCTGACAGAACAGCCTTAAGCCCTGACCAGCTTTGCACACTCTTAGAACTCTAACCACCACCTACTTTCAGTTCAACAATAATTTTTACAGACAAAAACATGGATGTGCCATGGGGTCTCCAGTATCTCCCCTCTAGCTAACCTCTACATGGAGGAAGTAGAACAAGAGGCACTAGCCTCCTACAGTGGCGTTGCACCATCACATTGGTACAGATAAACCAGAGAAACCAACACACCAATCAGTACCTACACTTTGACTCGCATCATCCAATACAACATAAACTGGGGGTGATCAGAACCCTAGACCACAGAGCCAGACACATCCCTTCGCAAGAGGATGCCAAGGCTCACGTTAGAGGGGCCCTAAGCACCTGCGTCTACCCCACCTGGGCCTTTTCTAAAGCCACCAAAACAAACAAACTCAACAGGGAAGACAACGAGAACAAACGGAGTAACCTCGTTATTCCATATGTTGCCGGGACCTCCGAAAAACTTAGAAGAATTTTTTAGGATCACCAAATTCCAGTTTACTTCAAACCCACCAACACTCTTAGACAGAAATTAGTCCACCCAAAAGACAAAATACCTCATCGCCAACAGAGCAATGTTGTATATGCAGTACAGTGCAAAGAGGACTGCCCTGACCTCTACATTGGTGAAACTAAACAACCACTGCACAAACGTATGCACAACACAGAAGACACAACCCATCAGGACAGGACTCTGTGGTTCATTTACATCTGGAAGAGAAGGGACACAATTTTGTGGATGAAGATGTCCAAATCCTGGCCAGAGAAGACAGATGGTTTGAAAGAGGAGTGAAGGAAGCCATCTACGTCAACCTGGAGAAACCTTCTCTCAACAGAGGGGGGGGGGACTAAGACACAACCTTTCATCCACTTATAAAGTTGTTTTGAATTCTCTACCCAGAAAATTCTCCGGTCATCAGACCAGGGCTCCATCACAAAGGAGGGGAACAAGTGATACTAACACTTACCCCCCACACCTCCATTCACACCTCTAACTCAACAAACAGCTTGGTTCGAACAGGGTGTGACACATCACCCTGTAAGCCCACCTCTCCCTTATAGCCTTTGATCTACAACAACCCCCCTTTCACAGGTATGCAGCCTCGTTTGAGGTTAAATACCAGGTCTCCCCTGTAGTTGGTTAGAACTGAAGAAGCCTCTTGGATGAGAGGTGAAACGTCTTCAAGAAACCTACTATGTCCAGTTGCTTTCGAAGTAACTAATTTTGGATGGCCCAACATAGAAGGGCCAACACCTCAGGTCAGGCAGATCAGTGGCACTGCCTTAGAATGGTTTCAGTCATACTTAAGTGACCGATATCAGTTTGTTCATATCAATAACACTCAGTCCCCCTGCACCAGGGTCAGCCTTGGTGTCCCGCAGGGATCAGTGCTAGGTCCAATCTTGTTCACCCTTTATATGCTCCCTCCGGGTGATGTTATCAGGAAACATTCAATTGACTTCCACTGTTATGCTATTATACTTATCAATTAAGACTGGTGAACAAGATCATCCACAGTGGCTTAAATCCTGCGTAGATGACATTAAGACCTGGATGACCCGTAACTTTTTGTTACTTAATTCAGATAAGACTGAGTTGTTGTCCAAAACATGTAAGGGACTCTATATCTGACATAATAGCATCTAATAATAGGTTAACCACTGCCTCCTGCACCTCTGTTAAAAACCTAGGTGTTACTTTTGACCAGGAGCTTTCTTTCAAATCACATATTAAACATATCTCTAAAACTGCCTACTTTCATCTTCATAACATTAGAAAAAAGTGAGGCGGAGGCGCTTCCCCAAGATGCAGCTGAGAAGTTGGTCCATGCCTTTGTTACTTCTAGGCTGGGCTATTGTAATTCTTTATTAGCCAAATGCTCAGCTGGTTCTCTGAGAATTCTGCAGGTCCTCGTCTCTCTTCATTGGCTCCCAGTTCATTTTAGAATTCAATTTAAAGTCGTTCTGCCTACTTATAAGGCTCTGCATGGGCTGGCACCCTCCTATATAGTGGAGCTTTTATAACCATATCAGCCCACTAGAACTCTTCGTTCTCAAGGAGCTGGTCTTCTTGTGGTTCCACGAATCTCAAAATCGTGGATTTGGTGCCAAAGCTTTGTTATCAGACCCCTCTACTTTGGAACCAGCTGCCAGTTCTAGTCCAGGAGGCAGATACAGTCTCTACTTTCAAAAGTAGTCTTAAGCCCAACTTAAGACCAATGTCGACGATTCTGACTACAGGTGACCCACGACTTCGGAGTTGCGGCTGCGGAGTTACATGCGGCTCTTTCGTCTCTTTTCGTCCTTATGCTGCAAAAATAAAGTTTTTAAATAATTGTATTTATTAAAAGTATGTATTTAATGAAAGTGTATTATTGTGCGCAGTGGTTCAGAAATTCCATTCACCAGCAGTTTTGAAGCGTTTGGGGGGCTGGGGCAAATTGATATCACGACGGTCATGGAGCGCTCCTCCCCCTTCCTACCGTCCTTGCAAAGGAGGAAAGGGCGGGCAAGGGGACCAGTAATATTGCCTTTAATTTTTTTTTCAGTACGGAGCAAATGTCTGAGCGTCTGTAATGTCTGTTATGTGTGTCAAGGTGTCAACTAAGCAATATAGACAGACTTATAAAACTGCAATGAAGGACAGTAGTTTATCGTCAAACTCATAAACACGCTGACTACAAGTTTTTATTTTTTATTTACTTACTTGAGTTATCTTGAGACATTCGTGTCTAACAGCAGGTTTAGAAATGCAATGTGTAACTACAGTAAAATCTGGTCATGAAAAGAACAAAGATGAGTTTCAGATAAACACACATCAATCTGATCTCAACAATAAGGTCATCTGTCCTTTACATCGACCGGTTCTCTGTCATCTTCATCAGATCTACAGAACATGGTTAAATTGTTAGAGCTACTTTGTTCAACTTTATAGCAACAGCACCAGGACCAGTTTTGTGGCTGAACAGAGCTGATTGGGGGCGATTTATCAGGTTACTATGTTGCAAAAAAAAAACGAAGAAAACACACTATAATTGTTTATACAGAAGGTAAAGGTAACAAAAATATACTGTGTAATACTTATTTTAGATACCAAAAAGTGTTTTTTTTTTTTACATCTAACTGGTACCAAATGATTCCTTGGCAGTTAAAAGTTGCCGACCCCTGCCCTATACAAACCCCAAACCTTACACTTACACTCCCAACAGGATTAAACTTTATACTTCTTACTACTGCTCAAGAGGTCAGTGGTTATGAGATTTACAGAATATAAGTCACCACACCTTAAAAAAAACAGTTAACAAGTAATATACTTTTTTTCCAATTAACACAGGCACCTATAAGTTGCCATATATTAAGAACAAATGACAACAGCAAACCACCACTCATGACGTAAGAACTGTGTTTAACGTAAACAAAACCAAGCCACAAGGGATTACATAAGCAGGAATTAAATCAGTGCTTTACTCACCCATTTTATACCTACCTTTTCCATTATGTAAAAATAAAATATAAAGTCCACAAAAAGGTCAATGTAAACGGTGATATACGCCGCTGCACATCAGAATAAATACAGGTTAATAAAGCGAGACTCCTTATTCAATATTTGCTCTATGTAGAACGATTGTGCAGCCTTTGGTTTTTCAAAAATAAAAGATTCTTCCTTGTGGAAAACTTGCAGCCGTGCCGGAAAAAGAAGTCTAAACTATATTCCTTTCTGGTATAGTGTTTTCTTGATCTTGTTAAAGGCGTTTCATTTCTTTGCAGTGACTGGGGCTGATGTCTGGATACATATGCAGCGCTGTTCCGCGGTATTTGTGCTCATGTTGTCGGGTCCAGCTAAGCTCCATCTCCTTTTCTTCAACCCAGTGAAAACAAGCTTCGGGTCCGGTGTTAAAAATATGTCATTTTTAACATTGTTAAAATGCAATGAATGTTTTAATCACATTAATTAGTTATGTAGGTTGTGATAGCACTACCTTTAACTATAATTTTACCAGTTGAAATGATAGCCGACAGAAGCCAATGTTTATATGTAAGCTATTTTATTGAACAATAAGAAAGAACATACATAACTGGTTGATGGTAAAAAAGCAAAACCCTAATCCATCCTGGCCTTGAGGGTTCTTGTTGTAATCTTGTCTTTCTCACTGACAGGAGAAAAGAGATGCAAAGAAAATGGAATAAACTCTCTTGACTGCTTTTTAATGTTTCTAAGGTTGTAATTATTCGTCTACTTACATAACATGGACAACAACACCCATACCAGAAACAGCATCCCTGTCTACAGCGTTAAGCATTGCCTGAGAGATGGTTTCAAACAGATCATCTGGTTCCTGTATGAATTATAAAAAAAATCTATGACTTGAACAACCAAAATCTAAATTCTATCTGTGAAAGAAAAGGTCACATACTTGATGAAAGAAAAAGGTCATATATTTGACTATACTGTACTATGTTCAGAAAAAAGTATATTACTTTATTATTATTTCAGGAAAAATCAAGTAACAAGTTACAGTATGTCATAGTACTATAAAAGAAAGCATAGAAGGTCATGGGGTAAAGGCAATGGAAGGACAGAGTAGGAAGAAGCGGGATGTTAAATGTTAATGTATTGGCAAGGACGTCCTTTGAAGAGAAATGTTTTCAAGTGCTTCTTAAAAGAAAAAAATGGGTGGTAGCTAGTAGATTGTTCCACCACATGGGAACCATGTCATTACGATGCTCCTGTAATGAGTCCTCCTGTTATTCTATAGATAAAAGTCAGTGACTTGCACCCATTTTTGGTTGGTTATAAACCAGACAGGCCACTGCCTTATGGCCCTTTTATAGGGTTCTTGTTGAGCAGGCTTGTAGACCAGAAAAAAGGGCATAGTATTCTAAGTGGAACAGTTCAGTAGCATGTTGACCTAGAAACATTCTGGTTTGCATATGTTACAAAGCAGCAAGAATATGAGACAGTGGCAATTTAATATAAATGTATACACAACTTTTTGTAGGATTCTTACCATGTTTGGCTCCCACAAAGACTCACACATGCCGTACATCTGCTCTGCACAGGTCCCACTCACAACAAAGTCCTCTGTCACCATGGGACAGCCAATCAAATCCAAGGAGCAGATGAAGGGTTCAAAGGTTTTTGGGTCCAGCCCAGCAATGACCGGCTCAATGTAGTATGGCCCAAACCTAAGCAGGTATGTCATCAAGCAGGGACACAGGTTAGCACTGAAGTAAAAGTTACTGGGATTATATGTTACTGTAGAATTAGTTCACCATGGTAACCTGCAGGTGGGCCCATATTTTTCTACTTTGATAGACTTATTACTGCAGTTTTATGCCACAATTTCTGTCAATCAGACTACATCATTCATCATCATTACCTGTTTGTCACAGAAGTAAAACTTTAAGGGGCAAATGCTTTAATCATAACCCTTTTGAATTTACTTTTGTGTGCAAGTTGTACTAGAAAGTTTTTTTCTGAATATTCCCATAGCTCAGCTGCAGCTAAGGGAGCACGTGAGTGGCGAGGCTGATGCTGCACTGTGTGCAGGTGATGTCATTTCCATTAATTGTTCCTCTCCTCTTACAAGTAGGAGCCGAGTTCACAGGAGGAGAAGGGAACAGACAAAGAGAGAAACCAGACCCAACGAGCTGAACTGATCTGTGTGGATGAACTGTGTATGTGTGTGTCAGAGGCTGACAGAGCCCTAACCGCCGGGCAACTTGTTGAGCCGAAAATAAAAAACCTGTGTTTTGAACTCAGAAGCTGTGTCTGTGTGTTCAGAGGATCCACATAGTTTCACATCCCTTTATTCACTTATATTCTCTCCAGGGACAAGATGCAAATCTGTTGCCAGGACAAATAGTGTATGTACAAATACTGAGATGCACAAACGGATTGAAGAAAATCTTTGGGGGCCATGACTGCAGCATATCATGTGATTTTCTGTAGTGACATAAAACAAACTTTAAAGTTTACCAATATGTTTAAAGATTTGTTTCAACTGACATAGTTCATGTAGATCAATTACTTGTAGAGATGTATATCCTAAGTGGTACCAGCTTAAGTGACAAAGATGTCCTGATTCTTTGGAACCTTCTCTAGCAAAACATTTTGTATGCTCTGCCTTGAATCCATGAGCTTGTTAGGAGTGAGACATATTGTTAAGTGCAGCTCATCTCTAATCTACATAATGCGGTCAGTGTGTGGCTTCCCTTTTTCCAAAGACCACAACTTTCAACAGGTATTTCAAGAAATTTCCACAACACGGACTCACCTCCTTTCATACAACAGGTTAGAAACCATGCTCATAAATGTCTTAGGTTTGATCTGGCGGCCCTCCTTTAGCTCATAGAGATTCAGTCGGAATTTTAGTCTCTGGGCTCTAAACAAAGAAAGAAATACAAATTTTGGAGATGAAAAACGTTGCTGGTCTTTTCTGTCCTTGAATATTACTGTCTTAACAACAGTTTTGTTTGAATCAACCTTTATAAACAGGCCACAAAAGTACACACAATTTCACACTTACACTGTCTGAACGTCAGTTGCTAATCCTGCCAGTCCAATATACAGTCTATCTCCCATTGGGAAGACTTTTTGAAAATCCGTGGTGACCATCTGAGCCTGAATGCCATACCTTCGGTCTGCTGCTATTGCCACACAGTCCTTACCCCTCATTGCCATGACGGCACCACCATTATATGACATAATAGACTGTAAAAGAGATGACAACAGGTAGTTTTAACAAACAAGACCACTCTTGGGCTTATTTTTTAATTCACTGGCTTTTTCTACATGCCTGCTATTACAATAAAATACAATACAATAATATATATACAATAATATTTCTGAACTGCCTCAGGATTTATACATAGTTGTTTTTTAATGCACTTGCCGGAGTCTAATTTTATAGGTTAAATCCAATAAATGCCACTGTCTCCCTGGCATTTTAATTTAGGATGTAGTTAAATTCAAAATGACCTTTGAATACTTTGCAGGGAAAATTTAGGTGCATGTAGTCAATGCATATTACCTTAATTTAAATACATATCAACAAATTTGTAAAACCATATTTTGAATCTAAGCTTTGGGGCTTACCAGTTACTTCTGCCTGCATCAAATTGAACTGGCTAACTGAAAGTCAGCTTAACATCTAACCGTCCTGTGACAGTTCTGAGTAAGTTGAAACATACAAACATTTATAGAGGAGTTCTAGATGAGTATAACTGTACTATACTGTACTAGTGTTCCCTCTGACATAAACCAGAAACTGATGAGTTTCCTCAGTTGAGGAATATAACGTCTCTCTACTCCAAGAATAAGTCCAGTTGCTTACAACTTAACCCTTTTTGGATATCATGACCTAGATGAATGAAAATCTTCACTGACATAAAGACATTTAGTGTTGGTGTAATGGTTCTTTAACGTTAGCTCTTTTGCTAAACGTGACAAGAATTAATCTTTTTGAGCGCGTTACAACACATTTATTATCTACTAACACGTAACTTAAAACTAAAACACTATTGAAGGAACACTGTTTAAGACAAAGTTCCATCTATTATCTTTAAACGACCGATTGCGAAAGCTAACATCATTAGCTTAACCGCGCTAATAAAACGTATGGATTTGTTTTTTGAGTGGATATAACCTTAAATATAATGGCCTTACCATTGTAGAAACGTTCCGATATTTTCCCCACTCACCGGTGAATATATATATACTTAAATATCACTTGTTTTATTATAACTCGAACGTCGACCTACAATGACTACACGATTTTGAAGCAGACGAGTCCAACTAACTTGCTCAATATTACGTCACACCTTAAGTTGCGCCAATTGGCTGATATACGGTTGCTCAATGCGTTAGCTTAACATAATTGGATATTATTGGATAGATGACACTCCTTACGCGTTGTGTTTGTCTGAGGCGTTTGAAACCGAAATCATAACCGGGCACTGTTCAATTCTCAAATAATATAATATTAATAATGAAAAAAAAAACAAACCACAAACTTTTCTGTACACAAGTTATCAAATTGCCATTGAGAACCTATTATGGGCAACATACCGCGCAATAGGTTATTATAGTTGTGTTATGTGCATAGTATTAAAAAATACATTTACATTGCGATTACATTTTATTGAAACATATTTAACTGCAGAGAAATACAGTAATTGCCAACACAACAGTTGAGCTCTCCCACCAGAATGTTTGAATTTTTACAGGAAAACATACAGTAACTATCAATCATATATCAAAAAAGCCCTGGTGAAATCAGGTTAAAAATATATATTTTTAAATTATGCATACATATGTCACCTGGGCCATGGGTTGTTTAAATTGATATTATGCCTATGTGTGTACATTTAGTATATATCTAAAAGAAAACTATCCATACAAAAACATTAAGAGTTCAAATACCCACTACAAATATTGTTTTTATTTTAAAGGGAAAATATTTCAAAGATAATTTATTGACTCACAATGAAAACCTATTTAAAACATTTCTTACTGGGGTCATGTTATATCAATAAATTACTATCAATGCCTCAACATTTGAGAAATTTTCATACACAGGCAGGGATAGTTATTCCAAATAGTAAATTGAAGAAGTTTGCATTATTTTTCCTTGACAGTGGTATGACACCACTTGGTTAGAGCCTTAAAGGAAACAAAAAATTATGTTTTCTTAACATCAATGGTTCCTGTTTCTATCTCTTCATAAAGTTGTCCAGAGCAGCTGGTGTTCTCTGAATGGAGTGGATTTTCCTCTTTACCCTGTCCTCCAAGCTAGAACTAGCAGCACTTTGTAACTTCATGTCACTGCAAAAAAGGTAAGGGTTATTCCTGTGTCTGCAGACATAACACCGGTGGACAATTGTCACATTATAATGCTTCTAAACACTTACTGAATAAACCCAGCATGTGGCTCATGCTTGGTGTTCTGTTCCCTCTGCCTCTCCTGCTCATCTTGCTTCTTATACCGCTTCACATTGTTCTCCCTATCTTCATCCCTTTGCTTGGCCTCATTCATCATCTCCTTTCTCCTTTGCTCTAGTTCGCCTGCAGAGAGCTTTCTGCATCAGAAGAAAAAACTTTAAGATTATTGAAAATAATACAGTGTAAAACAACTTGTTAATTATATATGTACACATACTTTGAAACATTATTTATCTGTCTTGGTTTATGCCTTGGCTCTAAGCTATTTGCTTTGGTCTCAGTCCTTCCTTTACATATTTGGCCAGCAGAACTGGAATGTTGAATGACTCTGTGCATCCTGTGAGGGGATCGAGATCTTGATCTAGTGCGACTCTGTTCTTGGTGCCTTGGTTGGCAGGTGTGTCTTGAGGGCCATTGATGTTGGCCAGCTGGGAGCTGGTTTAAAGAAAAAAAAAAGAAACAGAAAGCAAAAGAAAAGAAAAACAGTAACCGAAAAGTAAATATGGAATGTATTTTCGAATGCTAGTAAAGAATAAGGGTTGGAAACATTACATATTAACACAAGTTAAAGGCCTTAAGTTTAAGGGTTCAATAATTTAATGTAGTTGTGTTACAGGTCTTGTTCTCTGACCTGTAGGCCGTAGCCAGGAGGATGATGGGAACCAGGCCTGGCATCTTTTGAAAGGCCATCTTGTAAGTGCAACCTAGACAACAGGCAAGACAATAACAAGAAATTTCTAGCAAATATTCAGTGATATGCAAGCTGTTCAAATATATATTATGCTGTCCAGCGGGAGCGAATCTAGGGTTCAGTTAAATTACAAAACACTAAATTGTTTAATTTTTTTTTTTTAGTATACATTTAATGGACCACCCCAAAGCATCACTCAGAATAAATGTTTTTCACATAACATACTTGTGTTTTCTATCATCTTCTTCATCTGAAGTCAGATCTCGCATTTTTTTATGTTTTTTTTCTTTGATTCTATCTTTGTCTCTCTTGTCCTTCTTGTCCTTCTTCCTCTTCTTTTTCTTGTCTTTTTCTTTAAGATTCTGCCGCAGCTGTAGAAAAAGCAACAGATTTTAAGCACATATATTTTTAAAGAAGTATTTGTTTTAATTTCTTACAAAATAAATGGAGATAAATGACAAGTTTGAAGCACAAATTCTACCATTTCTTTGATCTTCTTCATCTTTACAGGATTTGTCAAGACTTCCTTCTTCTTTTCTGCTTCTAGTTTTCTAAAGTAGGAAAGTATAAAGTTTCAGTGAGTGAAAACTCCTGTTCAACACACTGTTGATTTTCAGAACTATACAGAAAAACTTGATAAGAAAAAAAGTATTTAGGTTCAAACTAGGGAAGTTCGATATATCTGTCCACTGATTAATATCGGACCTACATCAGCATCATTTTTAACATCGGTATCGGTTTTTCCACCGATATTTAAAATCTGGTGCTGCAAAGCCGTGGTCTTCGCAAATACGCTGGACTTCCTCATGGGGTACTGAGTCAGCACTACAGACACTTAAAGACCGGCACGTAATTAATGATTACATAATCTTATGTCCGTGGTCTGGAGTTTTTTGTGTATAGAAAACTGTAATTCTTAACGTCTGCAAGGAGCTGGTCATGTGATGGTAGGAGGTAAGATTTTGACACTTCCTCATGAGGCGTTTTTATGCAGCGAAGTAAGGAAGAACGACAATGGACTCAACAAAACAGCAACAACACAGCAGCAGCCGCTATCTCTCTCAAAGACTTAGAGTTAAATACAGTAAAGAACAGAAAAGAGAGCAAAAGAGTTAAATACAGTAAAGAACAGACAAGAGCAAAAGAAATCAGCTGCTGTCTCTCGTTCAAGACGCTGTTTTTACTCAACAAGTGGAGTTTCTGTAGCCGGGCTATGTCATGACTAATCGTATTCGAATAAGTATTTCTCTGACATTTTACAGTGAAGCCCTAACACCTAACGGTGTCGTCTCTCATGTCATCAACAAGAAGAGCCGTTTACATTGTGATGTCGCTGAAATGTTTTTCCTCTCATTAGAGAGAACTTTTTACTCTTATACTGCAGCTGTTTCTATCTGTGCCCGTTTATATTGCCTATTGTTGTGAGGCCTGAATGAGCCCGGTTTATATTGTTGATCAATGTTTTTGGAAAGTTTTTCTGTCCAACACTAGACATTTCTTGTTTACATCAAATGCTGCACAAAAAAAATTATAGGACTGTTTCAGACAAAACAGTAAAAATTAAATGTGTAATTTTTGTGTGTTTTGTTTTGTACACAGTTATTTATAAAATGCCTTTAGTCTAATTTAGGGGAAATCACCTACATACTGTACTGTATGTTGGTATCAATATCAGTTAATAATGGTATCAGGAATTGAGTGCTTGGGCAATATCAGTTAATAATGGTATCGGTGAATGCTATATCGGACATCCCTAGTTCAAACTGAAACATATACTGAAGTAGATTTCATAAATGTTGTTATATTTCCAATTTTGTAAACCACATCATATGCTCTCTGTGACCACCAAGAAATCTTACCTAATTTCAAAAAGAGGATCTTCCCTGATCTTAGCAGCTAGGTCAAGGTTCGAAACAGGTGTGACAGGGTTGAAAATGGATCCTGGTAGTAAACCAGTCTCTGCTGATGGACCACTCTCTTGCTCCTCATATTGGACTGTAATCTGTTTATCAATGGCACGCCCAAGTAGATACTCATCCCTGGACGCCTGACCAACAGGTCCCTGGTACATCCAGTCTAGACGATCATCTTTCTTTCTGTCATCACAAAAATTAAATGTTACATTCTTGCTTTTTTTCAATGTAAAGAAATTCCCAGGAAACTGGGAAGAACTAACTTGATGGCGCCAGATTCTTCTGCATATCTGGTCATTTCTTCTCTAGTGCGTTCATCTTTAAGTTGCTTCTGCAGCTCTTCGATCTTCTTACGTTCGGCGTCATGTTTCTGTTCAGCTTTCCATACACGCTCTATGTTTCTCATAGTCTGGGGATGCCAGCTCTTTTTCAAATTCTTTAAAAAAAAAGCACAGATCGTAACTATATATATATATATATATATAAAACACATGTACATGCATATCTTTAAATGAAGTATTAAGAATAGTTTTGCTTATTTGTTACTTACTTGTAAATCTAATAAATTATTATTATAACGTAAAATAATTCATTAGAAATATAAGTACTAACAATATATAATAACAAAATATAAGTAAAACAAGTAATACAGATACAATCAGTGTTTGTTAAAGGATCTGACTATTTGTGTTTTATCGTTTATTTTTGGTCGTGGTGTTAATAAAATTCACACTTACCAGATCACCGCCCCCCATTTTTAAAATAACGTCGACTTGATAATGAACTGTACAAAATTGTCTACTTTAAAACGCTATTGTATGATTAAGAACGAATAATCACGTTTAACTGTTAGCTTGAAACAGTAGCTACTGTGACATTATTGCGCAGTTGCTGCCGGTGATTCTTCTTCCGTTTCCGGCAACTGCGATGTTTCCTGTCGTATATTCTAGTTCCGTTTCCGGTTTTTCCGACACTGTGTTACTGTATTGTGGATTATGTACTGTATTACATAATCCATAATCCATTTAGCAGATACTCAGAAAAAATAGAGATTTTTTTTACAATTAATTTGTGTTATGTGATTTTTGTCATGAAATCCGCAATATAATACAGTATAAAATATCAACAAGAAATTAAACAAAGATTCAAATGCCTTCATACATCGAATAGAGACTTTAGTATATTAGTCCTCAGTGGCCACATTAAATGGTGAACGTATTTGACTGTTGTAATTCGTTCTTGTTGTTGTTTCTCTAGGACTCCGGCCTAGAGATTTGTTTCATTTTTATTGATATTAATGTACTGGTTATCCTGCCATTTATCAATAAGAATACTACTTAACTACTTTAAAATTACCAGCAAAATGTGTGACTTGTGTACCAGACCCTATGGGGGACTGTATCATTATCACCTTGGTGATACCATGTTTAATACTTTTTATTTTTTATGAAAAGGAATTATCATGGGGTGGGGTAGAATTTTGTGGGTTCCAAATAACATTTTAGATGCTAGCAAGGTTTTGTCTTGTACACGTTTCATCTGTTGAGACAAAGCTTTTTCAGTTTGACGTAAATGACTTTCCTCACTCCTTTCTCATATTCTCTGTCTTCTCTGGTCAGGATATGGACATGTTTTGCTACAACTAACCTTCCTTCCTCTTCTCTCTAGTGCAAACCTCCACCTCTCCAGGATGTCTTTGAGCTGTTACATATTCTGACTGTAGATCAGTGTCACCTGCAAACATCATTGTACATGACACTCCAATAGCACACCTCATCACTGTTGTACTGTTCTCATGTCCTGCACTAATCTTTTCTACCATTCTGACTTCTTCATGCAAAACCATAATTCGTCCTTTGGCAAAATTCCATTGGCCTTTTCTAAATCCACAAAAATACAATGCAATAAATGTAATGCAATAAAAACAGAATCTGGCTCCTAATCCCTAATCCTAAATCATTTTCCTCGTTAAACCACTCCTTGAAATACTCCTTCTATCTTCTTAGCGTACTTTCCTCACTTGTTTCTATAATTTCCATCCCTGGTCTTAAACATCATCTGCTGCACATCCTTTCCAGCTTAATTTCTCTCTCGCCAATCTGTAAATTTCTTTTTCTCCTCTCTATGTCTAACCTCTCTTCATATGCCTTTAAATTGGCCATGGCCTCTTCCCCTCCTCACTTTCTGTGACACTCTTCTGAACCTTATCATCCCTTGACCATGTCTCTATAGTTCCTTTCTCTTTCGAGTTGACATACCAAGCACCTTCCTACAGTATGTCACAAAAGTGAGTACACCCCTCACATTTATACACACTGAATATAAACACTGAAGAAACATTGTGTAAATGTATTTTTCCTTTAAAAAAAATCAAAATATAGCCATTAGGAGCTAAACCCTTGGTAACAAAAGTGAATACACCCTAAAGTGATAGATCCTGAAGTGTCAATATCTTGGCCACCATAATTTTGCAGAACTGCCTTAATCCTCCTGGGCATGGATTTCCCCAGAGCCTCACAGATTGCCACTGGAATGCTCTTCCACTCCTCCATGACAACATGACGAAGCTGGGGGATATTTGAGATCTTTTGCTTCTCCACCTTCCGCTTGAGGATGTCCCAAAGATGTTCTGTTGTGTTTAGATCTGGAGACATGCCAGTCTATCGCCTTAGCCCCTTTAGAAAAGCTGTGGTCATCTTAGAGGTGTGTTTGGGGTCATTGTCATGCTGGAACACTGCCCTTGCTACCTAGTTTCCGGAGGGAGTGGATCCTTTTTGAGCTCCAGTATTTCACAGTACATGCTTGAGTTCATGTTTCGCTCAATGAAATGCAACTACCCAACTCCAGCTTCACTCATGCAGCCCCAAACCATGACATTTCCACCAATATGCTTGACTGTAGGCACGACACAAACATCTTTGTACTCCGCACCTGGTTGCTGCCACACATACTTCACACCATCTGAGCCAAATAAAATAATCTTTGTCTCATCAGACCAGAGGATATTTTTTCAGTGAGCCATGTACTTTGTTGACATATCCTCAGCAAACCTTTGGTGGGCTTCCTTGTGGACAGCCTTTAGAAGAAGCTTCTTTCTGGGGTGACAGCCATACAGACCAATTTGATGAAGTGTGCGGCCTGTGGTCTGAGTACTTACAGGCTGATCCCCCACCACTTCAATCTCTGCAGCATTGCTGACAGCACTCCTGTGCCCCTCTTTCTTAGATAGCATTTGAATGTGACGCTGTGCTCGTTCACTCAGCTTCTTTGGACATCCAACACGAGCCCTGTTGTGAATGCATGCTGATTTTTTAAAACGCTGGAGGATCATGGCCGCTGTACTGCAGCTCAACTTCAGGGTGTTGGCAATCTTCTTGTAGCCTTGACCAGCCTTATGTAGTGCCACAATTCTTTTTTGTAAGGTCCCCAGAGAGTTTCTTGCCATGGTGTGCCATCTTGGGAGCTTCAGTGACCAGTATGACAGAGTGTGAGAGCTGTACTACAAATTGAACACACCTGTTCCCTATTCACACCCGAGACCTAGTAAGAGTAACGAGTGGCATGGTATTTTGGAGGGAAAATGACAAGCAGTGCTTTTTTTTTGGACATTTAGGGGTGTAGTGTCTTTGGGGTGTACTCACATTTTTTTGCCAGGGGTTTAGCTATTAATGGCTATATTTTGAGTTTTTTTGGAAGGGAAAAATACATTTACACTGCTATATGAGCTTTACACAGACTACTGTTAATTGTGTCAAAGCGAGGTCTCCCAATGTCAGACAATGGGAGACTCTTGATGGCAGCGGTCAGATTTATTTGCGGAGCCTTCTGTGTCTTTCTATTTTGTAATTTGAGACTAAAGGTCGTCATCATATCCGGCTTTTCACCTGTGAGATAACATTCGGTGTTGAATTGCAGTCCTAAAATATTTGCTGAAAGAATATTTAAGCTTTATTTTCATTTACTTTGAACGGATATCGCTCAACGGCAATCAACGGTAATCAGTTAACTCCAACAGACAACAACCAGGTTCTTGTCCGACGAGAGAATAGCTCCAGCCCCGACTCCACAAAACCCAAAGCTAAGTATTCCCATTTATCCTCCTACAGTATTAGCCCACTCACAATATGACCACTATTTGCAATTCTACTCCCGTCTCACTCTCCTGCCCTGGCATGTGCTCAATGCATGATGTTTAGTTATTCCTCTAGAACTTTTACAGAATTTGCAAGAGGATGGAATATGTATTAAGTATAGGGTTTTATCTGATATATTGGAAGCACAGCAACTAGTGCTGGCGACTTGACATATGAGAAAATTGTGGCAACAGGAGCTGTAAAAACACAGGTGGCCCCATCAATCCCCAAGGTTTCCACAATTTCAGCCCCGGCAGCAGCTCCCGGAGCCAGGGTATGTGGGTAACTGTCCGCAGCTTCATAGACAATTGGGAGACAATTTAGGGGCAAACCTGGTCTGATGTGGCGGGATGGCATCAATCCCACGGATGGAGCTACACTAATTTCCAGGAATATATCAAATATTATAATACCAACTGCATGACGCCAAAGAGTCCAGATCTGCACACAGTTGTAGTCTTACACACGTCTCTGTGAATCAGCTTCCTGCTGTCATGTCACCCTAAACAGATAGTGTTAAGCTTCCATTTAAGATCAACATTATACCAAAAATTAGGGCTCCCATTAATAAATTCATATGGAGAAACAGAAGAGGGATAGACCGTACTAACCTCATTAAAATTAAAATTTCTCCATCAACACATAAAACAGAAACAGTGGCAGACACAATGATTAGGTGGGGTCTGTTAAATATTAGTTCCATAAAAAATAAATCCTTACTGATAAATGATTTGATTAATGACCATGCTTTTGATCTACTCTTTTCATCTAAGACATAGCTTAAATCAAACGATTTTGTTACATTTAGTGAAGCAACACCACCGACTCACTCAAATGCTCATATCCATAGAGGACAAGGCAGAGTGGGGGAGTCGCTGCATTTTTCAATAGTAATATCCCATAAATCATTTGAATACCTTGTTCTCAGTTCTTTAAATCTGGCTACAAATTCAATAAGCCATACCCTTTTCACAATTCATTATCGCCCACCCTCCCCGTATTCAGAATTCCAAAGCACATTCCCAGAATTTCTAGCAGAGTTGGTTCTCTGTTCTAATAAAATCATCATCGTAGGTTATTATAATATTCATGTAGATGTTCCTAATGATAACCTTAGCTTAGCTTTCTCATCACTCCTTGACTCATTTGGCTTCAACCAAATGGTCAACAAACCAACCCACCATCATAACCACACACTTGACCTTATCTTAGTTTATGGAATTGAAATCCAGAATTTTAAAATATTTGACCACAACTCATTGATATTCGACCACTGTCTACTGTCTTTCGAAGTTAACATTCGAAATGTTACGTTACCAAAACAGCAATATTTCTACAGTCACTGTTTATCAGTTTGGTCACACAATTTAAAGAACCAGCTTCCACCTGCCCTCCAGCCACGTCTCAGTTACTCAGAGGTAAATTGCAAAACTTTTTCCCCCTCACAGTTAAATAATTTTGCTCCCATCCCACCTGGTCCACTCCCCGAGCCATGGGTAGGAACTCCGGAACGCTTCGCTGGACACCCAGAGGGCTGCAACCTGTTCATGACAAACTGCTCCATTCTCTTTGCCTTGCAGACCCACACGTTTGCTCAAGGAGACGGCGAAGGTGGCGTTCACCATTAACCACCTGACTGGCCAAGCTCGTTTGTGTAACAGCGGAATGGGAGCGACAAACCCCTGCCTGCTCCTCGTTTCAGACTTTTGCCGCCGAACTTCGTAAGGTGTTTGGAGAAGTCTTGAAGGGCCCAGACACTGCAGGAGGGCTGTTGAGTCTTAAACAGGGAAACCGAAGTGTCGCTGATTTTGCCATAGACTTTCGCACCAGAGCCCATCAGAGTGAATGGAATTCATTGGCTCAGTGTAACGCTTTCCTTTTGGGCCTCAGTGACTACATCCAGGATGAGTTGGTGTCACATGATCTTCCCACAACACTGGACGGGAACATTGAGCTCTGGACCCATTTGGACCGGCGTATTCAAGCGAGACAAATGGAGAGGTTCCGGGGACAGACGGACCATCAATTACCCTACCAGTCTTGTGTTGTTCCGGAGGAAGGACTACTGGCAACAGAGCAACAGCCCGAACCCATGCAGGTGGGTTGTACCAAACTCACCCCAAGCATCAGATCCCTGGCCTGTCACCAGTCCCTGTCCTGCTCCTAACCTCACGCAGGTTTCGGCTGAATACCACGATTTTGGAGAAGTTTTCGGCAAGTCCAAAGCCACCCCTCTCCCTCCTCATTGTCCTTATGATTGCACCATCGATCTCCTGCCTGGCTCCACCCCTCACCGTGGTCGTCTATACTCCCTGTCTGCCCCTGAGAGAAATGCCATGGAGACTTATATTAATGACTCTATGACTGCAGGTCTCATACGACCCTCTTCATCCCCTGTCGGGGCCAGTTTGTTC
This sequence comes from Paraplagusia blochii, assembly GCA_016785265.1. Taxonomy (NCBI): domain Eukaryota; kingdom Metazoa; phylum Chordata; class Actinopteri; order Pleuronectiformes; family Cynoglossidae; genus Paraplagusia; species Paraplagusia blochii. The sequence continues at coordinate 88,421 of JAFBJS010000347.1, read as the reverse complement.
TTTGTGGAGAAAAAAGATAAGTCGCTGTGGCCCTGCATCGATTATCGGGGACTCAACGACATCCGCCTTTAAGCTTCTGGATGGGGCCACCATTTTCACCAAGCTGGATCTGTGCAACACCGACCACTTGGTCCACATCAGCTATCCCAGCGGTTTGCTGTGGACCAGAAACTCCATCCATGCGCCTTCTTTTCCCGAGGTCTACATCGAAACTACGACAAGCGGGAATTGTTGGCCATGAAGCTAGCATTGGAGGAGTGGTGTCACTGGCTGGAAGGGACTAAGCAGCCCTTTTTAGTCTGGACGGATCATAAGAACCTTGAGTACCTCTGGTCAGCCAAAAGACTCAACTCCCGCCAAGCCCGCTGGTCACTGTACCTCTCCCGCTTTGATTTCACCCTCTCCTATCGACCCGGTTAACAAACTATTTTCTCTGTTGGCATCAGGTAGAAGGTTCTGCAGCATCTGCTGTAAAATTGACTACAGGAGGGGCAGACAGCTTCCACCTCCCCTGCACATTGGAGGAACAGCGGTTGAAGCTGTCTCCAGCTACAGGTACCTGGGCACCCACATCTCAGACGACCTCACCTGGAAGACCAACACCTCCTGTCTAATCAGGAAAGCCCATCAGCGTCTCTACTTCCTCAGGAGGCTGAGGCATGCCGGACTGGGGAGCTCAGTCCTAACATCCTTCTACGGATGCGTGGTGGAAAGTGTACTGACATCCTCTATCACTGTGTGGCACGGCAGCTGCTCTGCAGCAGAGAAAAAGTCTCTGCAGAGGGTAGTAAAGGCTGCACAGAGAACCGTAGGACGCAGCCTCCCCTCCACCACAGAAATATATTACATCAGATGCAGGTTAGGGCCTCCTGCATCATGAAAGACTCCACCTACCCAGCAAACTCACTGTTCGTCAGCCTCCCCTCAGGCAGGAGGCTGCGTAGCATCAAAAGCAGGACCACCAGACTGAGGAACAGTTTCTTCCCTGAAGCTGTCAGATTGTTGTTGAATTCTGGTAAACCTGTAACTGTATCCATACTCTGCTGTTACTGTTACTGTCACTGTTACAGTAAGTTATTGTTTTTCTGCTCTCGTCACTCCCCCTCACACAACAATCTGAAACTGTCACCGCACTACCTCTCTCTCCTCTTCCTTCCTCTTGTTCTTCTCTACCCTCCTCTTCTTCTTCTCTCTCTCACCTCGATCCAGGATCCAAGTGTCTTATTTCGTTCATCATATGTCCAACATGTGTTGCAATGACAATAAAGCATCCTTGAATCCTTGAACCAACAGGTTCAAGAACAGTTTCTTTCCCTTGCCCATCAAACTCTTAAATACCAAAGACAACCATATCTCTGTTTGAATGAAAATGTTTTGCGCAATAACTCATGCATGTTTATGTGCAATATATTGTGGTGGAGAATTGGATATAATAAATAGAATAATCAGCAATGTTAGGGTGTGTGTAAATGTTTACAGGATGTGAAACAGGACACGGTATTGTGCACTGGTGGAGAAGATAAGGCCGGTGGCCTGGACATTCAGTTAGAATAATAGCAAGTGGATGTGGCCAGGTCACTATGACCTGGCTGTGAAGAGAAATCCTCTTGTTTTTGACATGATTTAGTAAAAAAAAAAAAAATAACATGTTTGTATCAGCATTCAGGATTTTTTGGAGAGACTGTAGATGAGATTCGTTGTTGGACTTGCTGAAGTCAGAAACCAATATAATACAATAAATCCCCTGAGACAGAGAAGTGTGTCCTGGTCTGCTTATTTGTAGACAAGGCTTTCAACAATATAATTGGTGACCCTGACGTGATTGCTTGGGCCTGCAGACTGGGACGGCTGGGTTCCTCCATTGGACCGGCTGTGCAGCTGTGCCACAGGTAGGAATTTTCCTCCTAATATTGCACATGCTTGTCCATTGCTGGCGTCCAGCCTCACCTGGTAAGCAATAGGTTCATGCCAAATAGAAAGTAATAGCAGTAAGGGACGTTTCTCTCGCAGTCTCTTAGATCCTGCATACAAGGACAGCTGCTAAATTGAACTTCAAGGTGTGCTGTGTATTTGTATAGAATTTGGAACATTGGATTAGTCAGCAGCTGAAAAACTGGCCAGTATTGGAAAGTCGCAGTAGAAATCTGTTTGTAAGGTACAGTAGATTTTGACTGGACTGAAGTGAAACTGAAGATTTATGAGCAATTGTGTGTGAGCTGGCTTGCTGAACCAAGAAGACAAAGAGAAAAAGAAGAGTGGTTGTGGATAAAAGTCGAACTGGAATTTTGTGAATTGGCATCCCTTATCTTTTCCAAGGGTTTGGAATTGACATACAGAGAGACGCATGCTTTAGTGTTAAAAACTATGTAGGACATGCGTGCCTTGACAGTATGTCCAGCATGGCCTTGACAGTTAAACTTTCATATATTCATGGCCCACAATTTAATCAATTTCAGGTATTTATTTGTTTATTTTTTACATAATTTTGGCCTACAGCTTATGAAACCCACAAAAATAGGATTTCAGTAAATTAGAATACTGTGAATAAATCATCAGGACATGAATGTTTTAAACTGAGTGTCACACACTAATCATCTACTAAACTCAAAGCACCTGCACAGGTTTCCCCAGGTGTTATTTAATTGCTTTGGTTTGGTTCAATTGTCTCAGTTCGGTTCAATATGGGGAAGACATGACAACTGCCCAGAAGACCATCATTGATACCCTCCATAGGATGGGTAAACCTCAAAAGTTTATAGCTAAGGAGGCTGGCTGTTCACAGAGTGCTGTGTCCAAGCATATCATTGGAAAGTCTAGTGGAAGGGAAAAATGTGGCAGGAGAAGATGCACTAGCAAAAGCAATGACCGTGGGCTTCAGCGGATTCTCAAACAGAGAAGATTCAAGAATCTGACAGAGATCCGGAAAGAGTGGACTGAGGCAGGAGTCATAGCTTCAAAAACCACCACATTCAGAAGAATCCGGGAGATGGGCTACAGCTGTTGGGTTCCTCGGGTCAAGCCACTTCTGAACCAGAGCCAATGTAAGAAGCGGCTCAACTGGGCCAAGGAGAAGAAGGACTGGCCAGTGGTCCAAGGTCCTCTTTTCCGATGAATGCAAAGTGTGCCTTTCATTTGGGAATCAAGGTACAAGGGTTTGGAGGAAGACGGATGAGGAACAGAACTCAAGCTGCTTGAGGTCCAGTGTGAAATATCCACAGTCAGTCATGATTTGGGGTGCAATGTCCAGTGCAGGTGTTGGTAAACTCTGCTTTCTTAAATCCAAGGTCACCGCAACAATCTTCCAGGATGTTTTGGAGGACTTCATGATTCCTTCTGCTGAGGATCTGTATGGAGATGCAGATTTCATCTTCCAGCAGGACCTGGCCCCTGCTCATACTGCCAGAAGCACCAAAACCTGGGCTTATGCCATCACAGTGCTTGACTGGCCAGCCAACTCGCCGGACCTAAACCCCATTGAGAATCTATGGGGTATTCTCAAGAGGAAAATGAGGGGCACCAGACCCAACAACAAAGAAGAGCTGACAGCAAGCGTCAAAGAAATGTGGGCTTCCATAACTCCTATGCAATGCCACAGCCTGATTGCCTCAATGCCACGTCGCATCAAGGCAGTGATTAAGGCAAAGGGATTCCCAACCAAGTATTAATGATTGATATATAATTTAGATAGTACCATATTTTGATTTTCTTCTTTTCTTTATTTTCTGCAAAAACTGAGAAATAAATTGTGATTTCTTCACAGTATTCTAATTTATTGAATTCCCCTGGGGTGCCCATGTGCATCAGATGACCACCTTGAACCTACAGTCCCACATACTGTGGTCTGTTGGTGAGTGAGTGAGTCGGTGGTCCATGCAGCCAGCTGTCGCCCTGCTCCAGCATCCTCCAGCTTCCTGCACAGCAACGCCGAGTGGATGGTGTTGAAGGCGCAGGAGAAGTCAAAGAACATGACTCTCACAGCACTCCCAACGGTCTCCAGGTGAGTCAGCACCCGGTGCAGTAGGTAGATGACAGCGTCATCTCTCCTGATGTTCGGCCTGTAGGCAAACTGGAGCGGGTCCATCGCGGAGCTCACCACTGTGCGCAGGTGGCTGAGGATCAGTCTCTCCATGGTCTTCATATGTGGGCAATGGTTAAAGAAATGACATCAAACAATTGTTTAGTGTGTTTGAAGGCCCCAAGAATCAGACCAACAGTAGTCCCTGAGAAATACAATTCTAAAGAGTGTGCAGAATATCAGAAAAGTGTCTGTACAATAGGCCGATTTAGTAGGAACAAAAATGCACCAAAATTCTTTCGTGAACCTGTGTGTCCTTGGCTGTAGATTACTGTATGGGTCAGAAAAAAACACACCTATTTGAGTTTTGATGGTTATAATCGTGGATCGGGAGACAGAATATGAATGTTATGCTAGTGGTGCATTCAGGAATCAAGGTGGAATAGATTTAGGAAACACAATGGTAAAATGTAATGTCACATGGGTTTTAACTTTGTTCCTGCATGTTAATAGACCAACAATTACATCACCAATCTGGTTTGAAAATCCATCCGAGTAGTTAGATAAGGACTGTAATAATACAAATAAAACTATTCCTACATTGTTCTTCTTTGCCGACCAAACATATCCAAACGTAGATAGCTAATGGATGTGTGGGGGAGACAAATTAAGGAACATGTTACCATTAAAATTGGTTTGGACTACGCACGTTGGTAAGATTTAAAGTGCCAACAACAGTAGTGTTTTCAGGGATGGAAAAATTACTTACCAATCAGAGGAAAAAGAGGTTTATAGATTATTAGGAAGTACATTTGGATGTTAATGGACAACCGAGGGTAATTCCACTATTAACAAAAATGTAGAATGGATAAACTATGTGTATCATAACCAACAGAGAATACTATTGAGGGATTCAAAGTATTCGATGAACAACTGCATGCTAATACAAAAATGACAATTCAAAACAGACATGGGTTAGACTGGATAATGGTCGGTCAAGGAGGCCTATGTCACATGTAGATCAATGTTGTACATATATTCCAGAAAATACTGCCGCTGATGGAACTTTTACTATGGCTATGAAGAGGTTGAGAAAAATAAGGGCGGAAATGTCAGAGATGCACGCGTGTGGAAAGGGTTAGAAGCAATAACCGTAGAATGGGGAGCTGTTTGTATCAAGGCTGTTGTGATTTTGTTCATTGTATTAATTGTTGTTGGCTCCATACACTGTTGCATCATACCCATTGTGAAAAGAAGGATCAGAGGAATGCGGTACATGCGGGCAGTGGAAGATACAAAACTACAATGCTCAGTTGGAGTTTCAGAACTAAATAACAAGGATGCATTTCCATGGAGTATGCTGTTTTAATTTTTTTCTTCTTTTTCTTTGAGTTATACGAAGATTGGTGTGATGAACCCAACCTGAGTAAAGGAAAAACAGTTCATCAGGACTATGCCAATGGTCACCACATTTTTGTTGTAATTCTACACAGGTGGATGGGAAGATGATAATGGAGCGAGATCGAGGACTGTCATTAGACAATGCCAATGCACAACACCTATATTGTGTTATTTCACAACCTATACCAAATATATTCTCATAATTTTGTTGCAGAAAATTTCTTATATTTACTCATCACTATTGTGTCATTGTGTAATGTCAACATTTAATGTGTTATGTTAAAGTGGAAAACCTCAATGATGGTAAAAAAGGTCAATTACAGTTATGAAAGTTTTTCACTGTGTTACTTTTATCATGGACATCACATGAGTTTATCATTTAAGTAAGGCCTTATTATCCATCACTCATTGCATGGAGTCAGATGAAACACAGTTATGAAACACACTCTCCTCCCCTGTGGGGACCGCTAGGCCGCTGCCGCCAACCGCCAACGCACCCAGGCTCCCTCCTACCTCGTGGGTCAGAAGGTGTGGTTGTCCACCCGGGATCTTCCATTGAAGGTAGAATCCAAGAAGTTGGCAGCTATGTTCATCGACCCCTTTGAGATTCAGAAGGTCCTCAACCCGGCGGCACTAAGACATAAGCTGCCCCGGTCCTTACAAATTCACCCTACATTCCATGTGTCTAGGGTCAAACCTGTCCGGGAGAGCCCTCTGGTACTCACAGCCCCTCCACCGCCTCCTGCCTGCCTCATTGACGGAGGTCTTGCCTTCACGGTGCACCGTCTCTTGCACATCCTGGTCACCCGGACCAGCCATCCAAGCATGCCTCCCCAGAAGAGACCTCGCCCCAGTTCCCTTCTCCACCCGAGGTCTCCTGTCCTGAGGATTCTGAGGCTCCCAAGGATAGAGTCGAGGACTCGGACATTGAGGTCTCAGAGGAGTTCTAAAAATGATTAATTACGGCGTTCCACACACAATGATAACTATGTCATGTGGAGGAACAGCTTTGACATGTATAGAAAAGCCCTCAGACATGCTAGGGGCACTTATTACACAGAGCTAATTGAAACTAATAAGATCAACCCCAGGTTCCTGTTCAGCACTGTCGCCAAACTGACAGAGAGCCATAGAGCAACAACTCCATTGATCCATCTATCTCTGAGTAGTGACAACTTTAACCAATTTTTCAATGATAAAAAAGATCAAAGATAGAATTAACCTGCTTCTTCAAATTCAAACTGGAAATGTACCTCCACAAATAATAAAACCAGTGGTAGCCCCAGTTTTCCCCTTAGATTAATTTAGTCCCATAACCCTCCCGGAGTTGACCTCATGGTTGATCCAGGGTACCTTCAACTGGTTCAAAATGTGGCAGCCTGCATATTGCCAGGACCCAAAAGATGAGAGCACATAACTCCCATCTTAGCCTCCCTTCATGGGCTCCCAATTAAAAGTAGAATTTATTTCAAAGTTCTACAATTAATTTACAAGGCCCTAAATAGCCCCTTCCTACATCAAGGACCTGCTCTCCCGCTATAAACCTAGCAGATCGCTTTGATCATTAGCTTCAGGTCTATTAGTGGTTCCCAAAGTTATTAAGAAGAGAACAGGTGGTAGAGCCTTTAGCTATCAAGACCCTCTTCTGTGGAATTCATGTCAGGGATTCTGATTCGGTCTCTACCTTTAAGGTGAGACTAAAAACCCATGTATTTAATGTTGCCTTGTGGGAACTGTTTGAAATAACACCAATCCTGTCATTTACACCAAGCTGATATAGGTTTTAATTGCTGGAGGGTGCTCTCACATCATCATAGAATGAGTGCATGGTCTTAACACCCCTCCACCCTATCTCACTCTCTACTCCACACCTCTCCATTGACCTTTAGAAATCTTAAAAAGATTTTAAACTACCATTTTTCATTCCTGTTGCTGATGAATGGGCTGATGCCAGGATTAGGATAATTAAGACTAGGAGCACCAGCAGTATGATGACCGGGATCATAGCCTCATATACCTACTGACATAACGGCTACAGGAAGCATTTCAACTTTGACTATGTGTTGTATCTTTTGTACTTTCCTGGAAACATCCATTGCACTGTCTGTCCATCCAGGGAAAGGATCCCTCTCCCGTGGTTCTCCCTAAGATTTCTACCATTTTTTGTTCCCTGTTAAAAGGGTTTTTTCCTCAGTAGTTTTTCCCTGGCTGAGGGTCTAAGGAAGAATATGTTACCAACCCTGTAAAGCCCTATGTGACAATTTTGAGTTGTAAATGTGGGCTATATAAGTACAATTTGATTAATTGATTGAGGTTTCTTCTGTGTTGTTCTGTTAAACATTATAATGAAATCTCTGCAGAAATGTGGGGGTTGTACTCACTTATGTGTACTGTACCTGTCTCCCTAATCACTCTAGTTATGGTCTTCTAATCATCTGCAAATTCCTAAATGTAGCCTGGAACTGTCCTTACTTAATCTTTTTTTCTTTTTGCTTTGACCACTTTATGTACTGCTCTTTCTTTGCCCTCTTCCCTTTTCTAGACGCCATTGTCATCTTGTATACTACCATCCTATGCTGTATGACTACACTCTCAGTCTTACAGTTGCCAACATCCCTCAGACTATGCTTCCACACATAATTTAATCTTCCTCCGCTCTTACATGTCATCATGTGCTCTCTCTTCTTGAAATGCCTGTCCTTCCAAGTTTCTATCCATTAACCCAAACTTGCCCATAAATCCCTCTGTTTCCTTATCATATGACCAATGTTCCCTCTAAGCTGCACGCCTGGGCAATCGCGCACTGCCCCCATAGTCTCTGCGCACAACAAATCTATGCAGCACATGAATTAAAATCCAAGCTGAAGTGTAAATGAAATAAACAAATAACAATTTGTTTCTTTACCATTTTGCAATGCAACTCACTGACTGGCATGTGACGACAAGCGCTACTTTAGTAAAACTATAACTAACACTGTCCAGCCAATGATATGATGCGGTTTACACTTATTTACTTAAGCAGCCAATCAATGCCATTAACAGCACTCTATGCATAATTACCTCTGTTTTGCTGAGCATAGACTGTGGAGAGGGATAAATGCAGATCAACGCTTCGCCAACCCCTTATTATAGCGAAACGAACGGGCAGTAGCAGATCCACTCACAAAGCCAAAGTAAAAAAGAATTAAATATGTGGTTGTTAATGTATGAGATTTTTTCGTTTCGAGTGAGAAAGGGCTGCTATGCAAAACATTCTGCAAAGCTAAAGTAACAAGCGAGATTTCGGAGGAAAAAGTGTGGACTGAATGGATGTTGGACTACTAAAGCGCCCCATTCAGCAGAAAAGTCATTTGAATGCTGTTGGAACTGTACGAAGACGCAAGATGGGAGTGCCGATTGGTTGCTGTTGTCATTCGATTCTTTTAAAGCCAATAAACTTGCTATGATCCCAGGTTTGATACTTGTGTGTGTGGTCACAGCGTGCCCATCTAATGTTGCTCACACTCATTCCAGAGCTTCTCCTTTTCTACTACCACACAGCCTAGCTGTGGAGCATACCCCCTGACAACACAGAGGGCACCACATTGGTATACTGAAAGGAGCCCAAATTATAGGGAGTTTAGGTTAAGGGAGAGAACATTAACCATTACCCAAGAAGAAGATCCTGGATCATTGAGAAGTTCACACTGATATACTTATTAACCTTGGTAGAATCCTGTGTAAAAGTATTCACTTCTGCATTAGCTATACTACTCTTTGTATTCTGTGTACTACTTTTGAGATTTATTGCATCAAAACAATGATTGCTAATATGATATACATAAATACAATAGATCGATGGATGCAAAGAATGTTATACCAATGTGTATATGCGGCATGATCTGCTCATGATCAGCAAACATCTTTTCAATAGTTCCTCCCTTTGACTTGAATATGAGAATGCGACGTGGTGTGTGATGGTCTACTCCCTTAAAAAAATCCCTTGGAGTCTTGTGATGCCTATTGAATTCAGTGAACACTATAAAACACAATTAGAAAAAAGATTGAGACAAACATATTTCAATGGTCCTCTCTTAAACAGACAAGTATCACAGCTGCAGTGAAGACAAAACACATGTAAACACTTACTTATTTCTCTGTAAAAAAAAGAGCAGGCTACTGCACCCTCAGTGCTATCAGTGGAGGTCTGGTCTCCACAATCTTCCATTTTCTCAGTGAGAAGGTCTACTCTAGTGTGTTTTTGATGCAACAATAGTAGCACAGGGATTCCTTGCATAATAAGTTGATAAATGCAATTTTAGTGCATTAAAAAATCTGGCGTGCATAAGCAATCCATATGAAGTCACACCATAGGGTGTTTATAAAATAAACTTATGAGTGAAACCCATGAAGTTAAATGTTTTGAATGATAATGTTTGTGTGGTAACTTGCAGTTAAAAAGAACTACACAAAACAAAGGTGTCGAGTTTCTACTCTTTATCAACACAGCGTAGATTAGACATTCAGGTTAGTAACTGTCATGTGGACTGAAAATGTTCTAGTAAGAAACGCCTACTGCGCATATGTGACGCAGTACTGAGTTTGATAGAAATGGTAATAGTAATGGATAAATTTGACATTTTATTCCAAAGCGCATCGTCATCTTCGAGCACGCTAAGTTTCACTCACGGGTTCAACTTCCAGGAGAAAGCGTAGAAGCATTCGTGAGGCAACTTTACGAGCTAGCTGAAAACTGTGAGTTTGGGGCTCAAAAAGACTAGCAGATGCGGGACCGCATAGTGATTGCAATCTGTGACCAACAAGTGTCACAAAAGTTGCAAATGAAAAGTGATTTAACACTATGGACTGCCATTGAAACGGCCAGGCATTGTGAACTGATAAAAACGCAGAACACGTGGATTTTGTAAAATCCACCAGAAAGACTGATTATAGGAGAACTGGCAACATAGCAAAAATAACCATAAAGACAAAGAAGGGAGCATGCACGAGATGTGGACGAAACCATAATGAAGGTGAAAACGTCTTGCTGAAGGAAAGAAATGTAGGAAGTGTAACAAAATTGGACATTTCGCTGCAGTATGTTTTTCAAAACCAGTTGTGCAAAAAGGAACTTAAGCAGACGTGGACGACACTGTATTCTTGGGATCTGTGGAGCTAAGACACAACAAGGACCTACCTCTGGCAGAGGACGAACCACCATGGCTTACCACTCTTAATCTAGCAGACACGCCAGTCTCATTCAAAATCGACTCTGGCGCCAACACCTCGATAATGTCTGCAGCTACCTACGACACTTTACGGAACAAACCTAAACTCAGTGAAGTGAAGAGCACATTACAGAGCCCAGGTGGCATTGTGGCCACAAGGGGGCAGTTTTTAACTAAGCTTAAGGCTAACGTCAATGGGCGACTCAGAAATTGCTGCTTTTGAGTCGGAACTAATGGTGAAAATCTCCTGAGTAGAACTGTGGCTACCAGATTGGGCTTAATTAAGCGCAAGAGATCAGTACATTCAAAAGTCTCGGAACTCTAAATGGAGAACCAGTAAAAATTACACTTAAGGATGGTGCACAGCCATACAGCATTGCAACGCCATGAAGGGTCCCAATTCCTCTACTCCCTAGAGTTGAAGAGGAGTTAAAGAGGATGGAGTCAATGGGCGTAATGGAGAAAGTGACTGAACCGACTGAATGATTCCAATCATGAAGAAGAATGGAAAATTAAGGATTTGTGATTTGTCTGAAAAGACTAAATGAAAACGTGAGAAGTTCATCTTAATTACCTTGGATGATATATTACCCAAGCTTGCGAAGAGTACTGTGTTCTCCAGCTTGGACGCTGAGAGCGGATTCTGGCAAATCCCTCTGGATGACAACACTGCACGTCTGACCACATTCATCACGCCCCTAGGTAGATACTGTTTTAAGCGGCAACCATTCGGGATTACATCAGCACCAGAAATCTTTCAACGGAAGATGTCTGAGCTACTACACGGGCATGATGGGACAGTTGTGTACATGGATGACATTTTAGTATTCGGAGAAACACAGGAAATACATGACCAGAGGCTGAGGCAGGTCATGGAGACAGTTGCAGCCGCAGGTCTACGTCTCAACAAAGATAAGTGCCAACTGAGCTAGCCAGAACTGAACTTTCTAGGGCATGTTGTGACCAAAGATGGTATAGCCCCTAATCAAGAGAGAGTCAAAGCGATAACAACTATGGAACCACCTCAGAACGTGAGTGAGTTGAGAAGGCTGCTTGGTATCGTGAACTACCTTGGGCGCTACTTACCAAACCTCTCCACCGTATTACAGCCACTAACAACTACTCAAGGTTGGGCGTGAGTGGTGCTGGGGGCCACAACAAGATGAAGCGCTCACAGAGGCGAAACAGCTTATTTTGTCAGCACCGGTCTTGGAGTTTTTCGACCCAGCAAAGCCAACTGTCGTTAGTGCAGACACAAGTAGTTATGGGCTCGGAGGAGTCCTCCTGCAGGGCCATGATGGAGTCCTGAAGCATTTTGTCCGTTTTGCTCGCAGGAGTGTGGGCCTTGGAGCGTTTCTACCAGTACCTTTGTGGCTAAGAGAGATACAAGCTCCTTACAGACCATGAGCCACTGGTACCTCTAATCAATTCAAAAGACCTCGATACCACACCTATACGCCGTCAATGCTTACTTATCAGATTAATGAAGTTCAATCCTGTTGCAGAGTATGTTCCAGGAAAACACCTAGTCGTTGAAGACACCCTATCGAGGCAACACATGGCAGACACTTCTCCAGGTGACCTAGACACGGATGTGAAAGCGTACGTGGATTCTGTGAAGGATGACCTGAGAGTGACAAAGCCAGTTATTGAACAGATAAAAGACCAGACTAGAGCAGAGGCCGAACTTCAGTGTGTCCTCAGATACGTGCTAAAGGGATGGCCAGAACACCTGAAGAGCATAGCTGTAAAAGCAGTTACTTACTTCAAAGAGCGTGGCTCACTCAGTTGAGGCCAATGGTTTGCTGCAATGGCATGGCTGAACAAGCTGTAAAGACTGCAAAATGGATTCTGAAACAGGACAACCCTCATCTAGCCCTCCAGAGCTACCGCTCAACACCAACAGAGCCAACAAGGGAAAGCCCGGCAAAGTTGTTAATGGGTAGAGAAATTCGAACGACACTTCCGGTACTTAATAAGAGCCTGCAGCCAATGTGGCCTAATCTAGAGGCTGTCAAGACAAATGATGCAAAAGCAAAACAGTTCTATGAGAAATACTACAACCGCAGGTACTCCACCAAATCTCTTCCATCACTCTCCATCGGTGACAAAGTTAGACTGAAGACCAACGGAGAAAATGCATGGACAACGACAGCGACCGTGCTGCGCCAGGAGGCTACCCCAACTTTCACGTCTTTAACGCCAAAGATAGATGTTCCTCAACTAGGTGACCAACATGGACAGTGGGGTCCAGCAGGGCAGGACCTAAACACCGCCAGGAGTAATGTTCCTGATGATGTCCCTGATCTCTCTCAACACCCAACTCCAGTCATCACTAGGTTTGGACGGACTGTTAAGCTGAACCCCAGATATGCTAGTTAGTTGAGATGATCGAATAAAATAGGCAGAATGTACCCTTTCTCATCTCAAGGGACCGTGGTAGTCTACCCACACCCTTAGCCAGTTAGTTAAAAAAAAAAAAAAAAGTTTTTTTTCAGATTTTCAGGATATCGTTTGTTTAGTTGGAACTGTGCCAAAGCGGATATAGATTAAGGCAAGATTTATTGATTGTGTTGTGTACACCTATACTTAAAAAGGGGGGGAGATGTCATGTGGACTGAAAATGTTCCAGTAAGAAACTTCTACTGCGCATATGTGATGCAGTTCTGAGTTCCTGAAGACGGACAGCGCTATACATCCTGTCAGTCATTGAGTCTGTGTTCGTTAGTTCAATAAAACACAAGTGATACTAAGACGGCTCCCGCCTTGTGTCATTAATTGCGTCGATATAAACGCCACAGTAACGGAAAAGAAACAACAAGCAAGACACGCCAAAAGTTAATGTTATGATGTGTACTAATTGTTAAGAAGCTATAATGAGAGCCACATATAAATACAATTCTTTTAAGGTGAACCATTATCTGTGTATTAAGTTGACCTGTCAATCAATTTCGTCTTTGTTTTCCGTTGGTTCGGCTATACCAGATAGTCAATCAGAATGTTTGCTGAGAGAGGGGCTGGATATAGCATTGAGACCGCAGAAGCGTGGGAGTAACTTTTCAGACTGGGCGAGGGACACAGACTTTGAAGTTGTTTTCTGTATGTTCAACGTCGGGGATTTAACGAGGAGTTATTCCAGTGGATGTTTGTATATGTTGGATCTATCAGAGGTAAATACCTATTTCTGATTTCTGTTGTTTTGGAACGATGACTGCTCGTTGTAGTGTGCAAAGATGTTGTAGTAGATGTTGTAAATAGTGGTTTAGCCTAGCATAATGCCGTTAATTGTAGTGGATAGTGATTGCTGTGTGACAAGTGTTGCTAGATCAAAGCAATTTAGTTGTTAGACTTCGTTGTTCAGTTATCTTATTAATGCAGGACGCGGACGAAGTCGAAGGCGATACTGAGGATCCGGAGAGCTCTCTGTGTGGACATATACAGGTGGTGGCCTAATGGTTAAGGAAGCTGACCTGGGTCCGCAAGGCCCCGGTTCGATTCCCCCTACCTTCAAGTTACCACTGAGATCCACATTTCTGTGTAGTGTCACTGGTACCCATTAACAACTTTGCCAGGCTTTTCCCTTGTTGGCTCTGCTGGTTCCTCTGACTGACTGGTTCCGATGTTACCTCGGACGTATGTGCCGCATCTACCGAGGAATACCAGTAACACGAATTCCGGATGTTTTTAAAAGGAAATTGATATGAACAAGCTGACGTTTGCTTCAATTTTACATCTGTGGCAAAGTTTTTAACTACAACGCTGTAAAATGACTTTGACTTTTGAAGACACATGGATGGAGGTAGAACAACGACTGACATCTTCCAGGTGTTTGTCAAGACCTAATACACAGGCAGGTAGATTAAAAAAAATCATAAAAAATTTGAAAAAGAAACCATATTGGCCTAAATCAGAGGATGAAGGACCATTTGCCCACATTTTCAAGGTTCAATTACTAGGAAGTATGGGAGCACACCAACATTACAAAGCAGAATATGAATCAGAATTGGGAAAAAAGTCATTAATAAATAAGGCAAAAAATGGATGCTGTCATAGAGACCTAAAAGAAGGAATGTTGAAAGCAAGTTTTGCAGTGGTAGAAAAAGTGAATCGTCAATGGACAACAGCAATAGTAGAAAAATTAGGAGTAGAAGAGAAAATGTCAGCTCAAAGAGCAGAACTTAAAGCTATGTGCACCGCACTAGAAATGTTGAAAGGATCAAGAGGAGAAGTTGTGACAGATTCACAGTATGTCTATTGGTTGTGTACTCGAGAACTACCTAAAATGTGTAGAACAGACTAGAGATCTTAATCAGGAACACCATGCAAACATGTAGATCAAGTGCAACGACTAGCTCAGGCTATTATGCTACCAAAAGAATTAGCCGTTAGAAAATGCACAGCACACACAGAACGGACAGATTAAGATTCTTAAGAAACCACGCAGCAGATGTAGCTGCAAAGGCTAATGCAGGGCTCACACAGCCAGCCGTGATGATAGGCCTGGCAAGGGAATGACAGTGATAATCAAGTAAGCAGAACAGAAGAAGTTTTAACAAGAGAAAATTTGAGTAAGTTGCAGGAAGTGGCGTCTCCATGGGAAAAATCGGTGTGGATAAGTGAAGGGGCAGTAAGAGAAGCAGATGGTCTCTGGAGGACTCCGGATGGTCGAACTTTCCCCTGGAAACTGCTCATGGAAAGACACATGTAAATAGAGAACAAACATTGATGAGACTTAGCTCGTGGTACATGCCATATCTAAAAGTAAAAGTGCATGAAATTTTGAACACATATGTGGTAAAATGAATCCAAGGGTTGGCTGTAAAACAGCCCAAGGAATTTTTCCTTTACCTAAAGTTCCAGGACACACACTAGTCATTGACTACACGGATATGGGAAGAGACAACCGGGTGAAGGGAATGAGGTATTTACTGGTCATGGTAGATGCTTTTTCTGGTTAGGTAAGTGCATTTCCAGTAAACCAAGAAACATCTGCAGAAGTAATTAAACACCTGATTGAACATTATGTACCAGTTCATGGTTTACCCAAGGTAATTTGTTCAGACAATGAAATCCATTTCTAAAATCATGACCTGCAGAAGGTCGAAGCACATTTTGGAATTCAACATAAATTCGGATCAGTATATCACCCCCAAAGTCAGGGGTTAGTACAAAGGGCAAATGGTATAATAAAACAAAAACTTGCAAAAGTACTGACTGACTCAACTTTGAAGTTGATAGATGCCCTACCCATTGTACTACATGACATGAGAAACACTTCACAAGCAGGACGAGATGGACTTACGCCATTTCAGTTGCATGGCGTAAGTCCGTCTCGTGGCTATCGTCTACCGGCCGGGGACGTACCACAAACTGATGCTCCTGAACGACTACCTGTGTTAAGTAAAGACTATTGGACAGCACTAACAGATTCTGTAGAATTCTGTGCATCACACAGGAAATACCCACCAGGAGGCGGAAAAGAGACAGGAAAAGACTTCAAGTGGGTCTGGGTAAAAAGATTCAAACGCCAGTGGTGCACCCCCAGGTGGTATGGTCCATACAAGGTGACGGAACAAACATCACACACCTTGAGGGTAGAAGGCCACAAGACGTGGTTCCATCTGAATCAGTGTGCAGTCGCTATCGCCCCAGAACACCCAATCATCATCCCAGAAGACGACGACGACGACTGGGATTCAGACATCACATCCTCTGATACAGAAACAGAGGAAGACAAAGGCTCCCCTGAGAATACACATCACACTATTCTCAAGGACTGAAGAAAGACACTGTTAGGTTCAAGGCGGTCAGTGGAAGTGTGCACTTCTGAACTGACTGTGTAACAAACGTCAGCTTGCACGAAGACGGCGAGGAGCATCACTGATATAGCAAGACTAACAATGGATCGGCCTCGACCCTGGCATCCGTTCAGGGATCCAGCTCTGTGTGGACTCAGAGGAACAATATGTATTCTGGCTCTTATTATTTTCTCAACAACTTTTCTTATATTACTGTATGAAATGCAATTGCTGAAACAGGTAAACAACACGACTGCTGCTGTAAACAGTAGCAATGTTAATAACAGTAACAGTAACAGCTCTAAGTAGACAAATAAGGAGTGACTCACGAGTGAAATGGAGGGATGGGGGAATAGAACTAAATAATACCGAGGGAACAACAGCATTCTTTATCTTTGAATTGTGTTCTGTCATCCCGTGCAGAGATTACCCAGATTCATCATGGAGAGGTTATGTGTCCACCACAATCTCAAATTGGCAAACAGTGTTCTGGACCAGTCGTCCTGATGGCTGGACAACAAAACCATGGCTAGCATGGCATACTGCCTTGAAAACCAAAATAACTCTTGCCAAAGGAATATCCACTCAGAATTCTCTGAATCTAATAGCAGTGACAGTATCTAATATGTGGAGTCATCCCATACCATATAAAGAGAATGATGTCTCAAAAAGTCGCCCGGTTTGTTCGCAAGTAAATCCAAATAACACTGTGTATTTTAGTTTAGGTGTCAACCTTACAGGAAAGGATGTAGTAGGTTTGATAAAGATAAATTTGTTGCCCACTCACTCTAATGACACCACCTTTTATACAAGTTCAAGCACCCCAGATCTGAAAACTGTCCCTTCACAATAAGAAGGAGTAGTTACATATGATGAAGGAAATGTGTCACCTGTTACACTCATCAAATTTGAAACTTTTTCTAATAATGCATGGTTGACTAATGCTATAAACATGTCACAACAATCTACCCAAGCATCCTGCGTCTACTGTAACGGATAAAAACCCGCTGTAATCTCTGCACCTTCAATACTCACCACAAATATTACCCTGATTGATTGTTTTTTAGATCTACATACGGTTAATGGTTTGCCTTCCTCTTGTAAATCCAACCTACCTGATGCTGAACGTTTTTTTCCTCTGACTGATTACTCGCCACCCCCTTCATTAACCAGTGTTGAATTTAATCACACCTGCATAACCAGATCAGGTTTAGGAATTTTCGTTGGCAACCTTACTACCTGTAATTTTACCATCAATGTGACCCTGGATGAGAATAGGCGTGCACTTCCGGTGCCCAGAGCCAATGTCTGGTGGTATTGTGGCGGAACTGACCTATTACCTGTTTTAACAAAAGACAGGATCGGAGTGTGTACTATTGGTTCTCTGGTCCAAACTCAATCTGTAATACCTGTAACGGCCCAACAGCTATTGAAAAAGACCCTTCATTCCCGCTCCAAACGTGACACAACCTGCAGATACCACATACATAGATAGGAGTGCCACGAGGTGTGCCTAATGAATATAAGTTAGTAGATCAAATCACAGCAGGATGGGAGTCCTTTCTTTGTCCATGGGCTGCTATAAATAAAAATGTAGATCGAATTAACTTCCTTCATTTTATCGTTCATGCAACGACGAGTAAATTTGACACATAACGCTGTAGTAGGGCTCGCCACTGAATTGCATGCTGACTCACTAATGACATACCAGAATCGCATCGGTGTAGACATGCTATATGCTGAAAAACAGGGACTATGCCACATTTTTGGTGACAAATGTTGTACTTACATTCCAAGCAATACCGCCCCAGATGGATTTGTCACTAAAGCTATTGAAGGACTAAAAGCCTTATCTGAAAAATTAAAAGAATCCTCAGGTGTAGACAACCCTATGGAAGAATGGAGCTCTAACCTCTATGGTGACTGTCACAGCAATTTTTGTACTGTGTGGGTGTTGTTGTGTTCCATGTATAAGATCATTATCCATTCGAGTAATAGAACAGGCAATTGGACCACAAGTACAGAATGACCATGCTATGAAACAAGAGCTACTGTCTGTAAACGATGAAGTCTCTGACTCTACGAAGAAGAACTAGAGTTGCAGCATCAGATCTGAGTATGACGTGGGATAACCCACGTCAAAAGAGGGACTGTTAAAATATCATTCACTGAAATATTTATTCACATTCATTACTGATTAAGGTCAAGGGTTTTTTGAGAAAAAGTTTGTACTTTTATATAGCATTATAAAAATATAATTAACTGTTTAACAAGTAATTAATCATACACAATAATGTCTTCAATAATCACATGTTTCACTGTTTCTGTGATGATGTTATCAATGGTATTCTTTGTTATTATTACAATGTTTTTGGTATTATTACAAACAGAATGTTTCTTATTATCATGTACGTCGCCCGAGGCCACGGGGACAGGGATTGGGAGTTTCCTGGCCAATTGAGGTATGGAATCAGAAAAAGTATTCAGACATGAGGACTAAAGAAGTATGTATAGGATATAGGCTGGCCAGGTTTTCACCCACCCACTATTTTAAAGGGAATTTGTATACATATGACGTAACAAAGTTACGTCAAGAGAGGGACCCGCAAAAACTGTTAAAATCACATTCATGACTTTTGCAAAGAGTTCTGTTTTCTGCTGTATATGATGCTCGTCTCAGACCTACGAAACTGTTAGGATAATACAGTCCACAATGAGTAGAAATATTTAATGTGCAAGACATAAGGAATTTCCCCTCATTATTGAATGAGCTGAACATCAAAGAGGAGATGGAAAAACACCAGCCTCAGCACCTGAACGGTACCATCCTGTGCATTGAGCGGTGATTAACAGTCAGATAACTTTTACATGGAAACCAATTTAGAGACACTCACCACATCTAAATTTGGGAGGATACACACACACACACACACACACATCTAAACTTGGGAAGAACACAGAGGAGACACCACACACACTCATATATATGAGAGGACACATACAAGCTCACATAGACAAGAACGAGGTGAAGCAGTATAAAAAACAGCAGCAGACAAAACTCTGGGTTCTTGGGATGATGCTCTTACTGTAGACGTACAGACAGAGACGCAAGAGCCATTCGTGGTGAATGGCACCAAGATCCGGGAATTCCTGTAAGTCTATTTTCTTTCTTATATTTCAATAAACCATTTATTGTTTCTTTATTCTTCAAGAGATGTATGTCTCATTATTTCAAATCTCATTTGTCCTCCTCTGAACACCTGGGAGACGGAAGTCCCCTCCCGGGGTAAAGGAGACCCAAAGAGCAGACATGTGACATTCAATCCACTTGGAGTGGGTGTCCACCATCACAAGAAACATCTGCCCCATGAAAGGCCCTACAAAATCCAGATGCAATCTAGACCAGGGACAGTCTGGCCACTCCCATTAGAGCAAGGGAGCCAGTGGTGACATTTTCTGATTTGCCTGGCACTGTGAGCATGATCTCACCTTGTTTTCCAGGTTTAAATCCATTCTAGGCCACCAAACATAGGACCTTGCGAGGCTTTTCATTCTAGACTGACCTGGATGTGTCTCATGCACTTGATCTGTGAGCGGCCTGGGGGAGGCACCACGACTCTCGTCCCCCAGAAGATGCAGCCCTCTTGTAAGCTCAGTTCAGTCTTTCTCTTCACGTAAGGTTGCAAATCCTCAATCTCAACCGCCGCAGGCCAGCCTTGTAGCAGGTAAGTCTTTACTTTGGACAAGACTAGGTCTTGCTCAGTCCATTGTTTGACCTGAGATGCTGCCACTGGTGTTTCAGACAACTTCTCCAAAGAAAAGACAGTTTCTGGAGGCACGTACGTGGTGAATGGTGTTTCAGGCAATGGTAGACAACTGAGCATCAGTGTTGGCGTTGTCTTTTCCTGCCCTGTACACAATGGTGTATTTGTAAGCTGACAATGTTATTGACCAATGTTGGATTCCGGCGGAGGCAAGTGGTGGGACGCAACATGTCTCACCAAACAGACTCATCAGTGGTTTGTGGTCTGTAAGGGTTTTTGAAAGGACGGCCATAAAGGTATTGATGAAAGCGCTTTACAGCAAACACAATTGCCAGACCTTCCTTGTCTAGCTGTGAGTCCCCTTTTTTCCGCAGCCGTCATCGTGGGCAAAGCAAAACCAATAGGTTTCTCTGATCCATCTTCCATCACATATGACAGTACTGCTCCTACCCCATACGGTGAGGCATCACATGAGAGGGTCACCTCTTTGTCTGGATCAAAATGCACCAGCAGTTTTGCTGAATGGAGTAGTTCTTTCTCTTTGTTGAAAGTTTTTTCCTCGTTACACCACTGCCACTTTGTGTCCTTGTGTAGTAGTTTGTATATCGGTGCCAAGATCTTTGAGAGATCCTGCAGGAATTTACCTTAGTAATTCACCATCCCCAGGAAGGATCTGAGTTCAGTTATGTTTTTGGGTCTGGTGCTTCCTTGACTGCTTTCACTTTATCCTCCACTGGACCGATACCTTCAACTGTTATCTTATGTCCCAGGTAAGTTACACTAGGTGACATGAACACAAATTTGTCCTGTTTCAGCCTCAGTCCGGCATCTGAGAGTCGTTGTAGCACTTGCTGCAAGTTGCTGAGATGCTCAGTTTCAGTAGCACCCATAATGAGGAGATCATCCAGGTAGCATGCTACGTGTGGAATACCCTGTAACAAACTGTCCATTGTCCTCTGAAAAATGGCCGGGCTGGACGCCACTTCGAACACCAAGCGGTTGTACTTAAACAAGCCCCTGTGCATGTTAATTGTGACAAACTCCAAAGACTCCTTGTCTAGCAGCAATTGCTGATAGGCGTGACTCATGTCCAGTTTTGTAAATGATTTGCCCCCTGCCAAGGTTGCAAACAGGTCATCCACCCGTGGCAACGGATATTCCTCCAATTTGGAGACGTGGTTCATGGTTAGTTTATAATCCCCACATGGGCTTGTATGAACATGGTGTGGCCTTGGGGTCATTGTGCAGTTTCACTGTCATTGCTTTAACTGTGCCCAGTTCATCTCTGAACACCTCACTATATCCCTATATATCACTATATAGAATGTCATCTTTTGTGTGTGTGTACTTTACCTCATGCCAATTTAGCTTAATTTTCCAGCCAGTCACGACCCAAAAAACTGGGTCCACTGCCCTTGGCCACCACTAGTCTACCCTCAGCCATCTGATTTCCCACTGTGATGTTTACCTTGAGCACTCCTAGGTGGGGTATGGCCTGACCTGTATATGTCCTCAGCTTGAGCTCCATGTCCTCCTGTAGGTGTCCTCGCTGATGACCGACACTGTTGCCCCTGAATCAATCTCAAACTTGACATCTTGTCCCTGTACGTTGACTGATGCATAATATGGCATAACTAATACCAATACCAGTCATCAGTCCCACTCGGCCGTCTCTCCGAGTGACTGCTAAAGTTTGTTGGACCTCCAGTGTATTCAACTGACACTCTACACAGTCGGCAAATCGTGTTGCTTTTATCTATCTTTCCATCCTTCTTGAAAAACAAATGATGTCCATCCATCCATCCATTCATCTTCATCTGCTTATCCCAGACCAGCCAAGCAACATAGTCGCTCCAGCGTGTCCTAGGTCTTCCTCTGGGTCTCCTCCCAATGGGACATGACCCAAACACCTCCCGTGGGAGGTGTCCAGGGGGCATCCGATGTAGATGCCCAAGCCACCTCAACTGACTTCTTTTAATGTGGAGGAGCGATGGCTCTACTCCGAGCTCCTCACCTTATCTCTAAGGGAGTGCCCTGCCACCCCGCGAAGATAGCTAATCCGCTGCTTGTATCCGGGATCGCTTTCTAATGATGTCCAAACCTTCGATTTAAAATGAGAAACGCTGTAAGTTTCGTCTGTGTTTCTCAGAGCAGAGTAAACCCATCAACCTGAATTCCAATCAAATCAGCCCATGTCACATTTCACACACCCCAAGAGACACAACCTCCAATCAAACATGTGTGAATAGATCTATATATGTGTCTATAGGCTCACCGCTGTAGTGGGGCGGAAGGGGCCAATGTCGCGCCTATGTTCAACATCATTTATGGGTGGGGCCATGGAGCAGGAAACCGATCCACGTGAAAAAATTCGAACCATCGGATCATTTTACTGTATTATCGATTGTTCGGGGCTTTCTGGACTGGTGCACTCGGATCGTGTATGTCATAGACGAATAACCAAACCGATCTATTTACATCAGCAAAACCACTCCCCTCGTAAATATGTTTACATAGGTTATTAGCCAGTAGTGATGGGAATTCTGGTTCTTTTTTGCGAAGCAGCTCTTTCGGCTCGGCTCACTAAAATGAGCCGTCTCTTTCGGCTCTTAAACGGCTCTTCAGATTTTTTTAATTAATTTTTTTTATTTCAAAATGAATTAATAATTAATAAAAAGCCATTTATTATACTACTATATTATAATAGCCTTTATTTTTTCACTCTACAGTGAACTAATTTAAACTTTGAACTTTTTTATACTAGGCAATTTTAAAGTCAAGCAACACAGAATCCTAGAAAAACACACGACACAACAAAATGTAAATTAAAAATGTTTACTTTTTAGTGCAACAACAAATAACCTATAAAGTACAAGAATAAACTTTTAGCTTTTTTATATGTAACAAACAGTGAAACACAGAACCCCTTAAAAATCAAAACAAACAAAACAAAATATAAATTAAAAATATTAACTCTTCAGTGCTATAAATTAACTATAAAATACAAGACTTTTTAACTATTTACAATTCAACTTTTAACCAATTTAATCTGAAACAACACAGAACCCCTGAAAAACACGCAAACAATATAAATTAAAATGTGTAAAACAAAAAGAAAAAGATCAGCAGTCTCTACTGAAGATTGGCATTTAGAAACACCAAGTGCCTCGGCTTTGAGGGACTGATCACCATCAGTGATTGTCTGACCTGTTTTAGTGAATATTCTCTCACAGAGGACTGATCTTGCAACAATGATAAGGATAGGATTTCACCTCCATCAGGAGGTTCAAGCTGTAACATAGCCGAAAAAGAGTAAATAGGTGTTACTATTGAGGCCTGTTTATTTGGAGCTATATATCATTATCTCTGGTGATGTCTAATCTACTTTTTATTCCAGTATGTCCACAACTAGAGCTGGGCGGTATGACCAAAAATTGATATCACGGTATTTTTAGAAATTATCACGGTATCAGACGGTATTGTTGTTTTATGTGTTAACCCCAATTCCTAATTGTTTAGAAAATAATTATAGTTATTAACCCTGGTTTTAATGGTTCCACAAAATGTTGCTGTTCACAAAGAATTGAGTGTCAAGCACTCATAATTGTAATGAGGTGCAGAAATCAGAATGAATGATCCAGACAGTTGCAGTGAAAATACAGAATTCGTTATTGTGCAACTTGAAAACATCATTTAAAGATGACTGCAATGCAAGAGAGATGTGCCCCCTGTGACTGCAAAGTGAATACTTCATAAACAAGTTGCATCCACATAGACTTTATTAACATTTATAGGTGTATTAACATTTATAACAAATAATAAAAGTCTTTGGCTAAGTGGAGTGTCATAGAGTTGGTAATATTCCACCGTTTGCTTTTTTTAAAGACGACCCCTTTAGCAAACGCGCCTACCAGGGACTGTGTAGTTTTATGTGTTTCTGCAGTGCCAACGTTACACAGAGACTGGGGAGAAGATGTATATTTCACTTTCATGCAATCTTCGTAGTCCAGGATATGTTTTTGGCGTAGGTGGTGAAGCAAATTACTTCTGTTGCCGCCGGTAATTTGACTCCCTTGGAACTGTATTGGATGGAGTAGACTTTATGGTTGCAAAAATAAGCATGAGGTAGAATAATATAGAATATATCGTCGGATTTCTCAAATCCAAAGTACCTCCACACAACAGACACCGCTCCTTTTTTTTGGAATGAGTGTGTTAGAATTATCTCTCTCCATTCTCTCCGACCGGTCAACTCACTGTACTGCCACTACTACTACTACCGCTCTCGTGCACAGTTGCTTTGTTTGGTGCAACACTGTTCACTGTTCGCTCAATCTACCGCTATGCAACGTTCCGCCTCCATGTGTTCCCGACATATGCGCACATACCGGTATGGGGATAAATGCAAAATTGATATCATAAAAATAAAAGTTACCGGTATACCGGTGCAAGCGGTAAACCGCCCACCTCCATCCACAACAACACCAAATAATAATAATAATGTGATAACATTTGTATACTGCACCTGTCTGCACTGACCTCCACTGTGACCTCCTCAAATGGCTCCAGAACAGGGCATGCTTCCTGCAGTACCTCCCATTCCCGTAAGCTCAGAGGATTGACCAGTGCATTGATAACAGCCAGGGTAGAAACTGCATCTATGGACTCCATAATCCATTTTAGCATATGAAATGTGGAATTCCACCTAGTCACTCAATCTTGTTTGAGCTTCAGCTCAGGAATCTGTTGTTTGATATGAGCCTGTGTGTGGGTGTTGTGCTTCTGTGGAAAAATTCCACTATTGCCTTGACTTTGTCCATAGCAGGGTTCATCACCTTCAGAGCGTCTCTTACAATCAGGTTAATTTTTTTAACAGTTTTAACTTTTTATGGTTGGTTATGTTCGCTGCATTGCCAGTAATGCAACCAACCACTTTCTTTTCCACATTCCCCTCTTTTGCTACTCTGAGCAGCTCCTCTGCTATGTTCTCAGATGTGTGTCTGTCACTGAGCTCAAAACAATCCAGAGGACAGAACATCATTTTGTAGTCTTCAATAAAGTGACATGTAACTGACAAGAAGGATGTGGTGGCTCTGGATGTCCAGTTGTCAGTTGTTAGACAAACTGCTGTGGCTTTATTAACCCTCTCTTGCAGTGAAGCATGTGCTCAGTGATACGGGTCTGGGATAATTTTCTGTGAGAGGATTTTCCTGCTTGGAACGGCATACACTGGATTGAGTGCATGTGTAAGCTTTCTGAAACCCTTGTCATCTACAATTGAAAATTATTGAAAATATAGTGCAATAATTTTAGCCAGCTCTTCGTCAATTTTTTTCTGTCTTCCAGGGGTCAAAGACTCTAAAAACTGTTTCACTGAGCAGCTGTGGTGGTGTTACAGTTGACACACTGGCACCTTTATTAATACCAGGTTCAACTGGTCGCTTCTCCTGTGGAACTGTTGGGTGGACAGTTCTCAGGTGCCTGTGGAGGTAATTGGTTGAGCCGGCTCTATATGAAATGTTGGTCTTGCAGACAATGCACTGGAGCTATCAATTTAATTAAAATGAGTCCAAATTTGGCTCCTTTTTCTGCTTTGACTCATTTCTTTTTTACTTAATTTCTTTCTTTTTGTCCTCCGTATTGCATTCTCTCTCCTCTCTTGACCCGTTCCTGTGTTCACTATGTTGCTGCAGCCCCTGAACCTCTGCTCACGCATACATAGGCGACACCATGCATGCACCAATCACGTGCGCCTTCAAGAGAAATTAAAACGTCTCGAAGGGAGCATTCACTTCAAAGAGCTCATAGAGTCGTTTCGCGAAGGACACATCACTATTGGCTAGCAGTGATATGTAATCCTTGAGTCTTGAGTCGCAATTGCTCTGCATCCAAATAAAACAGTGTTAGATTTCAGTGGTTTTTCACTTTTGGGACCCTAGGTTTTCACATTTGTTACCCCACATTTGGCAACGCATATGCATTTCAAACACCCTCTCCGGAAGTCTCCTTCCTGTCTTTTCTTTTCCCACAGACGACCCCCTGGTGTTTTCCAGCAACACCTATGGTTGTTGTTTCTCTCAAATTTACATAAATCCATGATGACTGCCCTCTCCATCCAACCCCCCAACACCTCTAGTCTCTGGTAGCCTGAAGTTGCTCAGCAATACACAACAGCGCCACGTGGTGGTAACAACGATTAATAATATGATTGGTCGCCAAAGACCCAACCTTTATTACCATTGGATCCAAAATGTGATTGACACCCACAAAGTTGAGAAACCACTCCCCCTATACAGGTATAAAATTGTAAGTCTGGATTACAAATTCAGAAGAGAAAAGAAGAGAAGAGAGTAGCTTTTACCAAAGAAAGTTAATAACCAAGCGTTGTTAAGTTCTTTAGTTTTGCTTTCTCCAGTTGTTCTCTGTACTCTGTTGTTTGGACCAAACTTTTGTGTTTTGGGGTGCTTTTTGTTATTAAACAAATCGACCATCCAACGGCTTCATTCACTTCTTCGCCTGGACCACATTCTTCAAGTTTTGGTGCTGTGACCGTGGATCGGAAGAAACCTTGTACTAACACCTGGTTTCTTCAACTGGTGCCGTGATCCACCCCGAAATCTTTCAACAGTCACTGTTCATGTACCTCTGAGTTAGGTTATTTATTTACAATTTAATATGTCGAAATAAAGGCACAACAAATTAGCGACAAGTAATGCAGACCCTAAAACAACTGCAGGTCATGAAAAGTTAAACTGGAGGGAAGGAGAAAGGAAGAAATAAATAGAAAAGAAAGAATAGAAAGTCCTTTATTTGTCCCACATGGGGAAATTTACATAAGCCAGAGAAAATAAGGAGAGCAAGAGGCAAAATGGAAACTAGCAAAGGATCTGTGAGTGAAATAATAAACAAATAAGATTCTGGATTGCATGCCCGAAATGTCTTACGATGGGAAGGTAGAAGAGTTTGATTGTTCAAATGAAGACTGGGATAGAGTGAGTGGAGTTATACTGCAACGCTAATGATATCGAGGGTAGCAAAAAAAGGTGCTGTCCTCAGTCTAATGGGAGCGAAAACGTACACTCTCCTCCGTAATCTCCTGAGCCCAGCCAAACTGTCAAGCAAGTCATACAGAGACATTGTTGAGATGTTGCAGAAGCACTTAAACCCCCCACCACTAGTGATAGCGGAAAATTCAGATTTCATAAGAGGAATCAAACAAAGGAAGAAAACAATATCAGAGTATATAGCCGAGCTGCACAAACCTTCGCATCATTGTGGCAACAAAGGGTGCATCAGAGCTACAGAAGAAAACGCTGGAAAACGAAGTGCATCAAATGCAATACAGGTGCGGTAAATCCTCTCACAATGCAAACAACTGCTGGTTCAAGGAAAAGACATGTAGGAAGTGCCACAAACAAGTCTACATAGAAAGAGCATGCAAAACAGACCAAAACAATACCCCTAAAGAAAAATCTGGAAAGAACAAAGGTTTTAAACCAAAAACCCAAAGCAAATGAAATGCACAAAGTAACAGAACATTCACACAACACTAAACAGCAGTGAGGAGGATGATTTGACATGCATTAAGAAGACCAGAAAATAATATGGATAAATAATAACAGTGTCTGGTGTAAAACTAAAAATGGAACTGGACAGGTTCAGCTTTGTCAGTAATTTCTGAGACTGACTACAGTACTGTCAGGAAACTTTTCTGTAAAAGGACTGTCAAAGATAGCTGTTAGTTCATACCCAAGCTTTCTAACACACAAAAGGCTAAGAGTCAAAACTCAAGTCAATTGATTTAATTGCAGAAGCGGGTACAGTGCAATTATTACATACAGAACTGCACCAAAGAACATACACATGTGACAGTTACGCCTACAGAGTTTTTGGGTTTTTCCACTGCTAAACAGTTGTTCCTTTTTTATAATATCGAAACGAGACAGGACCATGTCTGTCACCCCACATATACACTTTTGACCTTTCAGCAGACAGCAAAACATCCTGTTAAGAAATTAGTGACCATGTGTTCATCTTTCAGTTCTTTCTTCTATAAAGGTTACAAAGCAGGGCAAAGCACAAATTTAATATTAAAATAACATAGTAAGCAAATACAATAGAATTTTCCTAACAAGTACAATAGGCTGTTCTCTCACTTACCACGGCAAAAGACATCAGTGATGTTAAAAACGTACACAGGTGAAAAAGTGTCAGCAAAAGGGAAACTTAAACTGGATGTGACCAGACACACAAGTTAGAGCTTTAGGTCCTGAAAACCGCAGGCCCAGCTCTACTGGGGCGTAAATGGCCGAGGAGAATTCAGTTTGACTGGCATGCAATTAAAGCCCAGAATATCTCATCAAGCCTCAAGATCGCCACCCGCAGCCCTCACTGCTAAAGTTGGTGGAGGCTAATGCACATGTGTTTGAAAAAAGGCATTGGTAAGCTTAAGCACCTTAAGGCAAAAATTGAACTTAACGAAGATGCCAACCCGAGATTCCAAAAAGCACACTGAGTGCCATAACTGAGATTGTACCTGGGCCTCGTAAACTATTACCACAAGTTTCTCTCTTGCCTCAGTGCTGTACCCACTGAATGTGCTGCTACAGACAGGGGCAGAATGGCATTGGTCAGAAAACTGTAAAAAGGCATTCACAGTTACTAAAAGACCAATAACATCTGACGAGTTACTTACCCACTATGATCCATCCGACTAGCATGTGACGCATCCCCATATGGCATAGGAGCAGTCTGATCACACACCATAGATAATGGACTAGAACGCCCAATTGCATTCGCTTCAAGGTTCCTTTCAAGTGCCGAACGCAATTATGCACATATAGACAGGGATGCCCTAAGCCTAGAATGGGATATTAAGAAGATCCACCATTACCTCTATGGCTGAAGGTTTACCCTAGTGACTGATCATCAGCCCCTGGTGTCAATATTCAATCCCCTGGAGAGGAGTTCCAGTGATGTTAGCCACACGACTACAACGCTGGGCCGTGTTCTTAGGAGCACGCTGGTATGACATTGAGTTTAAGGGAACTAAACAAAACTGCAATGCTGACAGTTTGTCACGCCTCCCACTGTGGAAGAAATGGCGACAAAAGATGACCCAGCTGAAATGTTGGCACTGGTGGATCAGTTACAAATGGCATGATACAAAAGGAAACACATAATGACCCAGAGAGTGCGCACTCTGTTAATTTGATATGATTACGAATTTATGTTTAAACTATTGTTTGAAACGTGATATTATATTTGAAACGAACAAGTTCAGGGATGTCTGTGCGGAAAACTTTCTTGCTATTTTAATCAAATTTGAATCACCCAAACACTGTGTTGACGCTGAGCTGAAAGTAAAAGATAGTTACAACTATTATCACACATTTTTGCGCACAGACACGTGATATAACACATACAACCAGGAACTATGCTAATTTTAGTACACACCAGACATTATAAATTCCTCACACAGTTGCTGCTGTTTTGTAAGCCGTAGAATTTCAGATCTTAAAAAACTGAAACTTGTATCAGATCAGCCTGCAGTTTGAGAGAGACAATAATTGATTTAAAACTTTTGTTTACACACATTTAAATGGGGATGCCGTGTTGAAGATGTGTCGATGTGATGAGTTTATTTTTGTGATAAACATTACAGTACTATAAATCACTATTCTTTGTCAGTGTAGTCATGTGTCTGCTGTATTTTGGATATACAAACAACAATTAAACAATATACAATTATATATATATATATATATATATATATATATACACAATATATTTACAGAAAAGAGCACTTGTGGTAAAAATTAGCTAAATGTCTCTCTACTGTCGTTGCATCAGCTCAGGATTGAGCCACATGCAAGATGCTGTGGATCTCGAATGTTCAGTATTTTCCTGGAATGCTTGCTTATTATGTGGGTATCATGAATGTATTTCTGAACTTAACTAAACACAAAACTAAATAAATATTTTATATATTTTTCCAGCGAAGGGTAATGGTAACTGCGGATCTCAACTGTTCAGTATTTTCCTGTAATACTTGTTTATTATGTGGGTGTCATGAATGTATCTCTGAACTTAACTAAACACAAAACTAAATAAATCATTTATATATTTTTCCAGTAAAGGGTAATGGTAAAGATGGGTTGATTGCTACTCTACTGCTGCTGCACCAGCTCAGGATTGACCCAAAATATGACAAACATTATCATTTAAAACATTTAACTTCATGGGTTTCACTCACAGATTTCTCTTATAAACATCCTTTAGTGTGACTTCATATGGATTGCTTATGCACCCCAAAACTTTTAATGCACTCAAAATGCATTTATCAACTCATCATGCAAGGAATCCCTGTGCTACTATTGTTGCATCAAAAACACACTAGACCTTCTCACTGAGAAGATTGTGGAGACCAGACCTCCACTAACAGCACTGAGGGTGCAGTAGCCTGCTCTTTTTACAGAGAGATGAGAGAAGTGTTTACATGTGTTTTGTCTTCACTGCAGCTGTGATACTTGTCTATTTAATAGAGGCCCATTGAAATATGTTTGTCTCAATTTTTTTTCCAATTGTGTTTTATTGTGTTCACTGAATTCAATAGGCATCACAAGACTCCAAGGAATTTTTTTAAGGCAGTAGACCATTATCCTCATATTCAAGTCAAATGCAGGAACTATTGAGAAGAGGTTTGCTGATCATAAGCGGGTAGTTGATTACCAGGCAAGATTTCTATCAGCCTTTATTGTTTATCAGCTTTCATTATGTTACTGCTATCTGGAATTCTATCTATGAAAAGATAACCAGACAGATGAAACTTGAATGTTTCACTTTTTGCCAGTCTGTTTTTTTTTCTATTTTTCACATATAGGCTTCTAACACATACACTCCTGATCAAAATCTTAAGACCAGTTAAGAAATTGCAAGAATATGCATTTTGCACTGTTGTATCTTAAGAATGTTCTAAGTAAAGTTTCAAAATGCAAAAAGAGGAAATGGGAACAAGAGACCAAATGTTTTGAGCAGGCAAATTATTGAAAAGAACAATTTAACTGAAATGGGCTGTTCATCAGATGATCAAAAGTTTAAGACCACGTTCTTTAAAAGCCCAAATCTGTGCAAAAATTTGGATTCCATGACATTTTCCGTCTAGTAATCACACTGTCAAGACCTCTTGATGGGAAAAGCAAAAAAACACACTGCCTTCGAATGTGGCAGGATTGTTGAGCTGCATAGACAAGGCCTCTCACAGCGTGCCATCGCTGCTGATGTTGGACAGTCATTTTGCATTTCTTAAAAGATCCTGAGGTTTATGGAACAAAAACATTAAGTGGTAGACCCAAAAAAATCTCACCGGCACTGAGCTGAAGGATATGTCAAGACACGGGACGATCCTAATTAAGGACCCAAATTAAGGCCATTACTGGAGCTGACTGCAGCCCAAAAACCAGCAGACGGCATCTGCAAAGGAACGGCTTCAAAACCAAAAAACGTCTTCAAAGGCCACGTCTCCTTCAACGCCACAAAATTGCCAGTTTGGCCTTTGCAAGGGAATGCCAAGCATGGGGCATTCAAAGTTGGAAGAAAATTTTATTCTCTGATGAGAAAAATTTAACTTTGATGGTCCAGATGGCTTCCAATGCTACTGGCATGACAAGAAGATGCCACCTGAGCTTTTTTCAACACGGCACAGCGAGGGGGCGCCATCACGATCTGGGGTGCTTTTTCCTTCAATGGAACAATGGAGCTCCAGGTTGTGCAGGGGCGTCAAACAGCAGCTGGCTACGTGGAGATGTTGCAGCGGGCATCCCTCATGACTGAGGGCCCTCGTCTGTGTGGTGATGACTGGGTTTTTCAGCAGGACAATGCTGCAATTCACAATGCCCATCTGACAAAGGATTTTTTTTCAGGACAATAGCATCACTCTTTTGGATCATCCTTCATGTTCCCTTGATCTAAATCCAATTGAGAACATTTGGGGATGGATGTCAAGGGAAGTTTACAAAAATGGACATCATACAAGCCTTTTGGCAACACTCGAATCAAGCAGTCCAACACAAATTTTTTAAGTGATCAACAATAATGGTGCAGCTACTCATTACTGAGTCTGTTTTTGAGACTTTAATTTCTGTTTTTGGGGTTCTTTTGAGCTATGGTCTGATGAATAGCCTATTTCAGTTAAATTGTTCTTTTCAATAAATTGCCTGCTCAAAACATTTGGTCTCTTGTTTCCATTTCCTCTTTTCGTGTTTTGAAAAAAGGACAAAGTATAGCATACTTGAAATGACCTAGCCAGTGGACCTAGTAATTTTGAGTAATGTGTACTTGAGTTGAAGTCCATGCAAGTAAACTCTACTGACTTAACACTAGTACCTACAACTCAAAATTTACCAGTAACTTTACTTGATTCTTTCAAGGCAATCGGTTCCAAGATTTTTCAAAGTAAAGTTAACTAATGGATTTCACAGTGTACTATTACAGGTTACTCAATAAAAGCTATTATTCTATAAGACCACTAAAGGTTACACAAGTAAGTCTAGTTACGAGTACTATTACATTTTACAGTGTCCTATTACATGTAACTTTATAAAGGCTTTTATTCTATACGACCAAGTAGAGCTTAATCAAGTAAGTTTAGTTAGGATTATTGTATTGTTATTTTTTTAACATAAAAAGAGGTTTTAAATTTAAAAAGTTGGTTAAAAACTTTTAATCCAATGATAATTCCAGCCAGCAAGTGCTGTCAGGTTCCATGGAATCTGCCAGAGCCTTCAGAATCAAAAGATCTGCCCGCTGTAGGTGAATGGACACAGCCAGTTGAGTTTCAAGCGCTCAGACCAATCATCTTGCCAGATTGCGACGTCAGTCGTATCTTGCTGTTCCCACCTTAAAGGCGTATCCAAAAAGGGTTTAGTTGTAAGCAACTGGACTTTTCCAGACGTTTCATTCCTCAACTGAGGTACTTCATCAGTTTCTGGTTGTTGTTGGAGGGAACTCTAATAGTTATACTACTCTAGACCACTCCCTTCACCACTAGACAAAGGTGTGAAGAGTTGTTTTGGTTACACCTTTTTAGACAGAAACTGCTCCTGATGTTAATGAAAAGCAGCAGAGTCTGCTACATACCATTCTGCTTTGAGATCCCACCCTAGGAAGTTTAACTGTTCATCAATACCAGAGCAGGCTTCTCTAGACCGGTGAACCAACGACTCCCATTCGCATCTGGACACGTGACAAGAAAACTGCTCATGGTCGGAAAACTGTTTCGTGACTGGATAAGCTCTGCTGGGAGTTTTGTTTGATTTTCCCGGACTGAAAACAGAGCTGACTGTAATGTGTGGCATGTCTGAATTTGAAGGGAAAAGTTCCGCTGATTTCTTTGATTTTCTTCGGATCAAAAATCTGGGTGATTATGGGGCAACTTTACACATTGACATGTTCGCAGTAACCACTTCCACCTCCTCTGTTGAACGCTTATTCTAGTAATTGAAGCGTTTAAACACGTATAGCAGAAATACGACTAGACTGTTTCTGAAACGCAAAGATAAGGATGGATTTTATTTAAAATAAAGAGGCACGATACGGATCCACGTTGGTGAGTGAAACATTTTATTTGTACTTTTAATAGGTTTTGTCATGGTTATCAGTTATTACATCATTGGTAACAGAGTTAAGAGAAAGAAAATGTGGTGTGTACGCATTCACAAATGGTAGAAATCGGACTTCGTTGAAGTAAGTATAAAGTTTTAAAGAATCACCTTTGTCAAAACCACCCGCCGTGCCCATTTAACTGTGCCCACCCGCACAGTGAAATGTCAAAAATACCAAGAATAATTGATTTTAAATGCTCTGGAAATTAAGTGTTGCTTGCTATATTAAGGGCGATATAATGTATATGTGTGAATTCCCAAAACCTGGTGTCATACTGATGTTATTATGAGGCGTATTAATCTGACGTCACAAAACTATGATGTCACTAAAGGCCACTTGATTGAATTGTATGTGCACAGAGGGGCAAAGACACCAAATGTGTTGATTTTTTTATTTATTTATTTAAGAACAACAATAGATTAAATACAAGGTTCTGCAGCATAATATTTAAATAATTAAAACATTTGGCAATACTTATTAAAAATTCCAAAACTAAAACATCTACCACAAATATATTTATGTATGTATATATATATTTAAATGTTTTGTTCTACCGACCATACCAAAAGCACTTATAATGAGTCTATCTAAAATAACATTAACAAAGATATTATAATTATAATTAAAATATCGTTGTAGCAGAAATGTCTGTCTGACAACTGTTTGTTACAAACCTTTTTTGTATATAGAGGAAATTTAAATTTAAATTTAAAGAGGGAATATAGCTAAACTAATTCTCTGGAACACATCACTAATTTATAACATGGTTGTTAGAATACACATTAATCCGAAGGTCTATGTGGCACATTAAGTTCGAAGTACAATTCTATTTAGCCCTCTGTATAATATACATCTATTATTAAACTTTGAAATATGAGATTGCATTGCAATCGCTGTGCATTATCCTTTCGTGACCTGCATAAATAACAGGACCATTTTACTAGATAGTGTATATGTTTTCAGCCTTTTTATATATTTAGTTGGAATATTGTTTGACGAATTGTTTGCTATTAGTTTTTAGCTGTTCCAAAACGGGATTAATTGTAATATATTTTCTTGGTAAATGTTTGAGATTATGTATGCTACTTTTAGGTTCCCCCAGCAATATTTCACTAAGTATGCCACATGATATAGTGAAAGAGTTACGAAAGAATTAATACAATACGTTTATAATTTCTGAAAATGCACTCAGTAGTCGTTCCAGAATTTGACCACTATGGGGCAGCAGATCAAGTTTTTCCACAATGTGTTTCAATACAAGCATTGGCTCATGGCGAAAACATGTCAGAAACTTTGCAGCAGTATTAACTGACATAAAGCCGCGGCAATTTCTACGGCTATAAAGCTGTCGTTCTACGAAACCTACTTATCCGTTTTGTGTAATATTGTTGGTTTGTTTTTTTGTTAAGTTTAACTTGCCTACTGTTACTCTACAAGTGAAGACTTGGGTTGATACAAATTGTTTTAAAATGACGGGAATAAGGAAAACCAATTCGAGATTGAACATGCTCAAAACTCTTTAATATTTAGATTGCAAGAGGCTGACCTATTATTCAATAATTTACTTTTAAAATGTCTAAATAATTACAGTGTTGCAGGGTGTGCACATGTTCTCATCACAGGGACCTGTGATGTTATGTAGTAGTGCTATGGGCTGCGAGTTTCGTTTATCACCAGTTGCTTGAAGTGATGACAGGGTGGATCTGTGGAAAATGTGTTTATCCAAGATATGGTTGTTGTCATCAGCATGTACCAGGAATCATTCAATCAGGCAGCATTTCCTCGCAGGTAGATTCTTGTTGTTTTGCAAGATATTTTGTTTTCAGCTGCAAGACCATCAATGGCTCTATTTATTATGATATATTATATTGTAATGTATTATGTTACATAAGTGGTTATGGAAATGGACCTGTGTGAATCCACCAGCGCCACTGAGGTTTTCTGGGCATAGCACCATCACAACCAACACGATCAATGAATATTAATATATGCAATATAATATTACCGGACATTAACACAAATTAGTCCTATTTTTACTCTGAATTTGACTTAACACTTATGTGCCAGCCTACTCACGGCATTGGCACCATGTAAACAACAATTGACTTCTTGAAATAGAAAGTTGTAAACGCTGTTGTTTTAATTCCAGTGTGTCAACAAATTGTTGCTCAGTAGGCTGTTGCATTAAATAACAGTCCATCTGAATTAGAGAAAAAAAATGTTGTCTCTGTCTGCTTTGAACTGTTTTAGTTCACAGTACAGTGATACAATGTACAATGCTAACTAAAAACAGAAGGATAAACCACCATTTAGTATCAGAGCATAAATTTGAGTCTGGCAACAGGTCCAAACTATACCTCCATGTTCTGGTTTTTCACTTTCCCCTTAAAATCCTTGGAGAGTTTTTGCCTCTTTTTCCATTTGATTTCACAGGATGATGGTGATTTATCTCCATCCTTCATGAGTTCCTAAGGTCCTTCTATTTCTCTGTTCTATTGAAAATCTACAACACATCTACGGGGTCCACTGCGAAACCAAAGGTTGACCTGTAAAATTAGCCCAACTGCCCTGCCACACTGGAGACTGAGGGGTCATTCTCACATTTCAGCTTCATCTGTGGTTCTGGGTTGTCAGACACAGACATGTTTACAGCCAACTGTGGGGGATTGGTGGCTTCCAAGCCCTTGTCCATGACATCTCCATTCACCCTCTCCTCCCCATGTCCTGGTGGGGACTCATGCGTGCGCATGTGCTTTGCCAGATGGTCATTGCGCATAAAGACTCTTGGGCACAATGAACAGCTGAACTTCTTAGCTCCAGTGTGGGTCTGCAGGTGGCGCTGCAGTTCATCAGAACGTGTGAATCTCTTTCCACAGAAGAGCCAGTTGCAGACGAATGGCCGGTCACCACTGTGCCATCGTAGGTGTGCTTTCAGGTGTGAGGTCTTGGCATAGGCCTTTCCACACCCTGGAATATGACAGTTATGCATGTGTTTTCTCCTGTTATCGTCGATGCTCTGACCCAATTGTTCTGCATGGACACAATTTGGGCAGCGGCATACGGCTTGACCAGCACCTCTGGAAGAAGAGCGTCGCTGAGGTTTCGGTCGGACAGGTATCTCCGGAGGTTCCTCCAGGGCAAATGAGTCTTGCTGCAGCATATCTGGGGCAAGTGGTTCCATCTTAAAGTTATCCTGGGGAAAAAGGTGTGTTGAGTGTGGTGGCTGAACATGGTGAGCAGTTGGCAGGGGGCACAGCTGTGGGTCTGAGCTGTAAGCCCCTAATGAGGGCTGCAAAACCATGGAAGTGCCTGGATTGCCTGGAGGCAGACCTACACCCTGACCCGTCTGCATATCTATCCAGCTCCCAGCTTGGACATCTCTGTGAAGGTCCCACCACGGGGGAACGTTCATGTCCTCTGCATTGCCACTTGCTGTGGTTGTCCGTAACCAGGGCTCATATGGGTGTGCCATTCCAGTCGCTGATGCAGATGTAAAACAGCAGAGAAGACTGACCCTTTCAAGTGTTGTGCGTTGTTTATGTGGTTATGATAGCCACATGTTCAGAAAGATCATTCTTTGAAAGGCCTTGCAAGAGAAAGAAGAACATCCGTTAATTTAAATATTTCCTTTTTCCTATCTAAATCAAACACAGAAGTACCATTACTTATTGTCTCAAACAACAACAAGCAGTGATAGTAAAATCTGATGGTCAATTTTTAAAAGTATCTTCTTATCTTATTTTTTTACATATTATCTTTTAGCAATAGAGACTTTGTCCACTTCAACACTATGGATACTGCAGTTCTTACACTCCATGACTGCAGAATCAGAAGGAGTGGGGGGTACAGACGTGTCCAGGCAGAAGCCTGCCACATGCATCTGCTGCCAGGTACTTCCCACAGAGGACAGTTAAAGCTAGGCGCATAGAAAACAACATCTTTGAGCTTGAGCAGAGGCAGTGGTAGCAGGGGAGGGGGTGGAAGTGGGGTTGTTGACAGGATAGCAGTTTGGAGAAGGAAGAAGTCCCAGGGAGGTATGGCTGCAGGCCAAAGTCTATTTGTACATCTTAGAGGGTTGTGAAGATGAAACCTGGCAGACAGGAGAACCAGTTTTTATGAATCACACATGATTTACAACAACATCCCTACAGGCAAAGTTACAAAAGGAGCCCCGTAAAATGCCCCGCCTCTAACACACTGGTGGCAGAAATCATCGGCTGTTGCAGACTGACGGCATTCATGAGCATGTGAGTCCCACAATGACAATGAGAACAATTCCTCTATGTAATTAAGGACACATGCTCTCAGAAAGCAACCTTGAGCTAAGGTTAAAGAGTTTAGTTAGGCAACTGGACATTCAGTTGCAGTTGAATGTCCTGTTGCCTAACTAAACTCTTTAACCTTGACCATGACCTGGATGACTGACAATCTGCATCGACACCTTGAGCAAACACATTTGGGTATGTTCTCATTTCTCAATATTATTAGCTAACTATCACATGCAACAACAGGAGTAGTAGAATTTCTCAGGGTGACATAACACTTCTTAACGCTCAACAACTCTGGGGAAATTTATGACAAGTAGGAAGAAGTTGACAGGACATGCTCAGCTTTAAACATGTCCAAGCTCCAAACAATCTTGTTGACTTCCACCACACCCTAGCAAATCTACAATTATCTTTACAGCAGGAAACAGTAAACCAGTCTAAGCTTAGGAGCTGTGCATTTTAGTACCTTGGTCAATTAATGTAAAACTGTATCTGATTCAACAAAGAGTTCAAGGTAATCTACATTCAATGTTCTCAGGTGGAACAACAATAATAACGGCTATGGAAAAGATATGGCAACCTAATAAAGGCATGTGGTTCAACTCGCAGGCGGTTGGCTCCCAGGATCACTATGCATCCTGAGACTCCCAGTCCCAGTCTTGGTGCTTGGAATCATAAAGCAATTAGTCAGAAATCCTCTAATGAAACAGCCTGTGGCCAGAGGGAAAGCTGATTTACTTGATGTAGGCCTGAAGCCACAAGAACTCGTCTGTAATTTTTTGGGAATGTGACTCAGGCACCCAGCAGAAACAATCCACAGATCACTGCTCCTATGGAATACCATAAACACAGTGAGGCAGCAGAATCTTCCTCCATTGCTTAAGTGCTGGGAAAGTTCTGAAGGTACAGAAGGAAACAGCTGGCATTGGGAGGGACGGGGGCGGAGTGTAGTAGCCCAGACATGACAGAACTCTGGCCATAAAACTTGCGTGACCAAAACCCAGCATTGCCTCTAGTCAACAAGTCCATTTTAAAGAAAACTAAAAAATAAAATAAAAAAAAAACTTAAGAATAAAACTACAATGAATGCTCAAAGTTAATGCTACAGTATATTTATCTCTAGGAAAATAGGATTGGAATATGCCAAGGTGTGCAGCTTGTGTGCCAGAACAAAGCTAAATTCGTCATTTTAACTATCTTCGGATCTAGAGTATTGAAAGGCACATGCAAGTGAAAAAAAAATTGAAATCAATTTATTGTAGGTAAAATAGATGACCACTACGCTATTGGTGGTAAAACTTCAATGCAGGTTGGTTAGTATTACCTTACAGCTTAGATATGATGTTAAGAGGTTGAGTAACTAAAATTAAACCAAATAGAGTATTCAAATAGCTCTTAGTGTACAGTCTGCACTATTCAAATGCACTGTGGAAACAAATTTGAGATGAAACTAGATAGTCTGTTGGCGGCATTTACTCAAATCTTAGTTGATTGTCAAAAGTAAGCCCAAAGAAACATCTTACTATAATTTTTTATTACCCAATATTATTCTTCAAAGATTAATAATGTACCTGTAAAAAAACAAAATGGGGGTATTTTTAACTTCGCACAGCAACAAAAATAACCAAAGGAATCTTAAAAATAGGTTAAATAGCTAAACCATTAAGAATAGCTGTCTATACACTGGGATGGATGGGTAAATCATAACAGTATTTTAGCCACCATTTAGGATGTCTGTTTCAGTCATATTTAACTTAAAAAAGGCTGGCGTGTGTTTAGTCTGACTGGGTCCACATTTAACCAAAACAAGTTTTGGTTAAATGGTGTTTGGTAAAACACACTGAAACTAGACATGACAGCTTAGAATCTCTTAGAATCTCTTTTCAAATGTTACAAAATGCAACTCTTTTTGTAATGTCGTGCAAAATAAAAGTTATACAATTATAAAAATCACCAGTTAAAAAAAAAAAGGTTGCATGAAAAAGCTAGAAAAAAGGGGAAAAAAACATACAACATAGAGTGGGGACATACTGTACGTGAACCTTTGTTTAAAAGAGGTTACTGCAGCTGCTACAGGCATTGACATTTTATATTCCTATTTCTCTTTAATTCTTATGTAGTTAAGTTTGATAATGAAACTTGTGGGGTTAATAATGTTCTGTCTGTCTATATGTCTATCTATCCATCCATCCATCTAACTGTACAGTAAAGGACAACTTGTTATTGTGAAATTTACTGGTGTATGAACAGTGAGGCTAAGTCCAGTGCCGATGTGTAAATTGTTTTTTTTTATGTGGCAGTGTTGACCTGCCTTTTTAAATTAAGTATTGTTTTTTGACATCCTGATCAAAGCTCAAACCTATTTTTTACCCATTCATCAACCCTTACACGTATGGTAACAAAGATTTGAAGTCCTTCTAGACCACGTCTGGCCAATTATTTTGACTCGTGGGCCGCAGGTGGTACTACAATTTGAGTTACAGGCCAGGTCTGGATCAGAAAGATTGAATATTTCCATGAACTAAGATAAACGATGAGTATATTATTTGATAAAGGCAAAATGCTTTAAGCCTCTTCTACACTATCTATTGGGGAAATGCTGGCTTTGCAGGGAAAAGGTAGAAGGATAACGATAATAAATTAACAGTATTATCTGGAAAACGGGCTTTAGTTTGCCCAGGTCTCTTCTAGACTATGTGATCAAATAATGCTTATCAACATAATTGTGAAAAGTATTTTTGTGCAATAAAATGTTTCAGTTTTTTGTTTTTTACCTTTTTTACTGCTCCTCCTCTGTGTCTTCCAAAGTTTAGTAAATTTAAAATTCCTTTTTTTGTCATTGTGACTGCATTGTAATTCACACCACAGCGCACGATGAAATTTGGCCTCTGCATTTAACCCATCATCAAAGTGAGCAGTGGGCAGCTAATGAGCGCCCGGGGAGCAATGCATAGGGCGATACCATGCTCAGGGCATCTTAGCAGTAACTTGGCGGTAGGGGTTAGGGTTAGGGTTTATGTGCTTCAAAGCAATTTAAATGTTTGAAATAAGATAAAAATAGTAAGTTTGTAAGTATGTTAGTTAGATGTTATGTTAGTCAGTTATCATTAAATGCTTAGCTTAAAGTATATCCAGTAGTTTTATTTCTACAAGGACTTTTAAGGAGCCTTTGGATAGTGTATAGCCTTATTTATTGATAAATTAAAATAGTTTTTCTCCTTAGTGCCCGCCTGTCCGTCCTGGGTGAGGATCCCCTCCACTGTCAATCATCCTGAGGTTTCTTCCTTTTTTCCCTGTCTGGGTTTTTTTGGGAGTTGTTCCTCAGCTGGTGTGAGGGTCTATAAGGGCAGGGGGCTTTTTCCTGTTGTGTTTAATGTAGGGTATTAGTGTTGTGCAGTGTATTAGTGTATTAGTTTTGTTTATTTTATATAAATGTTTGTGAAGTGCCTTGGGACAACGGTTGTTGTGATATGGCACTTTAAACAAATAAAGTTGAAGTTGAATAAAGTTGAAGTTAAAGGTATTTGGGGTGTGACAGTACAGACTTCCAAACTAAAAGTTAAACAAAATTGTCAGCTGTAGTATAAAATCCAAATAACTTTGAGCCTTCACACACCAACGCAATCTCAATCTATGATATCAAAACAGTTTGAAAATAAATAACCTGTAAACAATTTATAAATATTGTCTTAACATTTGTACATTTAACTCTTTACTTTACAGATAGATCGATAGATAGATAGATAGATAAATAGATAGATGGATAGAACGTTATTTATCCCCCCAGATAATTACTTTTTTTCCAGTAAATAATTTTTAAAGCTATTTTTATTTATTTTGGCCAACATTTTACATAATTATTTTACAGATTTAATATTTTTAATTTTGGAAAAATAGGGGCCTCTGTTTTTGCTTGGTGAATTGAACGTCATTAATAACTCAACTTATTTATATGCTTATAATGTTATGTGTTGTTAATGTAATCTGTAATCCTAAAAACAATAATAGATGTCTAAATACTGCTATCGACAGTGAAGAAGAGAGCCCTACTTTGGAAGTTGGACAGAGAATAAATCTGAATTACCTGCTGCTCCTGGATCGTCTGCTGATGATGTTTTTTCTAGAATATAATGACACGTTCTAGTCTCTGCTGCTGCAGAATTCTTCTTGTGATTCTCCCTTTTCCCTACAGTGGAAGATTAGGATCCTAAAATATCCCCATGTTGAGTGACTCTGTGCTGCCTCGTCTCCATTGAACTGAGCCTGAGGTAAAGTGAAGCAGAGCAGCTTAAACAGCAACTAAAACACTTTATCTTAGAGCTGTAAGTCTTTGTCGATGGTGCCTCCACCCACTGTTGCATCTGCTCCTCCCCTAGAACCTGACTCCACCTCTGCACAAGCAGAGGAATAGTCTTTTCTTTTTTTTTACTACAGTGCACCTGTTGTCATATATGTTTATATGCCAATAGATTAAATAAAGTATTTGTCAAAGGAAAACAAAATCATTTTATTCCAAATAAGTTGTTGCACTCCAAATGTGCTCACTTCTCAAGACCTCGGTAGGATTACAGTTATAATGACGTATGCATATAAATTGACATATACAATGGGGGAAATAAGTATTGAACACATTAACTTTTTTGTCATTACATTTATTTCCAAAGATGCAATTCATGTGACACTAATACTAACTCAAATAATCCACACATCAGAAGAAATCACAACATTCAAGTCCATAAATAATGATTATGTTGAATTTAGTGCAATAACACAGGAAAAAAGTATTGAACACACTATCTGAGGCTCGTTTAATACTTTGTGGAGAAGCCTTTATTTGTAATGACAGCTTCCAGACACTTCTTGAATGTATTAACTAATCGCCGACACTGCTCAGGTGGGATTTTTGCCCATTTCTCTGCACAGATTGTCTTTAAATCTTGAATATTTTTTGGTGCCCTCTGGTGAACCCTTTTCTTTAGTTCTTTCCACAAATGTTCAATCAGATTTGGTGATTGACCGTGCCATTCTAACACATTGATTTTCTTTTTTTTAAACCATTGGAGAGTCAACTTTGCAGAATGCTTCGGATCGTTGTACTGTTGAAAGGTCCAGCCACATCTCATCTTCATCATCCTGGTGGATGACAGCAGGTTCATCTCAAGAATTTGCCGATAGATTTTTCCATTTATTGCTCCTTCAATTATATGAAGTCTGCCAGTACCACGGATGAGAAACAACCCCATGCCATGATGTTTCCACCACCAAACTTCACTGTTAGTATAGTGTTATGTGGGTGATATGCAGTGCCATTTCTCCTCCAAACATGGTGTGTAGTATGACAGCCAAAATGTTCAATTCTAGTCTCGTCTGACCAGACAACATTCTCCCAGTATTCCACAGGCTTAGCCATATGCTGTTTAGCAAACTTTAAACGAGCTTCTACATGCCTTTTTTGAGGAATGGAGTCTTGTGGGCTGAGTGTCCATAGAGGCCATGGTGGTGGAGTGCATTGCCTATCTTTTTCTCTGTAACACTTGTACCTGCTGCCTCCATGTCTTTCTGGAGCGCTTTCCGGGGGGTCCATGGCTCTTTGAGAACTCTTCTGACCATCTTTCTGACTCCCTGGTCAGCGCTCCTGAGCACGGCCTGTTGATGATAAGGTGATGCTTTTTCCACTTGTGGATAATGGCCCCAACGGTGCTTACTGGAACACTCAGATGCTTTGAGATAAGTCTGTAACCAGTTCCATTGTGATGCTGAACAACAATCAGGTTCAAAGGTCTTGAGAGAGCTCCTTGCTTTTACACATCATGAGATGTGTCTTGTTTGACTGGTGAAAAAACAACCTGTTTATAGGGCCATTAATTAGCACTAACCCACAAACTATACAGCTTTCCCATGGTGTGTTTTTCCCGTGTTATTGCACTTTTTTCCACATAATCACTATTTATGGATTTGAATGTTGTGATGTCTTTTCATGTGTGGATTATTTAAGTTAATACCAGTGTCTGGGAGAAATGTCACATGAATTGCATCTTTGGAAATAAATGTAATGACAAAAAAGTTAATGTGTTCAATACTTACTTCCCCCATATATTTCACCATTTGTCTCACCAACCTTGTGTTTGTACAGATGCTTACTTACTGTGCTTAATAAAAAGCTAGAAAACAACTAATCCATCCTTCTGAAGTAGAAAGGTTTTTGTGTCATTTCAGTTCCTTTGTTTTCTAATTGCAGTATTAGATAATCACATGTGTCAGATCTACATATACAGGAGAAATACAATGTGTGGAATGTAAATTGTACTTAGAGGTCCGAATACAGAAATGATATTCAAACCGATATCGGTTTGTGGCAAGTCTGGGCTCACCACCAACCAGAAGGCTGACAGTATAGAGCAGTGTGATTTGCGTGAAAGTGGTGGAGATTGCTGTCCCTGAGAGCTGGTAGAGTAATGTATCTATATTGGTATATTTATACCTTTTTTATTTGTCTTCATACATACAAAGTCATACTCTGGTTTTATGCAGAGCAAGAAAGATTGTATTGCTCTCCATTGTCCATTGTTGTTGTCATGAACTATTCTCTATGACTACAACCCAGATAACACTGTTCCATACTGTGTTATGCGGACGGGGTCAGTGCTATGATCACTTCAGTGGCACTCACTGTCAACCTGGCAG
The DNA here is from genome assembly GCA_016785265.1 of Paraplagusia blochii. Lineage (NCBI taxonomy): Eukaryota > Metazoa > Chordata > Actinopteri > Pleuronectiformes > Cynoglossidae > Paraplagusia > Paraplagusia blochii. Next base: position 43,622 of record JAFBJS010000347.1, on the reverse strand, counting down.
CTGGGAAATTCTAACCTAAACTTTGCAAACCCAAGTCCAATTCCCTTTTAAGCTGTTGTTGATTGTTACATTTGTAACAAATACTAATCAATTGCTGAAACCTTTACTTATACATTAATGATTAGTATTTTTAATCTCATACAACCAGCCCTTCAAGAGAAACTTCACTCTGTTCCAAATTATTATGCAAAAAGTATTCAACAGTGGTACAGTAAGATTTTTTGTTTGTCTGTTTAAACTCATGAATGAATATGCATATCATGGCTCTGTATATCACTGAAACCAATTGAAAACACCTGTGCTAATTTTCAAGATGGGCAAGCAACAAATAGTTGAATGTTTGGGTCAAGAAATGATGACAATCAAAATAGCGAAGAACCTTCATCGTGATCATCGCACTATCGAGAAGTATGTAGCTGATTCAGAGCACACACCTGTGCGTGCTGATAAAGGAAAATCCAGGACTCTTTCTGACAGGCAAATACGTCATCAGAAGAGCAGCAGTGGTTGTGTATTTTTTTTTTATAAATGTACTACTGGGAGGTTCATTCAAAAACATTTGAATGGAAAATCATGATGACTGCACTTATATAGTTAATTTTGGAAAATCTGAGAAAAATTTGTGAAACTGTGCTATACTCAGATTCTGTGAACATGTGTCTCCAGAGTCACACATTTTTTAAGTAGTTTTCTTTTCATATTTTCACCAATGCCTGTTTGCTCAAAGCATAGATTACTATAATCTGTTTTGACCAAAAATTTGACTTTACTCGAGCCATTTTAGATAACTGTTTCAATTCTATAAGAATCTACAATTCTTAATAGTTTTTTTGTGCAATGTAGCATTACCAACGGCAACTCATGGTAAAATGGTGTATTTCTTAGTGCTGATGTATTAACCGGGTGTGTAGGTGTGTGTGTGTGTCTCCAGTTTGAGCTGCTTGAGAGTTACAGTGTTGAGACGTAGAAATCCTTTGATTGCAGACAATCCTGTGAAAGAGTCTGTTTGACCAGTGCAACCCACAGAGGCAGGCAAACCACACAGATATGAAAATGCAACTCAGCAAAACAATAAATTCAGCAGATAGACACTATCAAATTCTGTCTTAAATCTTAATAGTAGGGTGATAAGGGTCTCACTTGTTCCTGAATTTTTTATGTTTTAAAGAACTCTTTAAAGAATGTGTGACCTGGTAACAGATAAGCAGTTGAAGATGAACATTTCCATTAGAGCCGTACAAAAAATATTTTTCTCTGAATACAACAAAATGTGTGAATTTAAATGTGTAAGTATAATAAGGCTGTGCAATATAGTAGTCTAATGCTTCTTATGCTTCGTACCATTAATGCGAATTCTGGTGCTTTTTTTTCCTTCTTCTGGCGGACGTAATTTCGTTCCTGTCCCAGCATGTTGGCAGAGCAGCTTCAAATCAACTGACAAACACAGACCACAGACAGGATGGCGGGAAGTCAGTTCAGCTCAGCACTGCTGCTGCTGTTTTCATTTCTCTCTGAAGCACCTTTGTGCAAACACTGAGGTTGAGCTGATTATACCGTGGACACAGTATAAGAGAGGACTGCATGGCTACAGTCCTACTTTTTAATTGCCTCTTACAACAACAACGTAAAACCCAAATTATTCTGAGCACAAAATATATTTTATAATGGTAAAGGTCAAGCGTTGATCTATTTTGTGTTAATTTTCTGAATGTGTATTTAAGAGTAGTTGTTATTTGAGTAGTTGATATTTATTAAATTATTTGTTTATAAAACATGAGATCATTGCCAGCTAATATTTGAATTTGCGTAAGAGAATTTGAAATTTGTGGAAAGGTTTAGCAGAGCTTCAAGGTAATTTGACTAAAGATTAGGTCATGCACATTTCTGATCCTGGACATTAAATGGTTCTTTTTTGCAAAGTCAGAATTTGATCTAACAAGTAACATCTATAGCATAAATATGTACACTTGACAATAAAAAAAATTAAGGATAAACAAAAAAGTGAATATTAATTAGATCTTTCTGTTTTCATGTTGCAATGTGCTTCTTACCTTGTGCAAATATGACAGTAAAAAAGCATGGTATGGCCCTTTTGGCCCAAGCTAAGTGGGCCAAAAGGCCCCAGCTAGTGGGGCGCTATCTGAGAGCGCCAGGACATTGATAAAAGGCCCAGTGTTTAAAAGTCTTAACTTCAACTGTTTTAAACTCAATGGCTTAGCAGACAATAAAAATATGGATTTTTATGTGTGGGAAAGTAGAACATTTATGGTGTGTGAAATGAAACTTGCTTTGCAACAATTTCCATCTCACCCTGTCCTCTGTATCCTCAACTTCAACTACCTGCATGTCCTTCCTCACCCCATTTATAAATCTCCTATTTGTCTCCAACCTGGTAGCTCCACGCCTGCCCCTACTCAGAACATGTCCAAACCATCTCAGTATAGCTTTTCTAGCTTTTTCTTCAAACCTGTGTCTGTGTTCTCCCCCTAATCACCTGATTCCTGATCCTGTCCATCCTAGTCACCACTGAAGAGAACCTCAGCATCTTTAACACTGTCACCTCCAGTTCTGCCTCCTGTCTTCTTCCTATTCAATCAGAGAATACATTTTTTTTTTGTCATTGTGACCACAGCACACAACGAAATTTCACCTCTGCATTTAACCCATCACCAAAGTAAGCAGTGAGAAGCTTTTGAGCACCCGGGGAGCAGTGAGTGGGGATTATACCACGCTCAAGGCACCTCAGTGGTAACTTGGCAGTAGGGGGATTCAAACTGGGGCCCATGCAGATCTGAGTGCACTTCCATAATCACTAGGCCACCAACTGCCCAACTTCTTAGTGTCTCCAAACCCTACATCTTGGCTGGTCTCACAATTGTCTTGTAAACCTTTCCCTTCATATTAGCTCAGAGATTCTGAACCATTGGGCCCCAGCCCAAAGTTGGGCCGCAAGCGCCCCCTACAGGGCTGTGGAAATTTTAAACTGCCATTATTAATCGCCCCAGGTCACTCAACACTGAAAAAATTGGGCCTCGGTGCCAAAAAGGTTAAGAGTCCCTGCCTTAGCTGACACTCTTTTATCACAGATAATGCCTTAGACTTCTCCAGTTGTTCCATCGATGCCTGTACTCTACTCTCACTGCAAATCACAATGTCATCTGTAAACGTTATTGTCCATGGAGACCCCTATCTGACCTCATCTGTCAATCTGTCCATCACCAAAGCAAACAAATAGGGGCTCTGGGCTGATCCTTGATGCAGCCCCACCTCCACTTGAAAATCTTCTTTTCTACCAACACCACACATATCATGCACCAATCTAACATACTTCTCTGCCACTCCTGATTTCCTCATACAGAACCATAATTTCTCCCTTGGCACCATGTCATAGGCCTTTTCTAAATCTACAAAGAGACAATGCAAAAGACAACAACTATTTTCCTCCACTCACGCATCTTGTCTGTCTCTTAAATTCTATTGAACATCCGAGTCAGAAAGTTTACCGTTACTTCCCCTAAGCACTTACATACTGTGAGGGCAGGGCAGTGGTTAGCACACAGCTGCAGCGGAGAGAGCAGGTGAGTGGCGAGGCTGATGCTGCACTGTGCACAGGTGGTAAGATTTCCACTAATTGTTCTTCTCCTGTCATAAGTAGGAGCTGAACTGTGTGTGTGTCTGAACGCCGGGCCACTACTGAAGTGACAAAATAAAGAAAACCGTGTGTTGAACTTGGTATCTGAGTGATTAGTATTCAGAGGACTCACAGACTACCACAATTGGCGCCCAACTTAGCTGAACACCATGACAGACCAACTGTTAGAGCTTCTAATGCAGTTGATTGGAGAAGTGGTGATCATGCACCGGGACCTGGCGGTGGCTCACCAAGAGCAGGGTGCAGAGCTGCGCGCTCAGCTGGGAGCCTTAGCCCAGCAGCTGTCCCAGGCAGGGCAGGGGTTGTTCTCTCCTACAGCTGACTTCTCACTAGCTGGCATGGCCATGCAGCGGATGATGGGGACGGATGACCCAAAGTCATTTTTGGATGCCTTCGCCACGACTGCAGCGGCGTGCGGCTGGCCAGAGGAGCAGTGGGCGGTTCGTCTGCTGCCACTGCTCTCTGGACTGCCCAGACTGCGGCCGCTAGAGGGAGTTACCAGGACGTCAAGAAGGCAGTTTTGGATCACCTGGGTTACTCCCCCGAAGATCACCGACGTCGTTTTCAGGGAGTGAGGCTGGGAGAGGCGGACCGTCCCTTCACCTTCGCCCAGCAGCTGCGAGATTCAGCCGCCAGGTGGCTGCAGCCGGGGGACTCAGCAGGGAAGGCGCGGATGCTGGAGAGTGTGGCGCTGGAGCAGTTCATCAGGGGACTTCCACAATCATCAATGGACTGGGTCCGGTGCCATTGGCCGAGCAGCCTGCAGGAGGCGGTCACTTTGGCAGAGGACCATCTGGCCATGCAATCCCTACAGCCAGGAGCGGAAGCCACGACGCCAGGGGGCCGCCCCACTCCGATGCCACGACGGAGGACAGCGCCCTCTCACGTGACCACCGAACATCTCCAGCCCCGGGCTGAACAGAACAAACCTAAAATATCCTCTTGTTGCTTACAGGTTCCGGGGTCCCCTGCCCCCTGTGGGTGTCGTATCAGTCCCACAGGGGGCCGCTCTGACGCCTGGGCGCCTGGGGGCGTTGTGGGGGTGGACAGCTGGGTCACGTGCAGCGAGATGGTCCAGTTTTGGAGGTAGGGCAGGTGATCCAGGTGGACGGAACCCCAGCGCCCCTCCCCCAATCCAGAGGGACATACAGCGTTCCGGTAAGGATCAGGGGTGTATACATCAGGCAATCTTGGATTCAGGCTGTCAGCAGTCTCTAATTCATGCAAGCCTAATTCCACCCGGGGCTTTTGATAGACGGGCTGTGGTGAAGGTAAGGTGTGTGCACGGAGATGTCTACCAGTACCCGGTTACAGCGGTTACCATTCGCTGTGACGGGAAGGAGTGGGGCGTCAGTTTTGCGGTCAGTTCCAGGCTCACACACTCTGTAGTTTTGCGAACTGATTGGCTGGGTTTTGAAAAACTACTCAGGACTGGTACACGATCATCAAGAAATGATAATGTAGATGCAGTGCTCACTGCAGCCTCAGCAGAGGTGCAGCGGGGGGCAGCGCCTGTGTTCAGTCCCACTGAGGATTTTCCATTAGAGCAGGCGTGTGATAACACCTTACGCGCTGCTTTTGATCAAGTGGTAAAAATTGATGGCCAGCTTGTGAGACCTGGGTCTGCATTATCATTTCCGTACTTTGTTATCATCAGGGACAGATTGTATAGAGTGTGCCTCACGCGTGGCGGCGGCATATGCACCCAGCTGTTGGTACCAAGGAGTCACCGGGAGGCGGCTCGTCAACATCCAATGGCTGGTCACATGGGCAGCCAAAAAACTTTAGACCGCATTACTGATCGGTTTTACTGGCCTGGTATTCACGGGGATGTGCGCCATTTCTGCGCGTCATGCCCTGAGTGCCAGATGGTAAATCTGCCCGCCACACCGCGTGCGCCACTACGGACACTGCCGCTGATGGAGGTTCCGTTCCAACGTATTGGAATGGACCTCATCGGGCCGTTTCACCGCAGTGCACGTGGGTACCTGTGTGTTCTGGTAGTCATCGACTACGCCACGAGATATCCGGAAGCCGTGTCGCTGCACAATATCTCTGCAAAGAGTGTTGCAGATGCGCTTTTCCAGATCATCTCGCGGGTCAGGATCCCGAAAGAGATTCTGACAGATCAGGGAACATCGTTTATGTCACGGATCCTGAAATAACTGTACCAATTATTAGGTATCAAGTCTATACGGACCAGCGTTTACCACCCTCAGACTGTTGGGCTGGTGGACCGGGTCCTTTTGAATTGTTGTTCGGCAGAAAGCCGAGGGGCATGTTGGACCTATTTAAGGAAAGCTGGGAGGAAGGTCCAAGCGCAAGTAAGACTCTGTGATGTTGACTATGAGGTGGAGCGTTAAGATAGGAGAGGAGACACTCAGATTTATCATTTAAATCTGTTAAAAGGGTGGGTGGAGCCAGAAGCGGTCGCCCTGGTGTCGACGGTGAGAGACGAGGATGAGCTCGGTCCGGCAGTGGGGGCTCCTGGTCCGAGCTCTCCTCTGGGGGACAAATCCCTCACGTCGGCTCAAAAAGCAGACGTTGAAGGGCTCTAACAGAAATTTTCTGATGTGTTCTCCTTTCTTCCAGGGCGCACCACTCTCAAACAGCATCACATTGAAACACCGTTTGGTCTGACGGTGCGTTCACGGCCATACCGTCTTCCTATGCACAAGCGTAATGTGGTGCAGAAGGAACTAAAACAAATGCTGGAAATGGGAGTTATTGAAGAGTCACACAGCGCCTGGAGTAGCCCCGTAGTTCTACTGGGTAAGAAAGACAGGTCTGTTCGGTTCTGTGTTGACTACAGGAAAGTTAACACATTGTCACAGTTTGATGCGTATCCAATGCCCCGGGTGGACGAACTCTTGGATTGGCTTGGTACAGCTCAATTTTTCACGACACTGGATTTAACGGTTACTGGCAGATTCCCTTATCGCCAGAATCTAAGGAGAAAACGGCCTTCTCCACTCCGTTTGTACCAATTTGTTACACTGCCGTTCGGGTTGGAAGGTGCCCCAGCCACCTTCCAACGCCTCATGGACAGAGTGCTCCGCCCACATGCTGCCTACACTGCCACGTATTTGGATGATGTCATCATCCATAGTGGCAGCTGGGCGGAACACAAGCAGCACGTAACCGCGTTGTTACAGTCCTTGAGGCAGGCAGGGCTCACGGCCAACCCAGGTAAGTGTGCAATTGGACGGAGGGAGGTACGGTATCTGGAACACTGCTTGGGGCGGGGTCAGGTGCGTCCACAGCTGGATAAGACAGCAGTGATCGCATCCTGTCCGCCTCCCAAGTCTAAAAAAGAGGTCAGGCAGTTCTTGGGGCTCGTGGGTTATAATCAATGGTTTGCAGATTTGGCCAGCCCCCTGACGGACCTGACCCGTAAGAGTGCCTTAGATCCGGTCCAGTGGACGGAGCTGTGCCAGCGGGCGTTTGAGCAGCTGAAATGGGCTCTCTGTGGTAAGCCACTCTTATTTACCCCTAATTTCTCTCTCCCTTTCATGCTGCAGACTGACGCGTTGGGCAGAGGGCTGGGGCAGTGTTGTCCCAGTGGGTGCGGGGCACCGATCGACCTGTCGTCGGTACAGCACTGTTGAAAAGGAGTGCTTGGCCATCAGATGGGCGGTCGGCGCTCTGTGTTATTACTGGGATGCCCTTTCACTCTCTGCTCGGACCACGCTCCGCTCCAGTGGCTCCACCGCATGAAGGACAGCAACGCTAGGATCACACGGTTGTACCTGGCGTTGCAACCATATAACTTCAAGGTCATTCACAGGCCGGGGGCATAGATGGCGGTGGCGGACTTTCTGTCTCGTCCCCTGACGACTGGGGGTGAGGAGGGGGGCAGCGGGGGAGTTCGCTCGGCTGGACAGTGTGCCGGCCTCAGTCCAGCGGTGGAGGTATGTGAGGGCGGGGCAGTGGTTAGCGCACAGCTGCAGCGGAGAGAGCAGGTGAGTGGCGAGGCTGATACTGCACTGTGCACAGGTGGTAACATTTCCACTAATTGTTCCTCTCCTCTCATAAGTAGGAGCCGGTTTCACAGGAGGGGGAGAGAACGGACTAAGAGACAATGAGAACGCAACCCCGCTGAACTGTGTGTGTGTTTGTGGGTGTGTCCGACCGCCGGGCCACTACTGAAGTGACCAAGTAAAGAAAACCGTGTGTTGAACTTGATATCTGAGTGATTGGTGTTCAGAGGACTCACAGACTACCACAGATACCTACACAGGTATGTCATCAGGACCAACTGCCTTTCAGCCCTTCATCCTCTTCAGAGCTTCATCCTTTCTAATCTGATCCATCGTTTCCCTGTTAGAATCTGGCTCCTCATTCCTATGCCCCTTATCATTTTCCTCATTCAACAACTTCTCAAAGTACACCCTCCATCTCGGTAGCACACCATCCTCAAATTTCCATCTCTGTCGTTAATCATCCTCACCTGCTGCACATCCTTCACAGATTGATTTCTCTTCCTTGCCAATCTGTATAACTTCTTTTCTCCTTCCTTCGTGTCTAACCTCTCATTCCTCATATGCCTTTTGTTTGGCCCTGGCCACTTCCCTCTTCACCTCCCTTACCCTCTTTTAGTCTATTCTCCCCTGTTCTGTCACTATGCCATCTCTTCTTTGCTCATTTCTCTTCCTCTTTGTATTAATTTCTTTGCCCTTTAGGCATAGCTAGAACCTTCCTATCTGTCTCCCTAATCACTCTAGCTGTGCTGTCCTAATCATCTTGGAATTCCCCACCACAGCCCAGAACTACCCTCACCTCCTTTCTGAAGTCTTCACAACATCTTTCCTTAACTTCCACCACTTGATCTTCTGCTCTGTCTTCACCCTCTTCCTTCTTCTTACCTCGATTGTCAGCTTGCACAGCTATGCTGTTTGACTACAATCTCACCTGCCACCACCTTAAGCCCGGCGCACACCGGGAGGATTCAGCGCGCGCAGAATGCTCAGCGCCATCCGCTCACGCTTATAGTACACGCGCACACAATGAGAATGCTGCTCACGTCCCGCTAGTAATTAGTTGATTTAATTTTAATGTTTTCTTATTTCCACAGCTTATTTCTGTGGAAATTTTAGGAAAACAAAATGATGTAAAATGTGACAAAGTGAATATAAATTTTTCAATTCACACAAAATAAAACATGGAGAAGTGAAACACCAAGTACTACTAGTAATTTTTTCAGAAGACTGTATACCTCATAGTAAACAAACTATTTTTATTCTTCATGAAGAACAATCATATATATATTCATAGTCAACTATGTATAATTGACTATTCCTTCATGTAATTTGCCCATAAAAAATGTTTATCATGATATAGATTTAGGACAGGAAATTACAATTCTTACCCGTGTGTGCCAATTTCGTGGCAATTTCTTTTATCGCCTCGCTGTCTCTTATACACATCTTCTTGTCCTTATCTTTAAAATCGCCGAGACGAATGTCGAACAGGCAAGGATGGTCTTGCCAAAGATCTACGAATTTATCTTCTCATAGTCTTCTCTATAGTCTCATTCAACAAGACGCTGCTGGCTGCTATCTTGTTGCGTCTTTGTAATAATGCATGCAAGATGCTCACGGCCTCAAGTGACCAAATGCTCACGTAAATTTGCGCGCACATGGTGAGAATCTGGTGCCGAGCAATTGGCGCACGCCGAATCCTCCCCATGTGCGCCGGGCTTTAGCGTCACTAATCTCCCTCAGATTACCTTTTCTATACAGAATATAATCTACCTGTGTGGAACTGCCTCCACTCTTGAATGTCGCCCTGTTTTCCTCTCTCTTTTGGAAATATGTCTTTACCATTTTCGTTCTTTTTGCAAAATCTACCAATATCTGTCCTTCCAAATTTCTGTCCCTAACTCCAAACCGGCCCATCTCTTCCTCATCCCTTCTGTTCCCCTCACATATGTGGCCATTGAAATCTGCTCCAATCACCACTCCCCTGGGCACTCTCTCTACAACCAAATTCAGATAATTCCAAAACTTCTTCTTTTTTGTAAACTCACAACCTACCTGTGGAGCATACCCACTGACAACATTCACCACCACTCCTTTATTTCTACCTTTACACACATCAGCCTGTCTGACACTTGTTTTACATCCACCACATTTCTAGCATACTCTTTCCTGATAATCTCTCTTCCCTACTCCATTTCTCTTCCCAACTGATCCATGGTAAAATAACTTAAAACCTCCTCCAACATTTCTAGCCCTGCTGGCCTTCCACCTGGTCTCCTGTACACACAACACATCCACTCTTCTACTCTCCATCGTGTCAGCTAGTTCTCTACTTTTCCCTGCCATTGTACCTACATTCAGGGTTCCCACCTTTTGACCCACACTTTTAACCGTCCTCTTTTCCCTTTTTGCCTTAATCAATCGCCCTCCTACTCCTCTTTATCTTTGACAAACAGTACTCCAATTTCCAACAGTACCCTGTAGGTTGAAAGCCCTGTTGGCAGTCGTTGTTAACCCGGGCCCCGACCGATTTGGTATGGAAATCTTATTGCTGTCTTGCATCTTTGATTTGGCCAAATTTTAACGCCTGATGCAACCACACTGATGCAACCGAACGGCACTAAAAAACACTTGCTTGTGATCCCTAGTGGCTGTTTTTTGTCCTAGAAGAACATCGGAAAGTTATTTAGATACTGTTCCTTTCTCTGCATTTGTACAGCGCTGCAGCTAAAGACCACACACTTTGTCTAAATGATGTTTACCTTTGTCTCAGAGCCGTTAGGCTTATTTCTTTGTGGATACAATGCGACATAATCATAAAGCCTTCTTAATAACATTTGATTACAGTGCCATTTTATCCAGGGGCTTACAAATTTTCCTAATTATTTAAATATATTTGTGTTGACAGTTTTCATTTCTCTCACTCATATTTTTTTTTTTGCTGTGGAGATTAATTTTGTGTGCACATAAAAATGTTTGTGGTGGTTCTTGTGAGAAGCTTAAATACAAAATTGCATAAAAATATTTTTTTTTACAATTTATTCACAAAATTAAGTACTATAAATTTACTTTATAGTGATGAAAACGATACCACTAAATAACTTGTAGTTATTAATATGTCATTAACCAGAGAACCAAGGATAGTAACATTTTAGTTGAGCTGTTATCTGGTTAAGGTACTTACTTGTACTTGTTTTATTTAATTGTATTTTTTATACTCTGTATACTATTCATTGCAGTGTCTGTCTGTCCAGGGGGTGGATCCCTCGTCTGTGGTTCTCTCTAAGGTTTCTACCGTTTTTTTTTTTTCCCTAGTGAAAAGGGAGGGTCTAAGGACAGAGGATGTTACCAACCCTGTAAAGCCCTATGTGACAAATTTGATTTGTAAATGTGGGCTATATATATAAAATTTGATTGATTCATTGATTGACATAACAACTTACCTGTGATACTACAACTGTACCTGACTAAACTAAGAGACCCTTAGATCATAAAAGATAATATTTTATGGGATTTTTTTTATGTAAAAATAAGTAATTCTGCAGAATTACTTAACTTTATTTATTTATTAACCCTTCTTAACTTGAGTACACAGTTGTAGTCTCCTTAGCTATGGCATTTTGGGTTTTACACATTTTTACCTACAATGTTAGCCTTAATTGCAATATTATTCTATTATTCAAGTGTTACATGAATGTAAAATAGTTAAATGTTACCTAGATTTTATTTCTGATGACAGAAGCAAAGTCAATAAAAGGCTATTGGTAAAGAATTAATAGTATTAAGTAGTAGTAGTATAATTAGTAATAATATAGAGGTAAATATTAAAGTGTTTACAACATATACACAAATAAATGTACAGTGAATCTGGACATTATGAAAAAGTCACCGTACAACTTAAACAAACATTAAATTAAAGCCTTTTTAAGATTACTAGACAGTGACCTACACTGAAAAAAAAATCATGCGTTTTGGCACAAAATAATTTATTTTAAAGCTGTATGTAAAAATTATGTTGACCCCACATAATCTAAAAGTTCAATCAATTATTTGGGATTCTTTTTACTGAATTTTCTTGAAACAACTTATTAAACAATTTAATGAAATAAATAAATTATGTATTTATAATATTTTAAAAAGGAGAAAGTAAACTACTTCTCATTGTGACACAACATACCATGCACGCAACAATGCTTAACTTCTGCATTTACCTTTGAATCCTGCATTTATCACATGCCTCAGTAACAGTAAGTGTACGAGTCTGCCTCTGTAACCATTAGGCCACTACTGCTTCTAGTCTGCTGCTCTCTTTAATTTTAATGCAGTTACTGCCAATAGTTGCAATCTATACATCGATCAGCCATACAGAACTACATAATCTGTTTAGACAACAACTTTAACCACTCACTCTTGACATCACATCAGAACAGACATTCTTCTACTTCTTTCGGCTTTCTACTTCCTTTGGCCCGTTTCAAGTTGTCAAATTGATCCATTCATTCATCTCCTTTGCTTTGTTGGTGGCCTAATGATTAAGGAAGCGGACCTGGGTCCACATGACCCCTGGTTTGAATCCCCTACCGCCAAGTTACCACTGAGGTCCACTTAGCATGGCACCGTCCCCGCTCAAAGTTGCCCACTGTTCACTTTGGTGATGGCTTAAATACAGAGGTCGCATTTCATTGTGTGCAGTAGTATGAATCACAATGAAGTTTGCTTTCTTTTCCTTCCTTTCCTTTGTCCGTTGCTGGGTCGCAGGGGTGGTGGGTGGTGAGCCCACAAGAAGTGATGTGGGTTGGGATGGTGCTATGCTCAGAGCATCTCAGTGGCCTCCTGGCAGCTGGTGGATTTGAATCGGGGACTTTGCGGACCCAAGTCTGCTTTGTTAACCACTAGGCCACCACTGCCACATTGATTCAATAAAATTTATATCAGATGAACACGTCAGGCTTCAGGTTCTAATCCACTAGCTCCCAGGTTGCCACTGAAGCGCTTCGAGCATTTCACCGTCCAGACCCACATAACTTCCGGTGGTCTCACCACCCATACAAAAGCTTACAGTATGGTGCAGTGTGATTAGGGTGGCACCGGCTACCCAGGTTACTGATAAGCAGATGAAGATACATGAATGAATATTTGTTCTTCTTTAGACAAAGGACCTTGGGCTTACGCTTTTCCCCATTCATCTGCATTATTACCTTTTAAATTATTTCACAATATTGTTTCAGTGCTTTGGGGAAGGCTGTAATCACCGTACAGATCACTCCATGCATCACTATGCAGGGCTAGGCTAACCCAATTTTCAGTCCTACAACAACAATTTAAACTAATATTTATATCAAAATATGCTTGATTATTAACTGAGCTCAAAATAATTTTTCTCAGTGTGTTCTCTTTTAATAATATTTCTTTTGTTCCAGCTGACACATTAAACAAAACTTTAAGATCTAATTATGGAACATGATAAGATTTTCCTGGCTGGAAGCCCTCTAGTGTTCAATGAATAAATAATGTCATAATAACAAATGTACTGGGATTTGGCCTAACGTTATACAGTACGTTTTCTTATTTTTGGTTATTACACGGGGTGTGCATTTTCAGATGATCAAAATGTCAACATTACACGTTTGGAAAAGCATGTGCTGATGAAGTACGGATATGTTTTACAGCCCATTTTTCACAACCAAACACCACATCTCTGAGGCCTCTTTTTGGAAAGTCTTTTAGGGAAGAGTTTTTGCTCTGTGCACCTGATTTGGCCTTATTTTCTTATCTTAAAAGGACATTTTTTAAAAATGTCATTTTGTTTCTCTTGTTACATATGTTGAGGGGGATTACAGTATTTACCAGAAACGGGGAAATATGGACCATGACCAAAGGCTGAGAAAAGTGGACATGAATGCCACACATAACTTAGCTCAATTGAAAGGTTACACACAACATAGCACCCAAATGTGAGGAGAGATATTAAAATATCTAAGGATTGTGTCAACAAACACATTGGTTTCAATTAAGATCTTAAGTTAATATTTAAAAAATTAGAATTCAATTTTAATCAAATTTAAAATATACTATTTAAAAGGAAGGAAATAAGGAAGAAGGCAAGGAATATTATATCCTTGCTAACTTGACACAGCACACCACTGCACACAATGAAAAAGTGACCTTTGCATGTTTACCAACTCATAAAGTGAACCACTCTCAGTGGCAAATGGTAGACTTGAACCTGCCCCAAGTATACTTCTTCATTCACCAGGGAGGAAAAAAAACATTTAATTTCAGTAAATCTCAAATAAGACCGATGTTTTATGCATCAAGAGAATGCCAGAGGGAGAAACAGTGAAGAGATATAGTGCCCTTCTTTTTATTTGTAGACAAAGAAGAAATTTTGTTTTTGTACTTGCTCCTGTTTAGGTAGCCCGCCTGTCCATCCTGGGTGAGGATCTCCTCCACTGTCGATCACCCAGAGGTTTCTTCCTTTTTTCCCTGTCTTAATTTTTGGGAGTTGTTCCTAAGCCATTGTGAAGGTCTATAAGGGTAGGGGGTATCTCTGTATATTCTTTCTTATTCTTGTTTTCATGCATGCTTGTTTGTAAAGTGCCTTTAGATAACAGTTGTTATGATCTGGTACTATAAACAAATAAAAGTTGAAATTGAGACAGAATCTTCTTTTTATTTCATCTTTTTCAGATGGTTGCTACAAAAAATCAGCATTCTCCCCCTGCTCTCTTCATCTTTTATTCAGACTCAGCCCTTCCACACTGCATCCATATATTTCTTCGTTTATCTTTGGAAACAACATAGGGGGAAGAAAAAAGGGTGGAAAAAAGGCAACAGTAGATGTATGACACTACAATATGTAAGAGTAAAAAACAATACATGTGCAGAAAGAACTTTATCTTTGAAGTCTGACAGTCCTGATGATTTGGATTATTGCTCATGAAAAATATACAATGTGAATAATAAATGACTAATTATGAAACTTTTTGAATTTGTTTCACTTATACTGACTTATTAAAATGTTTAACTGTATAAGGGAAAAACAATAAGGGAACATATCCAATTATTTGGTAAGTGCTTAAACAGTTTTGTTACAAAGTTGGCTTTAATTTTGAGACTTTAAGATTGTATCGCTCCCTGTCCCACGGGAAACCACACTAGTGTCCCAGACAAATTCCCCTGCCAACACAACACCTTGAAGAGAGGTAGGCCTGCTAAAGCCTCTCTTCCCAATACAAAGTACACACTAAGTACCTACTAGTCCACTTCCTTATCCTTGTAAATTATTCAAAATCCTGGAAGGAGAGACCAACCCAAAGTTGACTTTTGAGTCTTAGCTCTCTCTCTCCCTCTTTCTTCTCTCATTCACCATGTCCTCCCCACACTCCACCCCCCCGTTCTTCCAGCCTCCCCTTTCAACTTCAAACCCAGTCATTTCTATGAGCAAGGCTTTGATTGCACCAAACACCTGTATTTTTCAAGGAGAGACTTCCTTTTGAGCCCCCGCCTCCCATCTTTGATTGTTAAACAGCAGTGGCGCCGTCATTACTGTCTGAGTGACTGAAGCCGCCCAGCTTCCCCTCCCATCTTCCACCTCTGACTTTTAACCAGAACTTAAATCTAATTGCTTTATTTCATCTAATTTTCAAAACTCCCTCTGCTGTGTCTTCATGTCTGTATGTGTTATGTTTGTGTGTGTGCATGTAAAACATGAAATACTGTGTTGTGAAGTCACACACTTTTTTCACTCCATCTAACCTACTTTATGAAATGGTGGTGGTAAGCGGCAGAGGCGCAAGTGCGCGCACACTCTCACACACACACACACACACACACACACACACACACACAGAGCTCTGGGGTAATACCATGGTTTATTAGTCTTCACCCCCCCTCCTGTTCAGATTAACATCCTTAGGACTCCTCACCAGCTGTTTCCGTCCCTAACACCCCTCATCTTGTTCTAGTCTGTCCATACACTTCACATGGCACAGCTTTACAGCGAATGCCACAAGGCTAAAGTAGAGCTTTTCAGTGGAGCAGATGTTTATGCTTCAGGACCAAAATTACCAAAGGCTCTTGGTATCAGTTGTATCAGTTAACTTATACACATTTGAGCCAAGTGTCATAACTGTTTCCCCTTTATTTGTGGTCATCCCTTATAATCTGGCTGTTTTTTTTTACTTTTTAACTAATAAAATATACCTAAACTATAAACAATGCACAAAATAAACTCTAAAAAGTATAGAAAACTGTGCATCAACTGTGGTCAAGCTCTGAGTTATGTGCAATGTGGTAGAAAAAAACCCAAAACTCTAACCGTTGAAGCTGAACTAAAATATTTTAAGTATGTTGCAGATTCGAATGGAATTATTATTATTTTTATTATTGTTGTCAATACTGGCTTCCGTTCTGTTGGTCTGTCAGTCTTTCTGTACCTCTCTCTCTGTCTATATCTCTGAGCTGCTTGTATTCAACAGTTTTGACCTGAAACAAACTGCTGTACGTTGGTTTTTATTCCGTGGTTTCGAATTTAGAAAACTGCATTAAAATTTGTTTAGCTCAGATTTTGAATACATAACACATAAAATATATTTGTACGAACTTCATTCACACAAAGCTAGAACTGTTCTAAAAATCAAACTTTAGGTAAGGATCTAAAGCTCATAGACAGACAAAAACAGTAGAAAACATCTCTCATACCTGACTAAAAAGTGCAAACAAACAAGTGAGATTGAGGAGTCACTCAATTTCATTTTTTAAATAAAAGAACCTTAATATCTTTGTGTTTTTCACCTTTAACCAACAAGCTAAATGTTTGCTCAAAGTTAACACCCAGAGACAGAATTTAGAAGAAGTTTCTGACCTGATTTGTAAACATACTTGTGAGGGAGTACTGCTAAAGTATTATAGGTCTGTCTCTTTATGGTTCTGTCTCCGTCTATGTCTCAGTGTGTCTCAGGGTGTGTCCGCTTTTGGCTCAGGTGGGTGTTTACTCCAGGAGCTTTTTTACTGTTTGTGTGTGTGAGGGCAGACAGGATGTGCGGTGCTTGTCAGCACACTCCAGCAGATGAAAGGAAAGTGAGGGTGTGGAAAAAGACGAGTGGCTGTTCAGGTAACAGGTTGTCAACTAAGAAATCTCTCTCAAAAGAATTTCAGCACTCAATATTCTTTAGAACACAACTCAGCACCTCCAGAAAACCTCAGCTTACAGTTATCCTTAGTGTACTCCAGGTGTAAGCTGTCTAACAATCAAGTACAGCCTTTATATAGTTATATGTTTGAGGAAGTTGTGTTTGGCTTTTCTTTGATGTGCGTATCATCTGTTGTTAACGCCATGTGAATCAATCAGGTTGCATAACTGGACTTGGACAGACGAGCGTGAGTGTGATTGAAGAACACAAGGCATCTCCATCTGCATAGTAATGAGCATCAAACCTCTCGTATGTGACAGCTACCTGTTTTGTAAGATAGAAATTCTTGCTGCAATGTGGTTTGGCAGGTTAAGAACCTGACGCCATCACAAGCTATTTTTATCCCAGGTTATTAGTTTGACGCCATGTCAACAATTTACTGATGAACAAATTAAAGTTTCTTATGCACCACAAAAAAATTGTCTTGAATTTATTTCCTGCTGTCATTTCCTTCATCGTCTCATCTCTACCTGTTTTTATGTCATATATTTCCATGTCATTTTTCTCTGTGTTATGATTCAACCAGCTACTGGGACCTGAGACCAATAGCAACCACATTTCTTGATGAGAACCATTTCATTATCATACTTCTTGATTTGTTTTAAATTCTACTGGTGGTATGGCAAAACCAGTCTCTATCTCAAGTTGTTGGACATAAACTTCCTTGTCATTCTTCCTCAGATGATTAAAGTAGAAATGTCACTACTTTACTTTATTTTCCTGCAGCTTTTCTTCCACTTGTCTCCAATTCCCATGGACTACTCTGGCCCTGTGCATATTTACATATTTAGAAGACATATTTAGTTCCAGTCTCACCAGCTAAGAAATGCGTGATAAAGTCGAAAAATACGTAAATATAATAAGTAAACAGCAAGTCACACTAGTGCCCTTTAGTAAATCCCAGTAACAAATAGCAAACATGAAATGTTTAGTTGTATTGGAGTGGGACACACTGGTACACAAACAAAGAGTGTCCTCTAGCGGCTGTCGGTGTGAAAATAACAATAACCAAACCATATATTTTAAAATAAAAGTTGCAACTGAGTTTAGTTGCAAACCCGACCCAAATATAAAGAAAGTGCAACTAAAAGTCTTGAAAATATGTTGTAGAATTTTTAAACATAGTCTTTAGGACAAAGTAAATGGATCAAAGCCTTTAAATGTATTTTGTATTTGTATATAATTGTCTCTTTCTCATTTATTATATTCATATAAAACTTCATAAAAAAGTTGTTTAGTTAGTTAGGTAACTTTTTAATCATGGCTGAGGGTTCTATAGCTTTACATTGACGTTACACTTCATGGCTATCCACTTGGGTCATTAACACAAATGATGTCACTGACCAATCTGCACACCAAATTATGACAGTAACAACATGTGTTTATTGTGCTCATTATCAGCAAGATTGAAGCACATTGTAATTCACAATTAGAGAAGGTGAGACAAATCTTTACCTGTTGACCAGAAGGAAAAACCTCATCTTATTGCAACCTTGGGCATGATAGTCATTGATTTATTGAAAACAGGATGTTTCTTGTGGGTTCACCCACCCACAGGAAGGCTCACAATATGATGCAATGTGATTTGGGTGACGCCAGCTGCCCCTGCAGACACAGACAAGCAGAAGAAGATAAATGAATGAAAACAGAATGTAAATTTAGTAGATTTTTCCTTTTATTTGTCTTATGTCATGCAATAACAAAAATAAAATTTATACTGTCAAATAACACATAGGTGTTTTGTGAGATTTGTTGCATCTCTAAGGACAAGTACAGTCAGGTGCGGCCTGGACAGGGATCTGTTTTTGTTGTTAGACCTCAGAACCAGGCTAAGACCAGTTCAGACTGTGAGGGCGGGGCAGTGGTTAGCGATCAGCTGTGGCTGAGAGAGCGGACCAGTGGTGAAGCTGACGCTGCACCGCGCACAGTTGAGCGCAATAGCATTAATCAGATCTCTCCCTCTATTAGTAGGAGCCGGGGCCACAGGGGGAGAGATCAGCTGTGACATGCTGCACTTCTGAAGAGCAGCCCACAAAAGTAACTTTTGATTCAAAATCAACCCAACACGCCACATTTTGGCGCCCAACTGCACTTGACATATGACCGCACAGAGGGAGATTGGGTCACTGCCAACGATGTTGGGAGAAGTCGTCGCCATGCATCGTGATCAGGTGGTGGCTCACAAAGAGCAGCTGGCGGAAGACAGACAGGGGCTCTTGCCCAACAGTTGGCCAAGGTGGGGCAGGCGACGGCCTCCCTGACAGCTGGAATCTCACTGGCGGGGATGGCCCTGCAGAAGATGGGACAAACCGACGACCTGCTGTCACTCATCAACGCCTTTGTTACCACAGCAATGGCGTGTGGCTGGCCACAGGAGTGGGCGGTTCACCTTCTACCGCACTTCCCCGCTCTCCGGGGAAGCGCTGACTGTGGCGGCCCTGCGCTGGCCCTGCCAGCGGTCACAAGGTTCTTTTTATCTACTATGAAGACCCAGCTAGAACAAGATTACTTAACAAGAGTCTCCCCTCCTTTGTTACAGGTCCCTGGCGCCCAGGATGCTGCCTTAGAGCCACAGAGGGCCGCTTAGGCGTCTGGGCAGGAGTGTTGGTGATGCGGACAGCTCGGACACGTGTGGC
>JAFBJS010000347.1:0-23287 GCA_016785265.1 Paraplagusia blochii | reverse complement strand
GTCCCCCCCTGTAAAACCAGATTGCTTGGGGGGATCTTCTCCAAAATTGCAGAAGTTATCTAGTACGGTGAGATAGGAATAGACAGTGAAAATGGTGATGATAGGACAAAGCGTTCTCATCTTTAGGGATGGGGGCATGTTCTGACAGGTGTGTTGTCAGAATGTTTCCCCCCTTCGGTAAAACCAGAACTTTTGGGGGGATCTTCTCCAAATTTGCAGGAGTATGATGAGATGGGAATACACAGGAGGAACTGTATTGGATGGAGTAGACTTTATGGTTGCAAAAATAAGCATGAGGTAGAATAATATAGAATATATAAATATATATTTTATTAATTTTTATTACATATCATGAATTGTAAAATACATAAATGATTAGAGAGTGACCAGCTGAATGTGCATTTGCATCAACGTTTTACACATAACAGACCCAACGCAATCCGAGAGGTGATTGGTTGATGCTCCACACTATAAAAAGTTACATGCAGTGAGGACGTCCGTAAACATACAGGCTTTAACGGGGAAAAAACGACCTAAGTGCTCCTACGCAGAGAGTCTAAAGTGAAGCCACGTCAGAAACATAGATTAAACAACTCTTAACCTGTTTATTTTTCATATATTATACGAAGTCTGAACGGTATTGTAGCTTAACGGAGCAGTGAAACACAGGGGGGGCAAATTCTGACGGGGGGACGTACCTCGACACGACACCGGGGCCACAGGGGGAGAGATCAGCTGTGACATGCTGCAACTGCTGAGGAGCTGCCTGACTGTGAAACCATGATACAGAAATTGCAGACACGGGACTGCCCCATATTCGTTGTGCTATAAATAAATCGTTGAGACTGTGACACCTGCATCTGTGATTCTGTCCAGAGAACCCAACTCACCACATTCACCCAACTATCACTAAGACCATCGACGCCGTTTCCGGGGACCGGGGGACAGACCGTTCACCTTCGCCCAGCAGCTACGTGATTCGGCCGCTAGATGGCTGCAGCCGGGGGAGTCAGTGGGGAAGGACGCTGGAGGCTGTGGTGGTGGAACAATTTGTTGTGTAGGGTTGTATTCAAGAGGAGGCTTTGTAGATTGAATTATGCTTTATTTTAACCTTCCGGCATAACATCCATCATATCCACAGGCCACGTATCCTTCACTCTCGGACCCGCTCTCCCTTCTCTTCCTCCCCTCCTCAACCCCGTTCCAACCTCATGCCTCTCGTAGAGTGACACCTAGTGGCGTAATTAGAATATAACATATTCCCCTCTTATTTAAGAATAATACCTACCATAACATCAGACACGTTAAGTCTGGAGGAACCAAGGCAAGTAAGGTATTTAAATGCATCAACCTACAGGTGAATAAGTAGTTAGAACAAGGTATAGATAATATTAAACTTGTACATGCAATACTGTACTAACTTGAATATAGCAACACAAGTGCAACATTCTATTATCATTTCCATTCAGTAAGTCCATCAACCATTAATTAAGAGGATATTATTCAACAAAGTCTGCAAGCGTGGTGGTCGTCTCACACGAACTGGTCTCGCCAAAGCTTGAGCTGAATCAGGAACAGCTGACTGATCTGCAGGCGGCTCTGGAATGTCCGTCATTGGAAAGTTCGCTCGGGCCAGCCTTGTAGGAGCAGTAGACCTTGTCAGAAGGGAGGTATGCCACTTCTTCCCGTCCTGTAGAAGGTAAGTTGCAGGTCCAACCTGTCGTTGGATGCGCATAGGCGCGGTGGACCTTGGGTGAGCTTTCGGCAAATGCATTGGTTTACGCAGAAGTATCCATGGAAGGAGACGCACATTTGGAAGCACATTTAGGTGGGTGCACATTTTTCTCCTGAGAAGTAATAGGCGACACCCTTGTGGTTGAGTGGGGAGTGGCGCGGTAGACTTGGAAAAAGTTATTGACCGTCTGTTTCCAGGGCTTCTTCTCCAGAATGGCACACTGGATGCAACCTTTCAGCACATGGTGGAAACGCTCCCTAGCACCGTTTGCAGCAGGGTGATAGACAGATGTCCATATGTGCTAAATGTCTCTAGACTGAAGGTACTCAGCAAACTGGGATGATGTAAACTGGGCACCATTGTCTGTCACTAGGCTATGAGGGTTGCCATATCTGCTGAAGACTGACGTAAGGAATGCAATTACGGTCTCTGATGAAACGGCAGCAGTGAAAGCCACCTCTGGCCACTTACTATGATAATCAATCAATGTGATGGCATACCTGCAGTCCCAAGGCGCGACTTCCATCGGCCCGACAATGTCCATAGCCAACTTCTCCCATGGCTGAGACGGAAACGCTGCAGGCGTGGCTGTTTTATCACTTGACTGGCACAGCTGGCAGACTTTGACTTGGCGGTTGACTTGCTCATCCATACTGGGCCACCAGTAGAGGTCACGTAGTCTCTGCTTCATCCTGACTATCCCTTGATGACCAAGCTGACCAGACTGTTGGGTAGGGACAGTGACAACAAGGCGAGTGCTTCTGAACAGGTAGTCATTTTGAATACCTAACTCGTGTCGCAATCAAAAGTAAGAGCGAACAGTGTCAGATAGTGCAGAAGGAGTGCGTGGCCAGCCTTGCTCGATCTGAGAATGCAGGGCAAGCAGCAGAGGCAGTGGCAAAGTCAGAGGGTGGCACAGCTGTCACTAGTAGTGGACAGCATGGCAACAAACTCAGGTTCAGAGTCAATACAGCCATCATCAACGGCAGGAAGCGCAATATGAGAGTAGTGTGGTTTTCTCAGCCCGGTCTGTAGATGACATCATAGGTGAAGCACAGTAACCGCGCAGCCCAGTGTGCGGTCCTCATGCCAGCACGATTAGTCCCTTTTGAAACCAGCAATGTAGTACTTGATGATCTGTGTGCAGCGTAAACCTATCTACCCACAAGTAGGTCCTCCACTTTTTCACGGCCCAGACACAGCCGAGCGCCTCCTTCTCAATGGTGGAATACTTGCACTCAGCAGAAGACAGCATTATCAAGGCAAAGGCAACAATGCGCTCGGTCTGGCCATGCATTTGGGTCAGGACAGCCCCCAGATCGTAGTTGGATGCATCAGTAGAGACAATGGTCGGTTAGTCAGAGTTGAATAACGCCAGTGCTGCACTATTGATGGGCAACTTTTTTGCAGTTTCGAAGCTGTGCTGCGCCTCCTCATGCCACTGGAACTCCGTATTCTGGCGAGTGCATGCGTGTAGCGGCTTGATGACTGTGGCAAAGTTTGGAATAAACTTCTGATACCAGGATAACAGTCCAATGAATGAGCGCAGAGTTTGAACATCAGGAGGAGGTGGTGCTATTGTGATCGCAGCAGGATGATCGTCAGTAGGCTGTTATGCCCTGTGGGGTAACGGTGTGCCCAAGGAATTGCAGAGACAACTTTGCAAACTGGCATTTTTCCTTATTCAACTTCAGACCGGCCTTGTGTAAGCGCTGAAAGACAGTGGCAAGAGTGGAATCATGTTCAGCTTGTGTTTTCCCCCACAAGATGATCTAGGTAGTCGTCTAGGTAGTTAGCTACATTCAATAGACCCTGCAGCACTGTAGCCAGCATCTTCTGAAACACAGCTGGGGCCAAAGCCAAGCCGTAAGGAACCCGGTAGTATCTGAACAACCCCTTATGCGTAATGAAAACTGCCAAGTCACGGCTCTCCTCGTGTAACGGCAGCTGGGAGCACGCAGCCTCTAGATCGATGGTGGAGAACACAGTAGCGTCTTTCAGACGTAACAGCATCTCATCATTGTGAGGGAGTGGATAGCTGTCTGTAATGACAGACTTGTTAGGTTCCTTTAAGTCCTCACACATTCGTATGCCCCCAGATTTCTTCTGAACAACCACTATGGGAGACACCCACGGGGAGGCATCGATTTTCTCTATTATCCCCTCTTTAAGCAGCATGTTCAGTTCTTTACTGACTGCGTCTCTGACGGAGAGTGGCAAGAGATGCATTTGCTGTCTCACCGAGGCCTTCACCTTATGGATAAGCTGTTTAGCGCAGCCAAAGCCCGATGGCTGTGGCAGTGTAAGTTGAAAGATCCATCACAGGAGCGACATCTTGAACTGTAGAGCCGGTCAAGCACAGTCCAAGTCCCTTAATGAGATCCATGCCAAGAAGAGCAGTCCCGGATTCGACAACGAAGAGCATGGTGGAGCAGAAGGCAGTATTGCGTGACACCAGAGCAGGTAAGCACCCCAGCACAGGAATTGGAGAACCGGAGTACGTGACCAAGTTGACAGTAGGAAGTTGCAGTGCATCTTGCAATTTCGCCCGGTACAGTGACTTAGGAATGATGGACACTGAAGAGCCTGAGTCATTGACGAAGTCGACAGCAACAGCAGCAGAAGGAGTCTTCACAGTGGCAGTACATCATATCCGGTCAGGCGTAGCAGCATCCATCTAAGGTATCTGAACTTCAGGTACATCTACCTCGTTGACATGACATCCAGCCTTCGCCCCAGCAGAGGAGGTTTGACGCTCCACCAGCCTTCGTTTCAGCAGAGAAGGTCGATGCTCCACCAGCATGTTCCACCAGCATGGAACATATGCAGCATGTAACCGCGGTGTTACAGTCCTTGAGGCAGGCGGGGCTCACGGCAAACCCAGGGAAGTGTGCAGTTGGATGGAGGGAGGTACGATATCTGGGACACTGCTTGAGGCGGGGTGAGGTGCGTCCACAGCTAGATAATGTTAGAGGTTAGACAGTTCTTGGGGCTTATGGGGTATTACCAGCATTTTGTCCCACAGTTCCCTGACTTTGCCAGTCCCCTGACGTATCTGACCCGTAAGAGTGCCTCAGATCCGGTCCAGTGGATAGAGCAGTATAAGCAGGCATTTGAGCAGCTGAAACAGGCTCTCTGTGGTAAGCCACTGTTTTTCACACCTAACTTTTCTCTCCCTTTTATGCTGCAGACTGACGCGTCGGGCACAGGGCTGGGGGCAGTGTTGTCCCAGCGGGTGTGGGGCACCAACCGAACTGTCGTCAACATCAGTCGCAAGCTGTCTGACCGGGAGAGTCGGTACAGCATTATAGAAAAAGAATGCTTGGCCAATTAGATGGGCGGTCGGGGCAGTGGTTAGCGATCAGCTGTGGTTGAGAGAGATGCTGAGTGGTGAGGCTGATGCTGCGCACAGGTGAGCGCAATTGCATTAATCAGATCTCTCCCTGTATTAGTAGAAGCCAGGACCACAGGGGGAGAAATCAGCTGTGACATGCTGCAACTGCTGAGGAGCTGCCTGACTGTGAAACCTTGATACAGAAATTAGAGACACGGGATCTGTGATTCTGTCCAGAGAACCAAACTCACCACACAGACCTTTAAGTACAGACCTTGTCAGTGATTTTCAACCGATAAATACATGTTTATCTATTTAAAATTTATATATTTAAAATTGTTAATTCATTTTGGTCCTTCTTTTCCTTTCGGCTTGTCCCTTATTTAAGGGTTGCCACAGCAAGACAACTATTTTTTATTCCCCTCCAAGACGTTTCTGTTAAGGTAGCAGCTTCTTTGATGATGAAGACGGTTGGACTCAAACGCAGGACTGGGAGACTCTACTTTGGATGTTCAAAGATTTATTTACAGAAAAGAACGAAACAACAAAAACCTGACATAAAATAAATGTACATTTCATAAACATGCACTCAGGTACATGAACTCTAAACTTTAATCTTCCTAAATGGTTTGGCTACTCTACCCCAAACCAAACCTGATAACAAACTCCAGACATCTCAAGACAACGACAACCACACGACCAACCTTGACAAGACAATGATCCAACAAAGACTGAATGAGGGAGAGGGGTATATATACTAATAACACCAGGTGGCATTAGTGAGACTAATGACAAAGACACAAGTGACTGTGATGACGGCGATTACCCAACACCAGACAACAGCAGGGAAAAGGAGAGGGAAAAAGACAGAGACAGACAGACCGCACAGTACCCCCCCCCATAAAGGACGTCCTCTGGACGTCCAAAACTTCAACATCCTGGGTGTGTGGGAGGTCAGAACTGGGTGCAGACAGGAACATGGACACAAGAAACACAGGGAAAACACAAACATACAACCTACTACAAAACACCCAGTTCAGACAATACATGCACTTAAAGTGAGACCAGTACAAATAACACAAAACATAACTCCCGACCCCAGGGCCCTAGCTCTTGATAATTTTGTCCCTTGGTCTAGGGTACTTGTCTCTACATCTAAGCGTCCCCCTCCTAGACCAGGGTACGGCAAGTGTCCAAAAGTCTTTTACAGACCGACGAATCTCAGCTGAAGGAACATTGATCGCTGAGGTAACTTTGGTCTCTGAGGTGAAGGCTGGTGGAGCATCGACCTTCTCTGCTGGAACGAAGGCTGGTGGAGCGGCGAACCTCCTCTGCTGGGGCGAAGGCTGTAGCGTCGACCTCCTCTGCTGGGGCGAGGCTGGAGTGTCGACCTCCTCTGCTGGGGTGAAGGCTGGTTTAAATGCTCTGTCTTGCTGATGAATGAAGCAGCGAGAGGTGGTTGCCCCATTCAGGAAATCAGCATCTTAAAGAGACAGACACATGCTCCCTACACACATAGACAAGGCACAAGAAACATACAAAAAGATCTCCAAATGCCCGGCTCTAACATTACCCCCCCTCAACAGGTGCATTCTGGCGCCCTAGGCTTGACGGGGTGAGCCCTGTAAAAATCAGTAATAAATGACATGTTCAAGATATTAGCCTTCGACACCCACGATCGCTCCTCGGGTCTATAACCCTCCCAGATTACTAAAAATTGCCAAGCCTAACCCTTACAGTGCACATCCAGCAAACGGTGGACTCTATAAGCAGAATGATCGTCCACCAACGGGGGGAAGGAGGGAGGTCGGCTGGCGGGTATGAAGGACTGGAGAAGACATGATAGGTAGGATGAATCCGGAGTAAGGTAGGTAGTTAATATTTTATAGATGTTGGACTAATGACCCTCTAAGAGACGAAGAGGAAGGCCAAAGAGGAGATAAGAGATGAAGAGGAAGGCCAAAGAGGAGATTTATGGATGCAGTGAGGGAGGACATGGAGGTGGTTGGAGCTGGAGTTGAGGATGCGCAGGACAGGGTGAGATGGAAATTATTGACTCACTGTGGCAACCCCTGAAAAATGGGATAAGCCGAAAGGAAAAGAAGAAGAAGGACTAATGACCCTCTCCCCTGTTAAAATCTGTCTTCTCTCTCTGGCCCCCCTCATCTCCACTCCTCCCTCACCACTGGTACTGTCCCATCATCTCTCAAAACGGCCACCATTACCTCAATTTGAAAAAACTTGACCCCTCCAACCTCAAGAACTTCCGTCCCATCTCCAATCTACCCTTCATCTCCAAATTCCTCGAAAAAACAGTTGCATCTCAGCTCCACTCTTACATGTTTTACAATAAACTATATGAACAGTCCCAGTCTGGTTTCCGCCCACTCCACAGCACTGAAACAGCACTCACATAAATCACCAATGACCTCCTCATGGCTTGACTCTGGACTCCTCACCATCCTCATCCTCCTCAACCTGTCCACAGCTTTTGACACCATCTGTCACACCACCCTTCTCAGTAGGCTATCCACTATTGGCATCACCCACAATCCCCCACTGGTTCACTTCCTACTTCTTCCGGCCGCACTCAGTTCGTAGAGCTCAGGTCGCTAAAATCCACCCCCTCCCCCGTCACCTCTGGTGTGCCCCAAGGCTTCATACTCGGGCCCCTCCTCTTCATCATATATCTCCTTCCCCTTGGCAACCTCACCACAAAACCTTCATCATCAAGCACCAATCACCTCTCTTACAGACTGCATTTCTGAAAGGAAAAAAAAATTTGGTTCACACAAAACTTCCTTCAACTAAACAGCAATAAAACCAAGGTTCTCCTCATTGGAACTAAATCTACACTTTCCAAAGCCAACAGTCTCCCACTCATCATCGACGGCTCCTCCATCTCACCCTCCCCCCAGGTAAAGAGTCTGGGTGTCACCCTTGACAGCACACTTTCCTTCCAAGCCCATATCAACAACATTACCCGATCAGCCTACTTTCACCTCAGGAACATCAATCGCCTCCGCCCCTCCCTCACACCCCACACGGCTGCCATCCTTGTCCACAGCCTTGTCACCTCCTGTCTGGACACACTCCTCTCCCACAAATCCCTCAATAAACTTCAACTGGTCCAAAATTCAGCTGCCCGCATCATAAGCTGGGGCAGTTGGTGGCCTTATGGTTAAAAAAGATGGGTTAAATACAGAGGTCAAATTTCATTGTGTGCAGTGGTGTGAATCACAATGTCACAATGACAAGGAGTTTGCTTTCCTTCCTTATAACTCGAAGCCCCTCTATCCACCATATCACCCCTTTCTTCGAACAGCTACACTGGCTCCCCATTCACTTTCGCATCCAATACAAAGTCTTCCTGTTGACATTCAAGGCCATACATAACCTAGCGCCCCCTTACCTGTCTGACCTCCTTGTTCCCCCACCCGCCTCACCAACATGGGGAGCAGAGTCAGTCGCTTTGCTCCCCGCCTCTGAAACTCCCTTTCAACGTCACTCAGGAACATTGACTCACTCT
Source organism: Paraplagusia blochii (assembly GCA_016785265.1). Lineage (NCBI taxonomy): Eukaryota > Metazoa > Chordata > Actinopteri > Pleuronectiformes > Cynoglossidae > Paraplagusia > Paraplagusia blochii. Next base: position 14,689 of record JAFBJS010000347.1, on the reverse strand, counting down.
CCCACTTCAAATCACAACTCAAAACACATCTATTCAAAACTGCATATTCCCTCTGATTCAAGCAGCGCGCCCGCCCCATCACCCACCCCCGACTTGTACTGTTTGAACATACAACTGTTTTAACAACATGCCCCCAGTGGAGAACCTGAAACCTGACGTCGTCTGGAACATTTAAACGCCCGGATGGACCATTACCTGGACAGGGATCACCCCTCTAGGCCTCCAGAACCACACGCTCAATGTCCCAGATTACGGCTGCCACCACACAGCCTGAAGGAAGAATGTTGGAGTCTTTCTCTGTCTCTGCATCTTCCCCCTCATTTAATCTGGAGAGGGCAGGCTTGATAATACGAGATCCAGTATGATAAGTAAGGGTGAAGTTAAATCTCTCCCGAAAAAGGGCCCACCTGGCCTGTCGGGGGTTTAACCTCTTGGCTGAACTGAGTCAGGTTGTTATGGTCAGTCCAAATGACGAATGGTTGCTCTGCTCTGCTCCTGAGCCGGGGTAAGTTCTTTGGGGAAAACAGCACAAGGATGCATCTTGAGGTCCCCATCCCCCCTTTGGGACAACATAGCTCCTACACCAGAGTCTGACGCGTCTATCTCATAATAAACTGCCGAACAGTTTGTGCTGGTTCACCCCGGTAAGAGGCAACCACAGGTAAGAGACTTTAGTTGAAGTTAACTGCGTAAAGCAATCTGGCTGAAATTTTGTATAAAATATCTGTAAAAATGAGCAAAACTTAAAAAATGCTGCAACTGTTTACGGTTATTTGGAACAGGCCAATCAGTCACTGCTTCTACTTTTGCAGGATCTGGTTTCACTCAATTCTACTCTACAATAAAACCCAGAAAAAAGACGGAGTTCACGTGAACTTCACATTTCTCCGCCTTTACAAAGAGTCTGTTCTCCAACAAATGACCAAGCACCAACCTAACGTGTGTGTGTTCCTCCAGATTATGTGAAAAAATAAGGATGTCATCTAAATAAACCACAACAAAACGATTAATCATGTCCCGTAACACATCGTTGACCAATGCTTGAAAAGTTGCTGGCGCATTAGTCAACCCAAATGGCATCACCAAGTATTCAAAATGACCTAAGGGGGTCTTAAAAGCAGTCTTCCATTCATCCCCCTCCCTAATTTTGACCAGATGATATGGATTACGGAGATCCAATTTTGAAAAAATACTGGCTTGATGGAGTGGCTGGAAAGTAGACTCAATTAGAGGCAATGGATATTTATTTTTAATCGTTATGTTATTGTATCCTCTATAATCCATACATGGGCGCAGCGTCTTGTCCTTCTTTGCCACAAAAAAGAACCCCGCTCCCAATGGTGAAGATGATGGATGAAGATTACAGTCGTAAGAACGGTGTGGAGGGAGAGAGGAGGCTCTTCTCTTTCGAAAATACCAAAGATAAATCCTGGTAATGTAGCGGAACACTGGTCAAATCGGGAGAAGGAGGGAACTCAGGAATATATACAGGAGCAACAGCCGATTGAAGACAGGAAGAGTGACAGTACGCACTCCATCTCAAAACTGCACGTGTAGACCAGTCTATGTGGGGGTTATGCTTCTAAAGCCACGGTCTCCCCAGTATAACCGGATTGTGTGGTTATGACATGACCATGGTGATGACCATGAACTGAGTCTCTTCCCTGTGGATACCTGAGAGAAGAAGGGTAAATGAACCTGGTTTGATGTGTGAGTGTCGTCAGTTTACGCCCATCTGCCTCGTACACTTTTTGAGGATTTGGAAGCTGCTCAGCAGGTATGTCAGCCTGTAGTACCAAGCCATCTGCCCCTGAATCAATAAAAACAGAAACAGGAAAACACTCCCTCCCCCACAACAAGGAACCATGAAATAGAATGCGGGGTTACTATGTCTTTACAGGTAAATGGTTCACCAGTCCCCACTCTACCGGTAAGCCTGATCTTTTGGCCACTGGAGACAGTTCTGAAGTCTGTGTCCTGGTTGACCGCAGAAGAACACCGACCCTGGTTGGCCCGACATTGATGTTCCAGTGGTGTAAAGTGCACTCTGTCAACCTTGGTGGTCAGACAATCTCTTGGTGGAACTGAGGTGATTGTCTGAGGAGGAAAAGATGGAGCAAAAGAATGTCCTGCAAATCCTGAGAAACGTCTTCTCTCCCGGCCGCGTTCCCAAATGCAGTTGTCCAGGCTAATGAAATTAACAAATCTACCAGTTTGCCTTCTCACAAACCACTAACTCATCCTTGATATTCTCATTAAGCATTTGAGCAAACACTCCTTGCAGTGCCCGATTGCCCCATCTGCTCTTTGCAGCAAGGATACGGAAATCCACAGAAAATTCTACCACTGATAAACTGCCCTGCAGTAAAGTCAACAATCATTTGCACGCGTTTCTCCCCCTTACCGGGTGGCCGAACACCTTTTTCATCTCTTGCATGCTGCATAATGGTCACCATTTTGCCTTTGAGAGCAATGCCTGGCAATAAGTCTCGATTTTCCACAAAGCCAACAATCAAAATTAGAGTACAGTCTCTCAGTTCTCAATCCTCTACCTCTTTCTCCCTGACCTCTACCTCTCTGGCTTTATCCCTTAAAACGTCTAAATGTCTTTACAGGTGTCATGAAAAAATGTGTTTGCAGTAACATTACTTTTCTTAATCTTAGTTACCTTTTCTGCATGAAGAGCATGATTAATATATTCTTGTAGTACATGTAGGCTGAACAATGTGATCTACCCAATTGCAGATTCCTGTACTTGAGCCCACATGAGCATTTTTCAACTGTTGTCTGTATGCACCATTAGCATCGTTGTTATCTTCTAAACCACTTTGTAATTTAAACACCTGTGTCATTGGAATTTGATACTCATCAAATGGTTCTTCATCTTTTTGTTTTACCCGTTGTTTTACAACAATGTTCTGCATGGGATCTCCCCTCACATGATGCCAATCTGCACCCAAAGCCGTCATCCAAATTTGTTAAACCTCTGTCCCATTCAAATTACAAGTCCTTCTAATGTCCTCCATACCATCCATAAAAAGGGCCATCCTCTTTATGAGAGGGTACACTCTGCAGGGCCTTTTTAACATCTTCCATGGTTCATGTTCTGTACACCAGTATGGTTGGAGATTGACCCACATCAGTGTTAGGGTTAGCCACTTGGATCATAAGAAAAATGTCCTCTGGATCCTGGGCTTGAGCGTCATAAAAGATGTCAGTTTTCTTTCCCTTTAATGCAGTGGTCCACAACCTTTTCTGTACCGCGGACTGGTTTAATGTCAAACAATATTTTTACGGCCCGGTGTAGCAGATATAAAGAAAAGAAAATAATGAGATTGGCATTAAAACTGTTGTATTTTCTCTATAATGATAAAAATTACCTTAAATCCACTGTGTAATCATGTGAAACTTTTAGTGACGTCGCTGCCCCAACACCATGAAACACACTCTGGTCACTGCGGTAATGTTTAAACATACCTTCAAAATAAGACACAACACAATAACAAAGTGTATGAAAATACTCGCGACTCACAGCAGCACTAAATCAAGGGGAGCCCTGAGCTTGTTTTGCTATAATGAGACAGTCCCATCTTGCTGTTATGGGAGACAATGACACCCGAAGCGTGCTACTTAGGTCCAGTTTGTTCCGTCATTTTGTTTTGGTGGTCGTCACTGCAGAAAACCCTGCTTCACACAGATCCGATGTTGGAAATGGCAAAAGGGTTTTCTGTGCTGTTGTGGCGATCTCAGGGTACTCTGCCATGACTTTAATCCAGAAAAACGGCAGAGTTGATGTCTCAAACAGATGTTTAAGACCGCCGTCATTTACGATCTCCAGCAGTTGATCTTTTTTTTTTAATTTAGTGGGATGTATCACGCGACTTGACATGCATCAAGTGAGATGGATGTAACAAGTGAGAAGTGAGATTCTCACTTCTCACTTCACACAAGTGAGATTCTGGCCACTTTTCAAAATAAAACATCATTAAGACTTGGACAATGAATTAAACAAATTATGTGTAATTTTCTTTCTGTGCGGCCCGGTAACAACTGACCCACGGCCTGGTACCGGGGCGCGGTCCGGGTTTTGGGGACCACTGCTTTAATGAACTAAGTGAAAAAAACAGCTCCTAGTTTCTTAGACCACTTAGCTTCCCTTGTACCTTCACTACAGGATCTCGTCCACGGTCCTCGGGGGCTTGCAGACTCATATTTAGGTGGTGGGCAACGATGTGGTGATGGGCTTTCGGGTGAAGAAGGATACAATCTATTCACACCTCTCACAGCTCCCTGTTCTTCCCCTACTTGTGCTGCGGAATCAAAACATCCCACTATCCTTGCTAAAGACCTCCATATCTCCACTCTTCTCTTCTGGGTCTCGAAGAAGGCAGACGCTTTTTCCTTTGCTCCCTCCTTGCCCTTATCTGCCCTGCTACTGCTCTATGTCTGGTACCGTCTTTGTCTAACTATCTTGGAGCCTCTCTCTGCACTCATCTCCGAACACCAAAATGATGGATCTGGTCAGCTGGTCTCTCAACGCAATTGACAAAATTTTTCTCAACTATGAGAATGGGAAAAGGGGATCCCGTCTGCCCTGGTGGCTACACGTTGGACTCCTGGGAGAAGTGGAGGATCGTGTGGCTGTCTGCGATTTCCATGGAGGATGTCGAAGATGTATACCTATTCGGATTAATGATGATAGGTTTTCTGCTGATTGGCCTGGGCAGTTTCCTCAATCATCGCTGGACAAGAAAGGAAAGGGTGAAGCAGCAATTGGAGTTCAACAAGCTTCTGGCCCTGAATGAAGGAATGTGCAGGGCTTTCGCGTGGTGGGTACCAACTTGGAGAAGTTGTCAGCTCGGCTCGGCTGAATCTGGCCACCAAATTCGGACATATTTTTTCTGGAACATTTACCCTACTCAATACCTTCTTTGGCCCCTCACCACCTTGTCATTTGTACTGTTGTGTCATTCTGTGTTCTCTGGCACGGGTTGTAACCGAACGTAATAAACAAATAAAGGATTTTCTTCTTCTCCTTCTAATTCTGAAGCACATTCATGAGCCATGGTGGGAGAAATCATGTAGTCTCCAGACCAAGAAGAAAATATTGGATCACAAGTGCCAATGCAGCCACAAAAATAATCCTGTTCGACTGTGTCATTTGCAGACGCCATAGTTAGGTGAGCAGAAGATGGCCGACTTACCTCTCGAGATAATCGTCGCTGATCTTCCTCCATTTACCAACACTGGAGATGATTATTTTGGCCTGATTGAAGTCAAGACTTCCTTTGAAAAACATTTTGGAGTCCTTTAAATGTGCATGGCATCAAGGGCAGTGCACTTGGAAGTTGCATATTCATTAGATACAGACTCCTGCATAAATGCTATACGCAGGTTTGTTTGTTGAAGAGGCCCCATTTCTCATTTGAGGTCTGACAATGGCACCAATTTAGTTGGCGCTAAGAAAGCACTGAGGGACAGTCTTGCTGCCTTAAATCACAGCAAAATACAATTTGCATTTTTGGAGGATGGAATGCAGTGGAGCTTTAACCCACACTGTAAACTCTAATAAGTAAGTAGAACTCAACAAAAGTAAGGCAATCACAATTTGCACCCAGAAAACACTGAGGTGTTTGAATCGAAAATAATAAAATCCAAATTTCAAATATTTGTCGCAAGTGATTCCCTCAAAAGTATCAAATACTCTTGACTTAAAAGATAACAGAAGATAACATCAAAATCAAAGTTAGTATTTTTTCTATTTCAACATTTAGTATACTTTTGTTTGTTTTTGTGTAGGTTCCCAGTCATCCAGGTAATTCAATCCAGAATTAGTTACTCCGAGAGTAACTGGACATAGTAGCCTCGTTTGAGGTTAAATACCAGGACTCCCCTGTAGTCGATTAGAACTGAAGAAGACTCTTGGATGAGAGGTGAAACGTCTTCAAGAAACCTACTATGTCCAGTTGCTCTTGAAGTAACTAATTTTGGATTATGTTATTAAAGACAGTGCATTGCGCCATTTGGCTGAAACAGTTGAACAATAATCAACATTTACAATTTTAACTAGGTATTGAATTCCCATATTTTTGGATCTTGAATGGATCTTGAATTACACATAAAACAGAATTTCTATAAGAAATTAGCAGTGTACCCAGTTGCACAAAAACACTGAACAAAGATTGGAAATTAGATCATTTTATTACAAAGAAATTTACACTACAAATCTCCCGCACCAGGTCGGGACCATAAACGCTAAGGCTAGGACATCAATCAGAGACAGATGCGGTTCAAACACCAGTGCAGGGACAAGACATAACCGAGGATGAAAAGCAGGTCAAATTGGGAGGACAGGAGATCACTGGACTGGTCAAAACAAAAGCACGGGTTCAGATTTAACAGAAGAGCAGGTCGATCCAGAAGGGCAGAAGAAAAAGGCAAAAAATCACAGGCAAACAGGGTCAGTACCAGATAAGCAGGTTCAGGACAAAACGCTGGAAAGTCATGAAAAAAACCAAGACAATCTGGTAACTTTGCTCAGCCACAGGTGAGTTTACTCAGGCAATGAGCAAAGTTGCCACCTGGTTGGACAAACAGAAGACAAAGCCCTGTTGCCTGATTGGTTACAGAGACCCATGTGACTATTTGCAGACACCAAAAGGAGGGAAAATATTTAAAGCAACAGAAACACACACAGAACCGTGACAACACCAGGTCATTTTTGAGAAACTGCAGCCTAGGGGACAGTTTTGAATTATCCAGACCAAGTAAGATTTTTTGTGTAAATTTAAAAGTGTTGGTCAGTCCCCTGGGATAACTGAGGTGTAGTGCATACATCAGGCCGAACATTACCAGGAAGGCATCAGCAAGTCTAGGGCGATTGCCAACCACATGTTAAGGAACGACTCAAGGCGTGGATCCACATGCACGAGACAGTCTTTTAGATGCAAAAACAAAAGGAATTTATTCTTTCTTGTTCACAAATCTTGTTAAACAAAAGAAAGTAACAAAAGGCGCTCACACATATGGTGGAGGGAGAAAAGGGGAAACAAAAAACTCTCACACTTGAGGTGGATACCGTAGAAAACATAAAGCGCTCACAATTAAGGAGGAGGAAAAACATGAGACTCAATACTTAACGTGGTAGACGAGGTCAACAGGACGATTCTCAGAAATGTGGCTTTTCAGGACAGAAACTAAGACGCACTGACAACAGACAAAGGACGAGAGGGAGTATAAGTAGGACGTGCCCAGGTGTACACACTGAGGGATAATTACGAGACAGAGGCAAGACAGACAAAGTGAAACCAAACAGGAACAAGAACCCTCACCAAAATAAAACCGGAAGTGAATAGACCTACAGATAATAAACAAATGTCTAACACAGACGACGCTCCGTAACAGTACCCCTCCCACTAGATCCGGCTCCTGACGGACCTGGTTGACAATGTTTTTCCCTATCAAAGTCACTGATGAGAGTCTTGTCCAAAATGAAACTGGATGGGACCCAGGACCGTTCCTCTGGACCATAACCCTCCCAGTCGACCAAGAACTGCCGACCACGGCCTTTCTTCCGCTCCGCCAAGAGCCTCTTGACTGTAAATGCCTGACCGCCATCAACCAGTCTGGGAGGTGGTGGGGGCTTGGTCGGGGGAACCAGGGGACTCTCAATCACGGGCTTGAGACGACTGACGTGGAAGGTGGGGTGAATACGGAGCGACCTAAGCAGATGGAGGCGAACAGAAGAAGGATTAATTATCTTGGAGATTGGAAAAGGACCGACAAACCGTGGAGCAAGTTTCCTCGAGTCCACTTGGAGGGGAAGATCCTTGGACGAAAGCCATACCCGCTGCCCCGGTCTGTATACCGGAGCCACGCGTCGGCGGCGATCAGCCATCGCCTTCATGTGGCTACTGCTCCTCTGAAGTGCTTGGTATGCCCCTGCCCATACCCGACGACACCTCCTTACTAGAGCGAGCGCTGATGGAACCACAACCTCCTTTTCAGAACTGGGGAACAGAGGAGGTTGATAGCCATAAACACAGTGAAAGGGGGACAGACCTGTGGCGGCAGTGGGCAGTGAATTGTGGGCATACTCCACCCAGACTAAATTGTCACTCCAAGTTGCCGGATTCTGCGCCACCAGACACCGGAGGGTGGTCTTTAGTTCCCGATTTATGCGTTCGGTCTGACCATTCGATTGAGGGTGGTAGCCTGACGTGAGACTAACTGAAGCCCCCAGTAGGGTGCAAAACTCCTTCCAGAACTTGGACGTGAACTGAGACCCCCGATCCGACACGATGTCTCTGGGAATGCCATGAATTCTGATTATATTATTAATCATAACTTTGGCCGTTTCTTTAGCCGAGGGCAATTTGGGTAACGCTATAAAATGTACCATCTTCGAAAAACGATCGACCACCGTCAGAATGGTCGTAAGACCTTTGGAATTTGGTAAACCAGTTACAAAGTCTATGGATATGTCGGACCAGGGGCGCTTCGGTGTAGGGAGAGGCTGAAGGAGACCTTGCTGAGGGAGAGAGGAGGTTTTGTTCCTGGCACAAATCGAGCACGCTGCCACGTATTGTTTCACATCCTTGTCCAGACCTGGCCACCAGAATCTCTGCTTTATCACAAAGCTGGTCCTTTTCGCCCCCGGATGACAGGTAAGAAGGGAAGTGTGAGCCCAATGGATGACCTGTGATCTCATGTTATCTGGAACAAACAACTTATTAGACGGACAATCACCAGGTACTGGGTTTGCACCAATTTCCTGTTTTACCTGAGCTTCTCTATAGGCCAACTCACTGCTCCAACCACACAATTTAGTGGAAGGATGGGTTCAGGATCTTTGGCCACTGGCTCTGGATCAAGGAGGCGAGAGAGAGCATCAGGTTTCCCATTTGAACCAGGTCTGTAAGATAATGTAAAATTAAAACGATTAAAAAACAAGCAAGTCCACCTTGCTTGACGTGCATTCAGTCTCTTAGCTTTACGGATGTACTCCAAATTCTTATGATCCGTCCACACCAAAAAAGGAACCTGAGCCCCCTCTAACCAGTGCCTCCACTCCTCCAGAGCCACCTTCACTGCCAATAACTCCTTGTTTACGACGTCATAATTTCTTTCCGCTGGTGATAGCCTTCGAGACAAGAAGGCACATGGATAAAGCCTATGGTCCCACGAAGATCTCTGTGACAGGACAGCCCCTACCCCTTCGTTGGAGGCATCTACCTCTACCACAAATTGGAGCTGAGGATCAGGAATGGTGAGAATGGGTGCCGAGGTGAAAGCCTTCTTAAGCGTCTGAAAAGCTGCATCTGCTTGAGTTGTCCACTCAAAACGTTTGTTGGACGAAGTGAGTGCGTGGAGAAGGCCTGCAATGGCACTGAACCGTCTGATGAATTTCCTGTAGAAATTAGCAAACCCGAGAAACTGTTGTACCTTCTTACGGCTGCTGGGCGTAGGCCAATCTCTGACAGCGTTCACCTTGGCCGGGTCCATCCTAACCTGCCCTGGAGAGACTATGTATCCCAGGAAAGAGACAGATTGAACGTGAAACTCACACTTCTCCGCTTTCACATATAGTTGATGCTTCAATAGCCGTTGGAGAACCTGTTTGACATGGGAAGTGTGAGAGTCTACGTCGGGAGAAAAGATCAAAATATCATCCTGATATACAAATACAAAACGATTTAAAAATTCACGTAGAACATCATTGACCATATGCTGGAAAGTTGCTGGAGCGTTGGCTAACCCGAATGGCATAACCAGATATTCAAAATGTCCTGTGGGTGTATTGAAACCAGTCTTCCACTCATCGCCCTCCCGAATTCTGACCAAATGATATGCATTTCTGAGGTCCAACTTCGTGAACACCCTCGCCTCCTGAAGCAGTTCAAATGCCGTTGACGTGAGGGGCAATGGATAACGATTCTTGAGTGTGATCTTATTAAGAGGGCTAAAGTCAATGCACGGACGTAAACTTCCATCTTTTTTGTTGACAAAAAAAAAAACCGGCCCCTGCTGGGGAAGACGACGGTCTGATGAGTCCCGCTTGTAAAGACTCGCTAATGTAAGTGTCCATGGCCCGACGTTCTGACTGTGATAAAGAATACAATCGACCTTTAGGAATGGTTGAGTCCGGGATAAGATCTATGGCGCAGTCATACGGTCTATGGGGAGGTAGTGATTTGGCCTTTACTTTGTTAAACACCTCCCCCAAGTGGTGATAACAAGGAGGTACCCCAGTGAGATCTGGGTTCGTGGAGGCTGTGATCTTAATTGGGCGTGATACTCCAGCGGCTGCTACTGTGTGAAAACCAACTGCCTGATTAGTTTTATGACCGTAATCCTGACGCCATAATTCTATCTCCCCTGAAACCCAATTGATTACCGGATTATTCTTTTGTAACCACGGGTATCCTAACACCACCGACTGTATAGGTGAATCAAATACACAAAAGAAAATTTCTTCCCAATGTTCTCCGATTAACACCTTCACTGCTTCAGTACAATGTGTAATTCTGAACAATTCAACGCCATTTAATGCACGTGCCGTCACAGGGATAGTGAATGGAGTTAACCTAAGCCCAAGCTCCTGAGCAATTGCCGAATTCAAAAAATTCTCATCCGCCCTGGAGTCGATCAACGCCCCACAGGAATGAGAACGATTACCACAACATAACTTGACTTGAATTAATGAGCGCACAGGGAAGTCTGTGAGTCTCTGATCACTCGGTCGAGTGTTGATGAGAGTCTGCGAAATGCCTACCGGGCAAGAAGAGCGACGATGTCCCGTCTGCCCGCAGTATAAGCAACGCCCTTCTCGTTGACGGCGCCATCGCTCTTCCTGGGGAATTCTGGCTCTGCCCAGCTGCATGGGTTCCTCGACGGACGACGTTGACTCCAGGGTGCTCCGCTGATAATATGGAGAAGGCCCCGGTATGACTTGCGAAAACGACGGCGATCTCCGGTGACAACTATAGTTGGAACTCTCCTGACGCCGCTCCTTATCTCTCTCTCGAAGACGGAAATCCAAACAAATGGCCAGCTCCACCAACTAATCCAAATCTGGAGCGCTGCCCAGAGGAGCCAGAGCGTCCTTAATGGAAGACGTCAGTCCTCTCCGGAAGGCGTGACGCAGAGCCGAATCGTTCCAGTCTAACCCCGCAGCTATTCCTCTGAATTTGGTGGCGTATTCCGCCACCGAATCCGACCCCTGGCGTAACGTGTCAAGGACCCGGGCCGCTTCTTTTGCCGGGAGAGCGTGATCAAAAACCTTCCTGAGAGCGCCCAGCAGAACCTCCGACGAAAAACAATTGGGTGAGTCACGATCCATTTCCTCCGTGGCCCAAGCCGACGCTCGACCGGTAAGGTGAGAAACAATGAACGCCACTTTAATGTCCTCTGAACAATAAATATGAGGGAGGAGTCTAAAATGCATTCGGCACTGCTGAATGAATGGCCGACAGTTTTTAGATTCTCCCGAGAATTTATCTGGAGGAGCGAGCTGTGGTAGAGGCCCTCCTGGTGGAGCGGAGCGTGATCTTAACGGGATGGTGGCGGATTCATCTGCCAATAAGGAGGATGTGCCTTGGGATGTCGTGGCGCTGGTTCCGACCTTAAGGTGAGTGACTACTGTTTGTAATGTCTGTGTGAGTTGCTGCACCTGTCCCGCCATGATGTCCTGGTCAGCCTGGTGCTGAAGCAGAAGTTGCTGAATGGCTTGAGTTAAACTGGTAAGATTCTGCTCCTGGTCATGAAGGCGCTGTTCTTGATTACCGATGGCGGTCATAATCGTGTTTGTCTCAGCTGGATCCATTATTTGGTCAGTGCGTTCTGTTAAGGAACGACTCAAGGCGTGGATCCACATGCACGAGACAGTCTTTTAGATGCAAAAACAAAAGGAATTTATTCTTTCATGTTCACAAATCTTGTTAAACAAAAGACAGTAACAAAAGGCTCTCACACATATGGTGGAGGGAGAAAAGGGTAACATTTGCCCAGGTGTACACACTGAGGGATAATTATGAGACAGAGGCAAGACAGACAAAGTGAAACCAAACAGGAACAAGAACCCTCACCAAAATAAAACCGGAAGTGAATAGACCTACAGATAATAAACAAATGTCTAACACAGACGACGCTTCGTAACACCACATCACCCTCTAGGATGAGATTTTCACACGGTGGTAGTGAACTGGAGTTATTGCATTGCCACTGATTGTTATAAGCAATACATCCCCTAGGTCTGGCTTACCCACACCATCCTGTAAAAAATGAGAGAAGGGTCATATACTGATTTACATTGATTGAATCTAAGACATTTTTGATAGTGCAATTTTGATCATTGACTGATACACTCCTGTTTAGTTATATTTACTCTTGTTTACAGAAATGTTACTGCGTGTTGTACTTACCCATAAATGAAACCAATATCTGAAAATTTGACATATGAATACATTTAGTGTATAGTAGGCCTGACATTTCTCAACGGATACTTACCACACATGTTCTGAAAAATCCAGAGACATCGTCATGCAGATACATAGAAAGGGCATGGAGAACAGTGGTACGCCTTGAGTTGATATCATATAATTCCTAAAAAGATTAAAACAGTGTAAATACTGTGTGACTATAAACTGAACCCAATGTCAACCAGTCCCAACCAATTTGTCACTACAATCTCTGTCACTGGTGGTTAGAGCATCACTATAGTGTGTCGTCGCAAGGCAAATGTGGTCTGCATCATCTTACTAATAAGGGGTAGGTTTCTCATTGTCTTCTTTACTTCCTCAACAATGGCCTGCCTTACAAGGTCAAGAATTGAGAAAAGTTGGGAAGAAAGTTGACTTCTGCTGGCTTGGGTCTTTTGATATTCGAGTGTCTAGGTTCGTTCTCAGGGTTTCTTCAGCTTCTTTTCCCAGCATGTGACCTCCTAAAATCCAGCCTTTCTCATCTTGGTTCTATAATATGACTTGATGGTGTTCTTCAATCAATCAATCAATCATTCTTTATTTATATAGCCCACATTTACAAACACAGTTTGTTACATGGGGCTTCACAGGGTTGGTGACATCCTCTGTCCTTAGACCGTCAACCAGGGCAAGGAAAAACTACCAGAACAAAAAACCCTTTTTTTCAGGGAAAAAGAAAGGTAGAAACCTTAGGGAGAACCACAGGTGACGGATCCACTCCCTGGACGGGCAGACGTGCAATGGATGATACCAGAGCATACAGTGTACAATAGACACAGAAAAAATAAAAAGAAGGAAGTTCAGTCCATATCCTTTGTTTGTCTTCTAGGTGATCGTCGTCCCAATCATACAGCGGTATCAAATCCTGTTGGAGATCGGGACCAGTTACCTAAGTGAAAATATAATGGTTGCGTGTTTATACATTTATATATGATTATATTATAGATGTAAAGTCACTGCACTCATCTTAAGTGCAAGATGAAAAAAGAATGAGTACCAAAATAAAAAGGAAAATTAAAAAATGAAAATGAAAAATGCCCCCCAGCAGTCTAGGCAGCACCGCTATGAACTATACTAATCGGGGCGTTGTCAGCTTTAACTTACACTATAAGCTACACTGTAGAGGTGGGTTTTAAGTCTCACTTTAAAAGATGAGACAGAGTCTGACTCTCTTACCGAGAGTGGCAGCTGGTTCCACAGGAGAGGAGCCTGATAACTAATTGTTCTACCACATGCTCCAATTTTATTTATTTTAGGAATGACCAGCAGACTCGAATTTTGGGAGCGCAATGATCTATTTGGTTGATAAGGGGTAATTAGGTCGCGGATATATGATGGGGCTTGATTATTTAGGGCCTTATAAGTTATTAGCAGTATTTTAAAGTCAACTCTACTTTTTATTGGAAGCCAGTGTAGTCAAGCCAAGACGGGGGTTATATGTTCCCGTCTCCTGGTTCCAGTCAGTATGCGTGCTGCCGCATTCTGGACCAATTGAAGGCTTCTAAGGGACTTATTGGGGCATCCTGATAATAGGGAGTTACAATAATCCAGCCTAGAGGTTATGAAGGCATGGATTAATTTTTCGGAGTCTGGTCTTGACAAGGTTTTTCTTATTGATTTAATATTTCGAAGGTGGTAGAAGGCTACCCTACAGGTTTGACTAATCTGTTCTTCTAAGGATAGATCCTGATCAAACAGGACGCCCAGGTTCCTTACTATACTGCAGGGGTCTGGGGTAGTATTACCTATAGTTATATTTAATTTTGACAGTGGTGCTCTTATATATTTTGGCCCTAAAAACATGACCTCAGTTTTTTCTGTGTTAAGCATCAGAAAATTCTGGGTCATCCACGCCAGAATGTCACTAAGACAGTCTTGGATCTTAAGTAAGGGGTTTGGGTCATCTGGCCGTACCGACACATACAGTTGGGTGTCATCTGCATAGCAGTGAAAATTTATATTATGCTTCCTGATGATGCTACCTAAAGGCAGCATGTACAGGGTAAAAAGAATTGGGCCAAGCACGGACCCCTGAGGGACTCCATATTTCACTATGGTGTGAATGGAGGACTCCTCATTTACAGTGACAAATTGGAGTCTGTTCGACAAATAGGATTTGAACCAGGCAAGCGCTGATCCTTTAATCCCGCTAAAATTTTCCAGCCTATATAACAGGATCTCATGGTCAATTGTGTCGAACGCTGCACTGA
>JAFBJS010000346.1:30763-77621 GCA_016785265.1 Paraplagusia blochii | reverse complement strand
TGTTGATGCATGGATGGGTGGGTTGGTAGGTAGGTAGATAGATAGATAGATAGATGAATAGATAGGTAGGTAGATAGATAGGTAGGTAAACAGATAGATAGAAAGATAGATAATAGATAGGTTGATGGATGGATGGTTGGTAGCTAGGTAGATAGATAGATGATAGATAGATAGGTAGGTAAGCAGATCGATAGGTAGATATATATATAGGTAGACAGATAGATAGATATATCCATTATATGTTTTTATTATTATATATTTTGATATCCCTTAATCTCAAATGAATGTTTATATGTAGGTTGGCATTTTTTATTTTTTATACTTATTGTGTGTTGTTTTCAAGCAATAATTAAAAAAAAAACATTGAATCTTACATAAGTATAAGTATAAGTATAGGTATACAATAGCTGTCTTGTAAAAATCCTTCCTTAAACTGAGAAAATTGGAGGGTATTGTTTGATCCTCACCTCACTATAGCTAGATAGGTAGGTGGGTAGATAAAGATAGATAGATAGATACCCAAAGGTTTTGTTGCAAAAATCCTTCCTTAAACTAAGAAAACCGCGGGGTATTATTATTATTGTTAATATTGTTATTTGTTTTTTTCCTCACCTCAAGTCCCTATCACACTGTTATTGTGTCACTTCCTCTCAGTGTGGAGCCTCAGCTCTCATACTCAAACTAAAATTGCTGCCCTTTTATTATCCTTCACCTTCACTGTGATCTAATCACTGTGTTTTGTTCTGTGATGCAACGGAAAATGAGGGGGAAAAAAAAAGGAAAACAACCTCAGATTATTACTTCAGCACAAGCTGAATTTGTTTGTGTGTCTGGATGCTTCATCCCAATATATAATCAAATACACTGACGTAGAATTGTGTATATGTAGTAAAAGTCCTCATAGATTGTAAAGTAAACCTCATAAAATAACATAAGATTTATATATTCATATATTACATTGTTGGGTATATTTCACCTGAACGTCAACATTCAAACTTCTTTATATTTGACATTGAGCTTGACCTTCAAACCAATTGTTTATATTTTATCTTTTTAATTTTTCTAAGTTTAAATTTAACCTTAGACTCTTGATATTTATATTTTGTCTTTGCATATATTTGATCTCAGTGATTACATTTAAGCCTATTTATATTAAACGATAAGTGTGACATCACCGTGGAATTTTAATGACTTAATGTTATGTTATGTTATGTTACATTTAACCTTGATGTTGTTACCCGGTCTCAGGGCCAGCAGTCTCCACGACGGCCACCCAAATCACGCTGCCTTCCTTCCCACAGGAAGTGACCCGGCAGTGGACTCGAACCTGAAGCCTTGAGGACCCAAGTCCGCTATCCTTACCGCTAGGCCATTACTACCGCCAATAAATATTTTACCATCTTTAAGATGCTCTTAATTAATGTGTTTAATTCATTGATGAAATCGATTTTATACATTTTTGTTGCAGTGGCTCCTGTTGTCCAGCAGGGTGAGGATACAGACTGTGGAGGTGGTGGTGATGGCTGCAATGGTCCCAATGGGGATGGACTTCTGGGCGTCACGCAGGTCACCGGAACGGTTGGAGCCGGCCATGATTCCTGGAAGCAGAACAGAAATCACAATACGATGTTATGTGATATATTTCAGAGAGTCTTCAGGTTCAGCAGAGAAGACCACCCACCCGTCACTGAGGGGAAGTAGATGCCGACCAGCAGCGTGAAGAAGCTGGTGATGTCGGCCAACACGTAGCGGTTGGTGTTGGTCAAGGGATCGTCCTGCTCCTCCACTGAGTACATGTTGGTCCTGGCGATCAAGTCTCCCTTCTCGTAGTAGTTTCCAAACATGTTCTCTAAAAGGGTGAAGGGGATTGTGGGAAATAACAGAGCAGTCATCAGGTTGTCTATGAAGGTTTCCTCGGTTCCTCTTCAGTTGACCTTGACCATGACCTGGATGTCTGAGAAACTTCATGGACATGTTGAAGATTCTTATTCATCCAGATGATGAAATCCAAAGAGTTTGGCTGCCAACAACTGGACAGAAACTGAAAAAGTTTCTGTCCAGTTGAGAAACCAAACGTCCTTTAAGCTCCTAGAAGAAGTCCAGTTGATGTGACTGAACTCTTCAGGTTAAAGTGCTTTAAAAAAGTGCCAAAAAAAGTGGATATTATATTTATTTACTAAGACAGGACAGAATGGGACAGGAAAAGACATGATGGGACAGAAGCAGACAAGTCAGAAGAACAGGATGGGACAGAATAGGATAGAACAGATCTGAAAAGGACAGGTCATGACAGAACAAGACGGTACGGGACAGAGAAGGACAGATCAGAACAGGATCTGTGGACAGGAAAAGACAGGATGGGACAAAAGAAGACAGATCAGAACAGGATGGGACAGAATAGGAAAGGATGGGAAAGAATTTGATAGGACAGATCTGAAAAGGACAAGTCATGACAAAACAAGACGGTACAGGACAGAGAACGACAGATCAGAACAGGACAGGAAAGGACTGGTCTAGAGGTATAGGACAGGTCATGTCAGAACAAGACAGAATAGTACAGGATAGAGACAAGACAGAATAGGATGGGACAAAATACGACAGGATGTGATGGGACAGAACTGAAGAAGATGGGACAGAAAAGGAAAGAACAGGACAGGGCAACGCTAGATAGGACAGATCTGAACAGGAAAGGACAGAAGAGAAAAGGGTGGGACAGAATAAGACAGGACAGAAGAGAACAGGAGCATGATGGGACAGAAGAGGACATAACAGCTCGGGATGGGACAAAATAGGAAAGTCCAGGACAGGGTGGGACAGGATAGGACAGGTCTGAACAGGACAGGGCAGAAGAGGACAGGATGGGACATAATTGGATAGGACATATAAGAACAGGACTAGAGAGGTTAGGACAGAATTGGACAGGATGTGATGGGACAGAATAGGAAAGGACAAGACAGGGCAAAAGGCTAAATAGGACAGGTCTGAACAGCACATGACAGAACAAGAATGGACAGAAAAGAAAAGGGTGGGACAGAATAGGAAATGACAGAACATGACATAAGAGGACA
The DNA here is from genome assembly GCA_016785265.1 of Paraplagusia blochii. NCBI lineage: Eukaryota > Metazoa > Chordata > Actinopteri > Pleuronectiformes > Cynoglossidae > Paraplagusia > Paraplagusia blochii. The sequence goes on along the minus strand of JAFBJS010000346.1, from coordinate 74,553 downwards.
GAACAGCTCAGGATGGGACAAAATAGGAAAGGACAGGATAGGACAGGTCTGAACAGGACAGGGCAGAACAAGCTGACACAGGACAGACAAGGACAGGTCAGAAAAACAGGACGGAACAGAATAGGAAAGGACTGAACCGAGTGGGACAGGATAGGACAGGTCTGAACAGTACAGAAGAAGACAGAATGGGATGGGATTGGACAGAGCAGAATAGAGCAGAAGACGTCTCTTCAGCTCCAGTTGATCCAACCAACCTCATCAGGTTGAAGTCCTTTTAAAAAACCAAAGCGTCCAACGTGAAGACGTGTATTTATTTGTCTACGGCGTCGTAGTGGAAATCAATTTTTCTCAGTCTGTGTGAAACCATCTCCACTCTGACACTTGGACGTGTCCTGTGTTGATGAGTGTCAACACCCAACCACCTGAGGGACAGGGGAGGGGGCGCTCTTTGTTGACAGTGTATTAGCTGTGGGCCCCGCGAATTACAGCAGTGACTCCTGGGAGGATTCAATGTTCTCACTGTGATAAATACATGATTGAAACAAGGTTAAGCTCCAGGGTCTCCTCCGCTTTAATGGAGCCCTGGGAAATGCGTCGGCCTTCGGAGTCAGGCTCCGTGGCGCCACTTAGCGAAGATGACCTTTATTTGGTCGCACTTCATCTCATTTCCAGGCAGAAATTCGCTCAAAGCCTCTGCACCGGCTGCAGCGGAGGAAAAATGAAGAAAAAAAATCTCCACCGTAAAAAAAAAAACCACCTTCTTCTATTTAGAACTTAAGGATAATGGTGTAAAGTGTCTTGGAGATTGAAGATCCATCTACCAGGAGTGGAGCAGTGAGTTATGCTATGACGTGAGACAGTTATGTTATGGTTTAGAGACAGTGACTCATTCAGAAGGACAGGAATCACTGCTGGAGTTGGAAGAAATGCCATTTTCCTTATGAAAGACGAGGGGTAGATTGAGGTGAGGGTGAGGGGACGTCATGGACGTGTCCATGCAGCAAAAAAATCCAGCAAAAAAAAAGAAAAAACAACATGAAAATCAGATTATTGGACACATTTTTCTATTGGACAAATTGATTTTCTTTTCACAAAAACTCAGGAATGTCAGACTAATTACTCAGGCTGAGAAACGTAATTAAATTTAATAAGAGGAAGAGGTTAAGAACGTCAACATCGTCCAACAAATTCTGTTTTCTTTTGTTTAAATGAGATGCATTTATACCACAGAGTAATAATAATAATAATAATAATAATGTTAAGACAAATTGTCTCATCAGTTCAAACCAACCTGCCAGAATTCCACTGGTGATTCCGGGGATTCCCTGGATCTGGGTCACGTTGTTGTCGGAGAAATACTTGTCACAGGTTGCGTTGAGCAAAGGTGAATCGCAGAACATACGCCACAGCTGAGTGGTCACCGTCCCATTGGCCGTCTCTAGGGTTTTGGCACAAACATCGAAGGTCTTCCACACCAAGGTTCGATTCCCCAGGACGCACACACTGAGAAAGAGAGACAGGGCAGGACAGGACAGGATTGGACAGAGGAGGACAGGACATCACAGAATAGGACAGGATGGGACAGAGCAATACAAGATAGAACAGGACAGGATAGATAAGAACAGGACAGGACAGAGGATGATGGGACAAGACAGAATAGGACAGGATGGGACAGAACAGGGCAGCATAAGACCGAATAGGACAGGACAGAGGAGGACAGGGCATGGAGGGAGAGAACAGGACAGTGTATGACAATACAAGACAGAATAGGATGGGACAGGACAGCAAAGAAGAGGACAGGATAGGAGAGGACATGATGGGACAGCACAAGACAGAATAGTCAGGACAGAATAGGGGAAGGCAGGACAAGACAGAACAGGACAAAGTAGGACAAGACAGTACAAGACAAAAAAGGGTGGGAAAGGATAGAACAGGACAGTAAATAATGGGGACAGGACAGGGCAAAACAGTATAGAACAGGACAGAAGAGGACAAGACAGAATAAGCCAAGATGGGACAAGAAAGGAAAAGGCAAGATGTGACAGAATAGGACAGAGTATGACAGGACACAATGGGACAGAACAGGACAGAACAGGAGAGAAAAGAAAAAAATTTGAAAAAAACCGTAAGACATTTCTGCAGCACCATTATCTGTGACGTCACACATTGACACTTAATACTGATTTTAATTAAAAGCTACAGAACCACAGCTGGAACTAATGATTTTTTCTCCCTAATGTTGGATTAGTCAGATGTTTCAACTCATCAACGAGTCCAAATTAATACAAAAAAATATTTTCCAAAAATATAACTTTGTGTTTAGTGCCCCCTAAAGGCACAGTTGCAGAATGGCGTTATTTCCAGGACAAAACAATTGGTTTATTACTTTTCATATTCTGCTATTTTCGTGAAAATAAATGTTTTGAACTGAAATGCTTACGGGAAATCGGGAGGATCGATGCCGGTCTTTATGACACCGGCGTAGACGGCCAGGATGGACAGAATCACACAGGCCAGAAACACCAGGGCCAACTTGTTGACGTATTTGACGCCAACAAACACCACGGTGGCCATGGAGGTCAACAGGATGGTCCCGTATACACGCATGTTGTTGAGGAGGGCGGCCTCCGCTTCAGCACCTTCCAACCCTTCCAGGGGAAAGATGGCCGCTTTGGGAGCTATGTAGATCTGAAGGAAATAGAGATTAGAGATGTTGGACATCACATTGTCTGATAGCACCTGAATAAGATGCTGAGATTCTCTTTGGGAGAGACAAGGATGGACAGGATGAGGTGATTAGAGGGACAACACAGACAGGAAGGTTTGGAGAAAACGCTAGAGAAGACAGACTGAGATGGTATGGACACGTTTAGAGGAGGGACAGTGGATGCATTGGTAGAAGATTGATCCTAGAGATGGAGCTACCAGGTAGGAGACAAAGAGGAGATTGATGGATGCAGTGAGGGAGGACATGGAGGTAGTTGGAGTCAGAGCAGAAGATAGAGAGGACAAGGAGAAGAAGAAGACATAAAGCAGACACTTTATGATCAGTGGTGGCCTCTTGGTTAAGGAGACAAACTTAGGTCCACATGGTTGCAGGTTTGAATCCCCCAGCTGCCAGGTCACTATTGATCATTGCACTGCCCACTGTTCATCTTTCCTTCTACTTTCCTTTCCTTAATGCAAAACATCTTTAACAAAATTTGTCTCCCCTGATTATTAAATCATATTAATGAATTAAGCTGCAGTGCTGCCATCTAGTGGCTTTCAGGTTCACTTACAGCTGTTTTTCTCAAGTAATATTTTTTAAGCTACACAATATTTGGTGCCACCAGACGTTATACCATCGAGTTGTTCATTATCGTAATTATTATTGTAACATTATTATGCCAACATGGAAGTGATAATATTGGTGCGGAGATATTAGCGACACTTCTAATGTAGATACGTATTAGTTTTTGATATAGTTTCCAGATTATACTCGGTGCCATTTTCTCCTTGCAGCTCAAGGACATTGACTGCTGCTGTCCCCCGTCCTCCCCTCCCTCACCCATTCACTTGCCTGAGAATATAAAACAGACAGGCCACTCCAGGTCAGCCTGCTTCATCGTCAATGCAATTAAAATTTACCAAAGTAAAAAGAAGTAGAAGAAAAAAAAAACAACAAAGAGACGTAATAAACGTGAGGCGGAACGTGAAGGGAATGACTTGCGCAGGGACGTGTGAAACACGTGACGCTCACATTAACAATCCTCTGCTGAAGCTTAGAGCAGAGCCGACATTAGAGTGGCTGCTATTTTTAATTTGCCTTAATTAAACAACTCAGGCGTGGATTAATGATTCAAAACCAAGTGGCATTATTACGCTGTCACTACACTGGGGCTAAAAACATCACTTCCAAAATGAGATCTACTTGTTATCCTGTCATCAGCTCGGGATACTAATGCGGCTGCTTAAAATAAAATAAATAATCATTAAAAAAAAAAAAAAGTCTGTTTTGCCCCGAAACTGTTTATGACAACAAACAGAGAAGAGGAACGGAGGCGCCGTCAGGACGTTTGACGGAAGGAGAAGACGACGGCGCTCGGAGGAGTGTATCACCAGGCAAACAAATCTCCCGCTTCACTGTGAACTCTCGTGTTTCCCAAAATAGCAGTCTGGGTTTGTGTTCGTAGCTGGGCCAGAAGGATGAAACATATTCAAATCAGCCCCCACCACCACCCCCCAGATCTTCTCCTCACAATTCTGCTGGGATTGTTGTTTCACAAAGGAAACTAAGCCAGCTTTGACCCAGAAGACAGAATTAACCCAGAGGCATGATCAAGCTTCTCCACCGGAGGCAGTCAGGAGCAGGATAACTTAAAAAAAATATCTATAAATACACAACTTGGGGTCCGAGTGTGACAGGAGCAGTTTCAGGAATCGTCTCGTTACTGCGTCGGCGTCTTGATCTGCAGCTCGTGTTAAATTTGCATAATTACCCAGAACTCTGTGCAGGAAGGACTGCAGTGTAAGAAGTGTATCACGGAAAGAAGAGGAGGTGCAGAGGAAGAAGGAAGAAAAAAAAGAGAAGGAGATGAAAGATATTCTGCATTTCATCATGTCGTGAGAAGCTGCGCCGAAGGAGACGCTAGCTGAGGAAAATAACATCAAAGTGAAGAGGAAAAGGAAATAACGCAGGAGAAAATCTAATTTCCACACCATCAGGTTGTTATTCTTTTTTTTTATGGCGAGCACAGGGGGCGCTGTCACTTTTACTAATTCAATATAATTTTGTTTCCCCGGTGCCAGCTGGTTTGTAGTGTATTTTTTTTCCCCCTTAAGTCTGCACCTGCTCCAAGCTGCAAGAAAAACAACATCCTGTGACCAAGTAATAAAAATCGTACACTTGGAGAAACATTTTAAAAAGGTCTCTGTTGACTCCTGAAACTGAAACAAGAAAAAAAAATAACCTCCGTTTTTAGTCCCTTTCTCCACTCAACCATTTCCAAAAACCAACACCAGTTCTTCAGAGCAGAATAATCGGGTACTGAACTAAAAAAAATAATTTAATGTCAAGCCAAATATTCTCTGCTGGTAATTCAACAAATAATGTGCAGTGACACATACTTTCCCTCGGAGGGCAGTCTTGCGGAACGTTGTTATCACGGTGACTAAATTGCAAAATTGTGACGTTCGCGGCTCCATTGGCGGGAAGACAAAGCCGGGTTGGAGCGGCGGTCAGCGTCCACCGACCTGAGAGTACGGTCTCATTGTTTTCACCTCAGCTACGTCAGGCCTGATGTAGCCGAGGATGAATGATCAGGAAATGGATGTCATTCTCGGAAGGCTGGAAAATAAGAGTTCTAACTATGTGTTTGTCATATGGACTGGTCGGTGTTCTGTTTGTAATTAGTTTCTTTTTCCTGCAACTTTATTTTCCTAAAAATACGACAATTTATTCCTATAAAGAAATGACTTATTTCAGACTTTCTTGATGTAAAAAATGACTTTTCTTGAAGATGTAGAATTATGACAATATTACTTTTACAGTAATAAGTACAGGGAGTTCTGTACTTATTACCAAATTTTAACTTTTCTGTAATTTGATAAACTTTTATTTTCTTAAAAGTAAAAGTTTTTACTTTCTTATTTAATTTCATTGAATATTTGCCTTTTTTCTTCTTTCATGTACATAATATTGCATTGTAAGCAAATAATTTATTGATGTATAAATATATGATAAATATTGCATGTGACTAAGCAATACTGTCAGTATATTTTCTCATATTATTCTGACTTTTTTTTACCAACTTATAAAATGACTTGTTATTTTCATTCAGCTTTTTTACATTTTACTGTAGTAAACTTTTGGATTTCCGATGTACATCAACTTTATTAACTACATTTTTTAGATTTCTAATTAAAAAAAATTACCTAAAAAAAGAATATTGAATGAATGTGTCAAACCTAAGGCCTGCAGTCCAATAAAGCCCACCAAATCATCTTTTAGGGGCAACTGTTTGATTGCCCTATAATGACTGATTACTATCAAAGGGGAGCTCTACTGCTAGGGCGCCCCCTCTGGTGAGGATGGGTTAAACACCGCTGGAGTTGAAGAGAGAAACAGTCAGAAAGAAACAGAAGGAGAACGGAGAGCGTTCCTCACCAGGAGGAGCTCTATGGCCCCCAGGATGTACATGGCTCCAGCGTAGGTGGTTCCCAGGTAGAAACAGATTCCCACTGCTCCTCCAAACTCCGGGCCCAGGGAACGGGAGATCATGTAGTAGGAGCCTCCAGCTGAAAGACACAAGACTCCAGGTTAACAGGGTGGACCAGTCCGTACTCTGGTCCATGTCCACTGTGTTTCACTTGAGATGTTAGTTTGGATTTGGAATACTTGACATTGGAATTGTATCATCTAAAAAAGTAGAAGCTTCTGCACTACCTACTGCGGACCTCAGGGTTCAGTACTGGGAATAATACATTTTTATATTTGTCAAAATACTTGAGATGTAGAACAAAGTAATCTTTTTTTATTATTATTGTTAAATTTTTTGTTGACTTACTGCCATTTTTCCTTCTCCTTTTCCATGTTTTCCTGTTTTCCACCACTTTTTTGATCAGTTTTTCCTTTTTATAACACCTTATCCTTTCCATCCTCCTCTTCTTTAATTAGCAAATTCATCATTAATCGGTTCAATTATACTTACACCTCATTATTTTCTCGTTACATGACATCGATAATGTTGATTCGATGTCGTAACCCCTGAAAAAGGGACAAGCTGTGAGCTCCACGTCTTTCGTTTCTTCAGCTAATTATTTTTTTCTTCCTAATGATCTCCATTGTATCCTTCCTTCTCATCTACTGCCATTATCTTCATCTTTTTTTCTCCTTCCTCTGGTCATTATTTTATCTTCTACTCCATATTCATGTATGTTCTCGTTCTCCTTCTTTATCCTTTTGTCCGTCTGTTATTTCTTTTTATTGTTAGTATTTTTTCATCCGTCAGTGACCAGAGAACGTCCATGGTTCTGGATTACTTGTGTCCAACCTACTGTAAATGTATTAATGTTCAGATGGGAGGCTCCAGGCCAGGGTTATATTTAAACAGTGTTGTCAGACAACAAGACGAAGCCGTGAAGGAACCCAGACTCAGACTAAGCTGTGCTGAGAGCCTTGTGCCAAAAGCACTCAGTGAAAGGAGAACATTTAGAGACGGTCAGTGTCTGCTCACCCACCTGGCACTACTCCATTGGTTGCGATGGCACTCATTGAAATGGCAGTCAGCATGGTCTGAAAATACAAGAAGAAGAAAAAGAAGAAGATCAGGAAATTATTTTGGTTTCAGTCGATGCAGTTTCTTCCTTGAATCCAGTCACACAATTAATGACTAGTTGTGTTAATCATGGTGGAATTCCCAATTTATTCATTCACCTTCACCACCTTCTCATCTGAGGGGCAGCAGTCTCCTCCACTGCCACCCAAATCACACTGCACCACACTGTGAACCTTCCTGTGGGTGGTGAGCCCACTAGAGTTACATGGTTGAGACGATGCTATTCTTAATGGCAACCTGGCAGCTCGTGGATTTGAACCCAGACCCTTCTAGACCCAAGTCTGCTTCCTTAACCGCTGGGCCACCATTACTGCCCAATCCCCAAGAGGCAGCAGTCTCCTCCACTGCCACCCAAATCACACTGCACCACACAGTGAACCTTCCTGTCGGTGGTGAGCCCACTAGAAGTAAAATGGTTGAGACGATGCTATGCTTAATGGCAACCTGGCAGCTGGTGGATTTGAGCCCAGACCCTTCTAGAACCAAGTCTGCTTCCTTAACCGCTGGGCCACCATTGCCGCCCCATTTCCGAGGAGCCACCCAAATCACACTGCACCACACTGGAAGCCTTCCTGTGGGTTGTGGGTCACGTGGGTCAGACGATGCTAGGCTTAATGGCAACCTGGCAGCTCGTGGATTTGAACCTAGACCCTTCTAGACCCAAGTCTGCTTCCTTAAACGCTGGGCCACCGTTGCTGCCCAATTTCCGAGGGGCAGCTCCCAAAATCAAACTGCACCACACTGGAAGCCTTCCTGTGGGTTGTGGGTCACGTGGGTCAGACGATGCTAGGCTTAATGGCAACCTGGCAGCTGGTGGATTTGAACCTAAGCCCTTCTAGACCAAAGACAGCTTCCCTAGCCACCATGCCAATGTCGCCAATTTAATTTATTTTCTCTCTTTTTCTCAGATTTAATTTTTATCTTTTGGATTTTTTTTTTTTTGGACAATATCATGAAAATGATTTACTCTCCTGAGTAACAAGTAACAAAACATGGAGAAATCTGATGCATTTATTTATTTTGGGTGGTGAGCCTATCCCAGCTGGTGGATTTGAACCTGAAGCCACCAGACCACCTCTCTTAACCACTAGGCCACCACTGTCGCCCTGACAATATTACTTTGAGTTATATATATGTAGTTATATATGTAAAGACCAAACGGGTTTAAAGAAATTAGGAGTCAGGAAATATAAACAGGATAAAGATCCAGGAAACATTTTCAATAATATTTTACTTTTAATTTTTTCAAATAAAAAAACGGAAAAAAATCCTCAGAAAAATAAAAGTTTGGAGTTATGAATATGAAATTGATTTTTTTTTGTTTTTGTAAAATTATATCAATATATTATCAGAGCCATCACTAATGTAAATTAATCACAATTAATTTATTGACTTTCCGTAAAGTGAGGAAAAACATTATACACATGTACTGTATCTTACTGGAATAAAAAAATAACAGAAGGTAGATTTGATTCACAATTTTACACATTTATATACAGTATTTTTAATTATTAAATATCATCATTTTCATGTTCAGAGGAAGGACAGAGGTTATATTGGTAGAAGAATGATCGTAGAGATGGAGCTACCAGGTAGGAGACAAAGAGGAGACTAATGAATGCAGTGAGGGAGGACATGGAGGTAGTTGGAGGGAAAAAAAAGGGACAAGCCGAAAGGAGAAGAAGAAATATCACCATAGCAGTCACTGCCAGCGCAGCTGCCATGGTTTGTCAAAGGGTTTTGTGGGAATTAAACCCTTTACATTAATGTGTCATCAGTGTTGGGGTTTGAACCTGTGTGGAGTAGATGCCCTGCTGCATCTGCTCCTCTTGATCCATTTCCACAGACAGATGGGTTGACCTGCTTTACCATCTGCAGTGCCCATATCCACAACCTAGAACTTCACTGATTCAGTTTCTGCTCAACTGAGAAAAAAAAATCTGAGGCTTTTGTTGTTGGTGATTCATTCACTGAAACTAAAATCTACTGCATTGTTTACGGCCGTGAGATATTTATATTTAAACCAGCAGAGGAACAATGCTCTAGACAACAATATACTGTATTTTGCTTTATCTTCTCTTGATTAACACAGATGTAAAAGATCATTACTAAACTAAAACATATATATAAACATAAATACATAAACATATATCTCTGTTTTCCTATCTATCTATCTATCTATCTATCTATCTATCTATCTATCTATCTATCTATCTATCTATCTATCTATCTATCTACCTATCTAGCTTTGTACCTACCTATCTATCTACCTACCTACCTATACCTATCTAGCCATTCAGCTATCTAACTAGCTACATACCTATCTGTCTAACTATATGCTTATATACCTTTCTATCACTCCATCCATCCATCCATACACCCATCCATACACCCATCTATCTATCTATCTATCTATCTATCTATCTATCTATCTATCTATCTATCTATCTATCTATCTATCTATCTACCTACCTACCTACCTTTGTACCTACGTATCGACCTACCTATATCTATCTAGCCATTCAGCTAACTAGCTACATACCTATCTATCTACCTATATGCTTTCCTTTATACCTTTCTATCATCCATCCATCCATCCATCTATCTTTGAACCTATCTATCTATCTATCTATCTATCTATCTATCTATCTATCTACCTATATCTATCTAGCCATTCAGCTATCTAACTAGCTACATACCTATCTATCTACCTATATGCTTATATACCTTTCTATCACTCTATCCATCCACCTACCTACCTACCTACCTATCTATCTATCTATCTAGCTATCTAGCTATCTAGCTATCTATCTACATACCTACCTACCTACCTACCTACCCCCCTACCTACCTACCTATCTATCTATCTATCTATCTATCTATCTATCTATCTATCTATCTATCTATCTATCTATCTATCTATCTATCTACCTACCTACCTACCTACCTACCCCCCTACCTACCTATCTATCTATCTATCTATCTATCTATCTACCTACCTACCTACCTACCCCCCTACCTACCTATCTATCTATCTATCTATCTATCTATCTATCTATCTATCTACCTACCTATCTATCTATCTATCTATCTATCTATCTATCTATCTATCTATCTACCTATCTACCTACCTACCTACCTACCTACCTAAGACCAATAAAGACAGAAAGTCTGGTGGTTTCCACAACAACAGGAGGCCAGTGTTCAGCTATCATTACATCAGTGAGAAGATTCCTCCGTGGACGGTGTCACCTTAGGCTCCAGTGGACTGATGATGTGGAGTCCACAATGAACAGCACTATCTATCTATCTATCTATCTATCTATCTATCTATCTATCTATCTATCTATCTATCTATCTATCTATCTATCTATCTATCTATCTATCTATCTATCTATCTACCTCCCTACCTCCCTCCCTACCTACCTATCTACCTACCTACCTACCTACCTACCTACCTACCTACCTAAGACCAATCATGACAGAAAGTCTGGTGGTTTCCACAACAACAGGAGGCCAGTGTTCAGCTATCATTACATCAGTGAGAAGATTCCTCCGTGGACGGTGTCACCTTAGGCTCCAGTGGACTGATGATGTGGAGTCCACAATGAACAGCACTGGTCCGGGCTCCTCTGTCTAATCTGGTCCTAATGAAGCCACGGGGCTCACTCTCAGCCCAGCTGATAAGACAGTAATTGTTTAAGTGTTTTATCAGATCTGGGCAGCAGCCATTCAGAGGAAGTCAGCAGGATACTGAACAACTGCAGCACACATGCAGTACGGCAGCCGCCAAAGTCAATGTTCTTCTCAGCCATCATTCACATGAGTCATTTCCACCTGAGGCTCTTTACTGCAGCAGTTATGGCAGATTAGCAGATTTCAGCCTTGAGGTAAAATCTGGGGATTTTCTGAAAAACAAACTCTAAAACGGCACACAATTATCTCGACAGGAACTTATTTTTATTCCATATATTTATTTTTTTCCCCAGTTCATTTTCTGCAAGGTTTACGCCATAGTTTTTTCGTTGTTCCATTAAATATGATGATGTCACAAAAAGTACGTGCAAAATAATGTAATAAACTTGTCTCACTTCAACATGTTTAGTTGAACACAACACTGACACGACTGCAAGGAATTGATGAAAAATACAGATTAATGTTTTCTACAACCGAGACTTCATTTTTAGAGCCGTCCATATAAATCCCCTATAAACTAAGAAGATTTTATTTATTAATCTTTATCCTCTTATTTGTTACTGGGTCACAAGCAGCGGTCTCCACCACCGCCACCCAAATCACACTACACCATACTGTGAGCCTTCCTGTGGGAGGTGAACCAAGAAAAGAAAACAATTATATAACTTTTAAAAAATAGTTTGGAAATTGTAGGGCAGTGGCCTAGTGGTTAAGGAAGCGGACTAGGGTCTGCAAGGTCCCTGGTTCAAATCCCACTACCGCCAAGTTACCACTGAGATGCCCTGAGCATGGTACCGTTCCTAAACACTGCTCACTTTGCGAGCTTTGTGCGCTGTGGTGTGAATCACAACGTCACAATGACAAAAAAATAAAGAAATTTCCAAATTGTCCAAAATTGTGCTTCTTGCACCCCCAACAGGGCATAGAGGTAGTTAGAGGTCAATGTTTATCAAAATAAAAAAACAGAAATGCTATCATGTATTGACCTTTTTTATTAAAGCAAAAGCACTTTGGGTTTTTATATACTTTTTTGGTAACAGAAAATAACAGCTGAACACCAGAGGCTGAATCTTTGTCCCGTGCGCTAAGCGCCGTGGCGATGTTTTCCCATTGACCCAGAGCCGTTGGCCCGTTTCGATGTCCCATTTTCAGGCAGCCGAGGTAACCGAGTGTGATAGAGTGCGATGCCACACTGAGTTCTGCTTATGCTACGCCTTTCTCTGCGAAGTCTGGAGTCTGTACTACTGTTGGATCTTGTGTGTCCTACATGCTGTTTGGCCTCGGAGCATGCCAGCAGACAACCTCAGATTACACCGCCTGCCATCTGTCTCCTCCATATGAGCCGCAACGCTAGACGACATATAGCCTACAAAACGGGTGGTTTGGTTTGAAGTGGCCGTGATGCTCGTCAAACTTTGGTCATGGCTGAGCTTCAATCATTTTTCCTGGTCCGGAATTTTCTTTTACACAGTATTTTGCAATTTTACCAATGACGTATGAAAATCCAATCAGTGTTATATTCTTTGTTGCTCATCCCTTCATTTTGGCCTGGTTTGTGTGCCAATCATCCATCAATCCATCTTCATTCGATCCATCTTAGGCTGGTGGCGGGGACAGCATTCAGAGGATGGATAACCCTGACTTCCCTCTCCCTAGACATGTCTTCCAACTCATCTGGGAGGATCCTGAGGCCAGCCAGGCAACATAGTTGCTCCAGCGTGTCCTGAGTCTTCCTCTGGGTCTCCTCCAAGTGGGACAGGACCCTAGCACCTCCGGAGAAGTGTTTGGGGCCACCTTAACTGACTCCTCTTAATCTGAAAAAGCATTGACTCCTCTCCAATCTCCTCCCGGGTGACATAGCTCCTCACCCTAAGGGGTGGCCTCAAGGGGCGCCTCATTTTGGCAGCTCGTATCCGTCAAATCATTTCTTGTATCTGGGATCACAGATACAAGAATGGGAAAAAAAACTAAAGAGTTCTTTCAGTCAAGACCCAAAGCTCATGATCGTTGGTGATCTAACTAACTCTTCTCGATGTGATGGAGTGCAGGGGCTCAACTCCGAGTTCCCCCTGGTGATAAAGCTCCTCACCCTACGAGGCTGCCTTATAGGGCGCCTCATTTTGGCAGTTTATTTCCAGTAAATCATTTTGAAAGCTTGTATCTGAGATCTTTTTTGGTCATGACCCAAAGCTCATAATTATAGGTGATCAACTAACTCCTCTCCACGTGATGGAGTAGCCGCTCAACTCCGAGTTCCTCACCCTATCTCTAAGGGATCTTCCTGCCCCCCCCATGTGTTGAAAGCTTATTTCAGCCACTTGTATCCAGGATGGCGTTCTTTCGGTCACGGTCTTTGGGTTTGCGTAGGTGCTTATTATGACAAAGCACCAACTCTGACACACAACACCTGCGTCCTTCACTGGAATTTCACTGCAGCTGCCTCCTAATGACCGTGAGTGAACAGGAAACAGGGGACACTAAAAAGTTGTGTCTCTCCTAAGTTTAAGTGAAAGTCTGCGAGATAATTATACCACCGACAGTGGGTGCAGAGGACACCTGTGTCTGACTGCTTCTTCTCACAGCTACGCACCAACTCAGGATCGGCCCTAATTTGACCTCCGTGTGGAAATGGAATTTATTTTGACAGGAACGGCTGCCCTGAGAGAGTGCTTCATTAGTCTGCTTCACTTTATGAGCGAAGAATGGTTTTTCAGCGCACGGTGTATGCAAATTACTCAGAAACCCAGAGGACAGGGCAAAAGGGAAGGAAAATTAGTCAGATGTCGGAGACGGAGGTAGATGTTTAGCCCAACGCTAGGATGAAAGGTGGGTGAGAGCAAATCAAAGAGCTGTGGATGTCAAAAAAGAAAAGAATAACAAAGAAAAGGTTTGTTACACCATCCATCCAGCCATGTATTTACATCCAATTATCCATTACTGGGTCGTGGAGGCAGCACTCTCCACAACCACCACCCTAATCACATTGCACTGTACCAGCCCCCTCATGATCCGTCCACTGGAAGGCACCAACTACCCTTAAGCCCAGCGTTCACTGGGCAATTTTGAGGATTGGCGATCGTGACTGATTTCCATTGGACAGTCAATTAACAGTCATTAACTCAGGATTGATCGCGTGAAAATCAAACAGGTTCGAAATCTGCCACACTGCACACGCGTGAACATAGATACAGAGGAGAAAACAAGTGAACTAGGTCTTCCACTGAGTCTCCTCCATAAGGACAGAACCCTAGTGCCTTCGAGAGATGGAATTTGGGCGCCATAGGGGGCAATTGCTCAAACCACCTCAACTGAATTCTCTTAATCTGGAGAAGCAGTGACTCTTCTCCAAGCTCCTCCCGGGTGATATTGGCAACCTATAGGGTGGGATCATAGGGCACCTCATTTTGGCAGCTCATATCCTGTAAATTCTTTTGAAAGCGTGTATCCGAGATACCGGATACAAGAATGGGAAAGAACAGGATAGTGTTCTTTTGGTCAAGACCTCAAGCTCATCATTGTTGGTGATCAACTATCTCCTTTCAATCTGAGCACTGAGCTTTACCCATGATTTTACAGAGGAGAAAACAAGTGAACTAGGTCTTCCCCTGGGTCTCCTGAGACTCCATAAGGACAGTGCCCTAGTGCCTTCCGAGAGATGGAATTTGGGCGCCATAGGGGCCAATTGCTCAAACCACCTCAACTGAATTCTCTTAATTTGGGGAAAGCAGCAACTCTTCTCCAAGCTCCTCCCGGGTGATATAGCTCCTCACCCTACAGGGTGGGCTCATTGAGGCGCCTCATTTTGTTAGCTTGAATCCGGTAAATCCTTTTACAATAGGGGGCAGCATGGTAATTTGTAGTACCTGAACACGAGTCAATGCGAACTAATCTGCCCTGAGATTCTTTCGTACAGTGCGATTATCAGATACAGAGCGTACGAGCGCCTTAACTGGGATTCGATCTTTTCCAGGAGGTGTACCCTAGAGTTGGACCCCAATGGAGACATTGACTCTGTCTGATATTTCCCCAGGTTGGTATACTATAATTGCCTACCATGTACTACAATTGCACAAAGAAGAATCCAAAAATCCAAGAAGAAGACAAAGCCTCTTGGATGAGAGCTGAAATGTCGTACTATGTACACACAGTAACTATTTTTGGATTAAATGAAAATGTCTTGGATGACTGTGAACCTGCACAGACACAGGTTCACGTATCGCAAATATCCTCTCAAAACTCTGACTATGTCAATCTTGAATTGCGTGTCCCCTTTGAAAAGACGGAGTAGAGAGAGAGACAGTAATGGCACATTGAAATAAAAATGTTTGAAGAATCTCGGCGAGTACAAAAGGCGAGGGTGAAGAAAAGGAGAAGAACGGATGATGAAAAGCCTCGCAGAATTTAAATCAGTCCCTTCCTGGAGGCCTGATCTCCAGTCTTTGTTGCTTTTGGATTCCAGACCTGGAAATAATGAGGGAGGATGAGCGACAGATGACTTTCCGTCAGGAATATTCAAATGTATCCTCATTAGTTATCCAGGTTCGGATCTCGCCGTCTCCGAGAGAAGAGTCGGCTGATTCTAAAAATGTGTTTGTTTTTCCCGATGCTTCCATAATCGGCTCCACGTGAAGGTAAAACCTACGTACGGACATGAGTCACCGAGCGGTTTGTTAACGTTCTGTCAACACGGTGAGTGAAGGCGAAATCAGCGTCCACGTGTTGGACGGATACACACGTGTGTGTGTTCTGTCAGTCAGTGAGTGTGTCATCTCCTGAATAAAACATCTCTGCCACGACTCCTTCGCTCGTCAAGTGTATCGTGCTGATCGCGGGGATCTCTCTCTCTCTGCAGGCGGACATGTATTCTACACACACACGCACACACACTCCTGTGCTGGGTTATACTGGCAACCCCCAAAGGCCCAGGTGGTTAGGTGTTATGTAAGGGGTTCCAGAGGAGGGGAGGTGGGGGGTTCTCACACACCCTTGTTGCCCAAGGGCGGGGAATCGAGCTTTGGTTTGACTGATGACGAGAGAGAGAGAGAGAGACGGAGGAGGAAGAGAGGGTGACAGAGAGAAATCAATGAAAAGACACAGGGGGGATAGATGAGATGATTATAAATGATAATTATTATTATTATTTTGTACAAATATACAGTAAATACATTGCAGATATATTGAGATACAAAAAAATTTAAGAGAAGATGCTCATCAACCCCAACCCTGACTGCTGAGAATCTCCATCGTCATGTAGATGATTAAATCTCCATAAATAAGCTTTAAATTAAAGTTAAATATCTTTTAATCTTTTTATCAGAAATGACTGTGGATAAATGTCGTAGGATTGTGATACTTAACATTTTTTTGCTTTTTTTTATGTACTAGAGCAAATGATAATAATAAAAAAGTAAATAAAATACCACAGCTATTGATGTAAGAAGTGAAGTTATGTTGTTTACTGTCAATAAAACCATGGAAAATGTCTAAAAATCAACTCTGGAATAAAACTCCCCTCAGTCATATTTGTTGTCATCATTAAACAAATTAAAATAAACAGGAAACGAAAAAAAAAAACAGACTCATGATGTAGGAACTACATTTAGGAATTGTTATTTGTATACGCGCTATAGCAATAATTTAGTATTTGTTACATTTAATAATTACATTTCAAAAATAAAAAAAAAAGTTATGTATTGACAGGTTTACAGACAGACAGACAATCAAACAGACAGACAGATAGATAGATAGATAGATAGATTGACAGACAGAAAGACAGGTGGATAGACAAGTAGACAGACAGACAGACAGACAGATAGATAGATAGATAGATAGATAGACAACAGTACGAATCCCTTGGTATTGAGTTTGACTTTGGGGAAATAAGGAATATGTTCAATAAAGAATGTTTAATAAAGAACGTTGATAAATCTTTTTGTGAAAAAAATGCATAAAAAATCATTAAAATCTATAAGACCACACAGCTTTTTCCTTCAGCTGCAGCAGAGCGCAGCAACTCGTCCAGGAACATATTGATTTTCACCCGTTGTTCTGTATATGTCTTTGCCCTGATTTAAGGAGGTTATGGCTATAAATACACTTTCTCGTGAGCGGAGAATCTAGGCTGCACAACACACAAGAAGACCAACACACCTGCAGGAACACTCCGAGCCAACCAGACCAGAGCAGCAGCTGCTGGACCACACCGGGAGAATTTAAGTTTTGATAATAGCAGGGCACGTTAAAGACCAAAATATTACTGTTTAGAGACGGAAAACAGGGCAGGGACATCGCACAGAAATGCACTTCATCTTCTACTACGGTTCAACCAAACAGGCGAGGGGACACGTTGCACGCCGTGTCCCCTGACAATCAAACGCATCAAACGGTCAAACACGATCAATCTTCAGCCGCAGCTCAGATCAGTGACAGCGGCCGTGACGTTCCTGCGGGACTGAAGTCTGTCGCTTTCAAGAGCTCACGGCCACGGTGTGGTGTCAGTCTGACTACAAAGTCAGACTGACACATGACTGCAGCTCCCGCGCATTACATTAATGGGAACAAGGCAACATCGCTGTCGTACACCTTTTAGTCTCACTGATGTAATGCACAAGAGACGGATGAAAGAGTCCAAGCGAGGCAGAGAGGCAGGTTTAGAATCTTTGGTAAAACGTTGAACACAAGCGTCAACGTAAAGCAGATAAATTCCCATCTCAACCGATACTATTTTAGGTCTTGTCATTTTTATGTATTTTTCTTTACAAACTATGTATGAGTTGTTGGCACCAGCATTCTGCTGATTGTTAAAATAAATGGACAAAATTAGCTAAAATGCTGCCATCTAGTGAAATTCACTTACATTTAGGAGAGCAGGAAAGCAAAATTCTCGTCATTTAAAATTGTGATACACACCACGCATACAATAAGATGTGACATCTGTGGATGGTGCCATGCTCAGTGGTGACCTGGCAGCTGGTGGATTCAAACCCGGAACGCTCCTGGCCATAGCCCAGCCCAACGATAATATCGGCCAATCGATATTGTAGACATCACTGATTCAGATGCGGTAATGTAAATGTAGTTAAATTTAGTTAAATTAAGTTTGGGGTATTTGTCCTGGCAAGAAATTTTTTTTTTTTTTTAGAAAAATAATTCACAAAAAATTTTTTAACTGATTTAGATGATGATAGATACGTATCTACAAGAATGTGCTGGATGAAAATTATATTAAATTTAAAGGAAAAAAAAACAAAAACATTTTTTTTAGGTTTATATATTTACTTTGAAGATCCATGTCACTCAGATTTTTTTTTTTTCAGAATTTTTAAGGCCAAATACATCCTTAAAATATGGTTATTTAGAAACTGTCAAGAGACAAATGTCCAAAGATTTCTTTAGAGAAGCCATCAGATTGTCCCAGAACTATTACCAAGGACATTATTCACCATTTCCTGGTATCAGATTTGACAAGTGCGTGATGTTCCAGTTAGAAAATGTCCATTACCATAATGATCAGTTTCAAGAAGGACTCAATGGTTCACATGAAACTCATTTCAGTAACAAAGCCAGTAACGGGGCCTCGGAAATAATGACCCTGTCGCCGCGGCCATTACGAGGCGGCCATTTAGAATGAAAGACAAATTATTGCAATTTCGTGTCAGCCATTTGATAATTAACATTTTTAATTGTGCAGAGATAAGCAAAATTTGTGTTGTGGAGTTTGACTCATCCTGTGATCTAATCACTGGATATCTGACAAATCAGTGGGCATGAAAGTCAAATTTAAATAATGCTTAAAAGTAGAGACTTTGGTGATTTTAATCACTGCTAAAGCCTTTCATCAGTCCCTGTCATCTCTTATCACACCGCTGAGCGCTGATCCCAGCTGCACCGAGGCATCTTTCTTCCCCAATGTTAATGCAACTTTGGAGGCGTCGACAGCGAACGCACCGCAATGACATCATTGTCGCTGCACTGACTGGCAGATGAGGAAGTGAATCTCATGAGTTGATTCCACTGTGACTGTGATGTGAAAATCGTCATGAAACATTCAGGGTCTGGAGGGTTTACAGTTAGAATCCATCAGGTAATAAATCTTCTCAATTCTCCATTATTTTCTGTTAAATCCTGTCCCCCCCAGCAAGAAGAAAATAATTTGCGTCCCCCTCCTCACCACCCACTCTCCGCCGCAACTATAAATAACAGCATTTCTCTATAAAATAGTTCTAGGTTCACCTCTGTATAACATCGTATCCTTGTTAACATAAAGAAAACGAAAAGAAAAAGATAATAGTTCAACTTACAAGGATGTGCAATGACACTTTATTGTAATGCAGCTGAAAGAATGCAAGTTCGCGCCCCCCTCAGCATCGCACCGCGCCCCCCGAGGGGGGCCCGCCCCACACTTTGTGAAGCACTGTTTTAAATGCAGGTGTGACAATTGTTTGTGTGCTGTTGTGTGAATCAATGACAACGAGCAACCTTTCCTTCCATCCTTTGTTTCCTTGAAGATCCGGTTGTAAATGTATGACTTTAGGTGTAGCTTATAGCATTTTTTTTATTATTTATTAGTACGTATGTTTAATATTGTTAAGTGCTGTGTAATTTATCTAGTTAAAAAAAACTGCTTTGTAAGCTTCGGTGGGCCATAAAAAATGACTTGGCGGGCCACATTTGGTCCCCAGGCCTCGAGTTTGACACAATTGACCTAAGGGAATCTCCAGAACCACTTGTTATAGGATGACGAAAACGATTATGTTGATTTGTTTCTAAAACAAAAGTCTATGTCGTTCAAGAAATAGTCAGATACAAAACTTCTAATAGGGGCCATAAGATTCCTACAACACAAACAACAACAAGTTGGCTACTGTAAAACAATTAAAGCAAATATATCACAATAAACAAAAGCGTCCCTGAATAAGCTGCAACCGTTGCCTAGTAATGTGGCACAATCGTTGATGAATCAGTGCATTTTGCGATATCGTTCTTTAGACTTTTTTTCTGTTAGTATCACAGACCTGTTGTTCTCAAACATTGACAAAAAAACATTGACTGAAGTGGCCGTGTACTAAATACTTAAGGACCAGAACCAGTCACCAAACCAGGGGTTGGGAACCCCTGACTTAGACAATCACACCAGAACACAACTTATGACTTTTGTAAATGTCATTCCTGTAACGTTGCTGAACGGACTAGATGTGAAAGTGAAACGTACTGTTGTGCAGCACATGAAGACGATGACGAAGGTTCCAATGACGCCGCCGATTCCCACCAACCAGGTCATCCTGAGGAACAGGATCACGCCAAAGATGTTCTGGATGCACGGCAGGTAGACGCCCATCAGAGTTCCCAGCTGTGGAGCCTGAAAGACAAACGTAACATAGTGAATTGAAAAATGCGCGATAAACGTAGTTTTGTAGTAGCAGGTTGTAAGCAAGTCTTTGCCAATTAACCGGCTAACGTTTTTGGTCCTTCCAAAGCGACGGTTGTGACGATGCTAGGTAGCTAGGGATCCTTCAGTTGAGGTTCTGCCCAAACTTTAAAAAAAACACGCTGATTCCAACTCCACTGGGTTGAACCTAATCATCTCTAGTATTTAGGCAGTAAATTTGCTGCATCATGATGGACGCGGCAAATGATGCGGGACCTTCTGAGCCGGAACGTTAGAGTAGAAGCTGAAGTCATTAGGCGGTCTTTAATGAAATCATCCTGACGAATGAGTGTTGTCAAATGAACATTACTGTCTGATTCTACACTGCACCGTACGTTTGGATCCATCTCGTCTTCCTGCATCGTTAATGCGATGCTACGTAGGACGGAGATGATCGTACAAATATGATTGAGAATTTTTAGATACTGAAAACAATAACATTAAGAGAGCATTAACGATCATAGCAAGTATTGTATCTCAGTAATTACATTACTTTTCATTACTTTTAGCTTAATTTACTATTATAAACTAACTAACTAACGGTTTATGCATACAACGCCCTAAAAGCTTTAGTCAACTAAATTTAAGCTATACCTAAAAGATATCGGAAAATAAACAAACTTAAGATGAATTCCCAAGTATTGTAAATGAGGTAATTCCCAAATGCACTTCTTGCCTGCTATTAAAAAAGTACACGACCAGCCTTTTACTGTCATCTAGTGGTGAAGTGGAAAGTCATAACTGGATATCTCGTACCCTATCAATGAACCCATAATTTTAACCGTCAAAACAATTAGACAAAATACTAATTATTACATATTTCGTTTAAAGTTCTGAGCACAATATGCTATTTATTATGCTAGCATAATAAATGGTGAAATCAGAAACATTTTTTCCTTTTTATGTTATCCCCATCCCATCATTGGGTATATATTGCAGTGATCTCTGGTTAAAACACTTATGGGCCGAAGAAAATTATGTTATGACCCAAATTGGGCCCCCGGGCCTTGAGTTTGACATGTGCTATACACTGTCTTTAGCCCTTTGTCATTGTTTTTATTTCGAATAATTTCTCTAAAGGGCAAAACTGAACTGTATTTTAATGCGATGTTCCCCAACCACTGGGCGGGGGACCAGTACCGGTCCGTGGGTGAATTGGTGCTGGGTTGCAGAGAAATTATGCTTCCTTACTTTCTAGCTGCATCTGGCTATTTCTTACACTAGGTCCAGAGTCTTGTCTCCGTCACGTCTCACCTCCATCTCGTAAGTTCTTAACAATAGAACAGCCGTGTGCTAATTGTAATGTTTCTAGATTGTTTAGACGGTCATTATATATTACTATATTAAAGATTTATTAGATTTATTAGAAGAACTATTTTGTTACGATAATGACAAAATAACTCAGAAATGTGACACATTTGATATACACATTACATTGTTTCTTAAATAGTGGGGCGGGCCCCCTTGGGGGTGCATGGACCCTGGGGAACATTAATTTTTTTTCCACCGTACTACAATAAAGTGTAATAACTGAGAAGCACTGCCATAAATCAACGCATTCATTGCACGTGTTCATAGCATCTTGATTGACAATGAAACATTGCAATTATTATAATTATTATATTGCAACTATATTTGATTAGGAAATATTTTCTCAACAATAAACTCAAAATGACGCAAATAGATTTCGTCTTCAATTATGTGGAATTGATACACAATACTAGCCTTGCATACTAATCTGGTAGCAGAAAATTATAGGCTGTTAATTTGGGTAGGAAGATTTTATAGGTAGGAAAATATTTCATTGAAAACCATTTCATTTTATTCATGGAAATTGATCTGCCAAAAATTAACGATTGGTCCATGAAAAAAGTAACATTTAATTCCCCCCCAAAAAAGTAACATTTACTCCCAAAAATGTTGGGAAACACTGTTTTGATGCATTTCATTGAACTTCCTTCAGTTTCCCCTTGAGTGACATTGACCAATGTTTTTCTTCACAACTTAGTTTTTTTTTCCTCGCTGGTGCAGATGTGTGACAGAGACAGAGTGGAGATCATCTACACACAGCTGACAGGTAAACCCGTAATCTTTCCTCTTTTACCACTTAATCTTCACAGGAGGGAATCTCTCCACCTTCAGCCCCACAGGGCTTTAATCAAAGATCCACACTGTGTCCTCCGCAGGCCGCTGCAGGGATGAGTGGAGAACAAATCTCCTCCATCTCTGTCGCCTCCCCCACTATATGATAATGATGTGCACAGTTTGTATGTTGACGGCGCTATGCAAATCAGACAGTGACTCACTGGGACTGTGTCCTTCAGCGTGGTTTTTTGAGAGGGTTTTTCATCATCGGCCTGTCAGACGCCGAAATAAAGTTTGTTTCATGAGATGCAGAAACTTTTTATGAACCAGAATAAAATTTTTTACCCACATTTTTCCTCTCATTGAAGTTGATTAAATGTGGGATGAAAACTTTCATCTGTCTTGATATATTTTCTCCCCCGCAAATGCAGAGTAAAATGCAATATAAATAAAATGTATTGTTTTTATTATTATTAGTCTGAGTAAAGTTTTGGACCAGGGGGAATTGGAGACAAGGGAATGAAGTAGGGCGACAGTGGTGGCGCCCTACTTGCACTGAAGCATAGCACCGTCAAGACCAGACCTGGGCAAACTAAGGCCCGGGGGCCGGATGCGGCCCGCTTGGCGTTATAATCCGGCCCGCCCAACTTGTCCTGATTTTACTTTTAATTTATATTATCGTTATCCTTCTACCTTTTCCCTGCAAAGCCGGCATTTCACCAATAGATGGTCTCAAAGAGGCTAAAAGCATTTAGCCTTTATTCAATACTTTGCTCATCATTTATCTTAGTTCACTGAAATACTCAATCTTTTCTATCCTGACCTGGCCCGTGACTCAAATTTTAGTACTACCTGTGGCCCGCGAGACAAAATAATTGCCCAGGCTTGACTCAAGACCCACAACTTCCCATATCCCCCACAGGAAGCCAATCAGCCAATCAGAGAGAGCAGGATTAATTAGCCAATAGGAAAGGAAGGAAAAGTAAACTCTTCGTATTTGTGATCACCACCTCAGAATCTAACCTCTGCATTTCACCCATCACTAAAAACAGCTTTGAGCGCCCACGGAGCAGTGGGTGGGGACAGTGCCATGCCCAGGGGACCTCAGTGGTAACCTGATGGATTCGAACCTGAAACCCTCCAAACTCAAGTCCAGTTCCTTAACCACTAGGCCACCACTGCACTACACTGCAGTCTTTTAATGTATTATTGCCTTTAATTTTAATGTTTAATATTCTGGATATACTTTTTTTTATCTGTAGCAGTGGTGGCCTAGTGGTTGAGGAAGCAGATTTGGGTCCACAAGGCTTCAGGTTCGAATCCACCAGCTGCCAGGTTGCCACTGAAGTGCTCTTTTTGACAAAACCAAAACCCTTGGAGCTGGAAGATGATGCCATACCTTCACCAGTGCCTTCACCAGTCCAACTGGAAGGAATAATAAAATCATTTAGCTTTTACTGTCGGAGAAATTTGGAGAAAATAAAATCTATAATTGTAGTGCACCTGTTGAACGAGGAAGGTAAAAACGCGTTGCAATTTGACACGTCCTGGAGCTCAAACGTATGATTAATGTTTTTGACCGCACATCCGTCAAACTAACATCTGGCGGACGCAAAATCTGACATAAGTTTTCACCGGGCCGATCAGAGCAGATGTTCTCTACACGGCATCTCCACGACTTTGTCCTTGACATTGGAAGCTGTAAATTTGAATAACTTGAGGAGATTAGGTATTATTTTTTCTTACAGAATTGTGGTGACCTAGCGGATACGGAACACGGGTGGGGTCCAAAGGGTTCCAGGTTCGAGTCCGACAGATGCCAGGTTACAAAAAGATGCTTTTTTGCAAAGTATCTTTAAAAAGATGTACAGAGCTGATGAAACTGATGAATTCTTTAATCAATTGATCACTGATAATATCAGTCAGCTATTATTATCGGCCAAGTATTTGCATGATTACGTGATATCGGTAAAATAGATATCGTTTGTTCCTCCAAAAATGTAAATGTGATAACACACGTCTGGGTTTTGTCAAATTAACTGGACTCACACACGGGACTTTGAGATATTTACGCAATTTCGATACCCTCGTATGTTCTGTACAGGTAAAGGTATCGACAATGAAGCTGAGCTTGACCTTGACATTTACCTTAGTGTCGGTTGATATCAGTATCGGAAAATCTAAGTGTTTGGAAAATATCGGCAAAAGTCGATAATCACACATTACTAGTAAAAATCATTGGGTGTGAATTGAACATATGGGTAGAAAGACGTAAACATTATTTATATTTCTAGTCTAAGTCTCTCAACCGATCATAGCAACAGATGTTGTTAATTTAATATCCTGTGGGTAAACTTTTTTGTTTATATTTACTTAAAGAAAACGTCTTACAGATTTACATTATCGAAGTTTTGGTTCCTCTGGACGAAGAACCCAGGACTCTCCACCTGCTGCACCGAATTATTATTTTTCCGATAGTCTTAGCTCTTCGAAACACAAAGAAGTTCACATCCTCATTACTGTTAACCCCATAGAAATGTACTTTTTTGTTTGTAATGAATAACGGCATTAAATTTAAGCAACATTTCCTCTCTGTAACGCAGTGCACAAAAGTTTAATTAAAAACAAAAATTATCTTTCCATTGGCAGATCCTTCAGGGACCTGGTGTGTAATACGCTGTACAATAAAAGTCCAGTTTCGCAGCCAGAAATGTTTCCCTGACATCAGCACATTGTTGTGCGGCAAAAAAAAACTGCCAACGCAGCAGAAAGTTGAGGCCGAGATCAGTTTGTAATCAGAGTTTTTTTTTTTTTTTCAAGTTTTTAAAGGCAGCACCTGTATGGATCGACACTGATGTGAAGTTGAAGTTTGAAGAACCTTATTGACTTTTGGACATTTGTTTTATTGCCCTGTTGATCTCTGATCTGATCTCTGAGGGCTGAGGACATGAGTCTTCCTGTGGGTGGTGAGCCCAGAGCACCTGAGTGGCAACCAGGCAATTGGAGGATTCGAACCTAAAGCCTTGAAGACCCAAGGCTGCTTCCTTAACCACTAGGCCACCCCTACAGCATGATTTATTGATATTTTTTTGTATTAACAAACTCGATATGTTGAAATATTATTTATTATGAAATAATAATGTTTTTTAAGACATGATAACATCTAATAGTGGGAATCAAACCAGTGCCCTCAGTGCTGTAAGGCATTGACCACTCACAAGTATTTTCCAGTCTATAAGTTGTCCTCGAGCATAATACACACCAGCTTTACGCCAGGTTGAAAAAAAGTGTAACCTGCAGGAGTAGCAGATGACGGCTAGCATGGTTAGAGTGCCCTCTGGTGACTGCCAGTATGAAAATAACCAACATTTAATAAATAGGTAAGACTTATATTCCAGAAAACATCGTTTTTGGATCTTTGCTGATCTATAAAAGGTATCGTTTCAGGTCCAGAACTTTATACTTTTACTTTCTTCGCTGTATTCATGTAAAGTTGTTGTCCATAAAATTCACAAATGCATTAAACTTAATGGAAAACGCTTTTAAAATAATAAAAAAAGAAAAAATCCTGCATTTCTGGAAATGAAAATCAGAACAAAACAGTGATTTTCAAATCTAATTTTCAAATTAACCAATCTGTTACTTCTTTGCGAAAACCAATGTTGGACACAGGAATATTTTCAGTCCGATTTACAACAATACACGTACATTACTTCTACTTCTAATTTGGTGCAGTATCATTAGAACAAACAGAAGGGAACGGTAACGGTCCAAATCCTTGAGACGTGTTTTGCTTATAAATCAGGTATTTTTTCAGTACGGGTTCCTTCCTGCCCTGCATCATGGAAGGGTATATTTCAAAAATGGTCAACAACCATCTCTGACCACGACACCGAGGCCCTGAGTCAGACCAACATCTGCCCCGTCACAGTTGTGTCTGAGGTAGCTTAGCTCCTGGTGAATTTAATCTGTGTACTACAATAAGCAGGCTTTAGAGAACAGCGCTTCCGTGCGAGTAATCCTGCCTGTTACATAAGATGGAACGACACAGATAAAAGATTCCCAGAAGGGATTTAAAAAGAGGAAAACATTGTTTCTGCTAAAATGGCCTGAAAAAAAAAAGGTAAACGGACACAGACATAAAAAAAAATGTCGATAGAATGCGTCTGCACTGAGCTAACGACTGACCTGACGGAGAGAAAAGGGTGGAGGTTCGGTGAAAACAACCATTTTCCCATTTTCATCCCACTGCCATTTCATTTGTGCATTTGTGCGCGAGGATCAGAGTCTGTGCAGATAATCTGCTTCACAAACAGGAACAAAAATGTGTTTGTCTGTGTGGGAGCCAGTGGTTTGAAGGTCTCCCTGGAGATGGAGCCCATGAACAACCAGGTCTGGTAGGACCACAGGTAGACCAGAGCTGCAGCTGCAGCGACCCACTGGGAGCTGCGGTCGGTCGCCCTCCAGGAAGAGTGGACAACAAAGCCCCGGAATAAGAGTGCTCTAATCTTCTTATCAACAAGACCTGACGTTTCCTCTTCTCTGGGTCTCATCTGAAGCGTTCAAAAGAAGAATAAAAGTCAGTGTGATGAGGTTAGGTGTAGCCTTCTGGACCTCTCTGTTGAGAAGATTTCTTATAAGAACATCTTCTAAGCTCCAGGAAGAAGATGAGTTAAAGCGACTAAACTCTGTGGATATTATGGTCAGGATGACTGAGAATCTTCACAGACATGATGAGATGAGGAGGTCTTATCCTGGATTGGACAAACAGGAGCAGTGGTCGCTCATCAGAAGGTCCTTCAACTCTTGGACCACAAGGAAAGCTTCTTCTTTCCTCTCCTTTTTCCAGAGGTTGCCACCGGAAATCAACATTTTCCATCTCCACCTGTTTTCTCCATCTTCTACTCTGACTCCAACTACCTCCATGTCCTCCCTCAATTACAGTATAAGGTTAGGTCATAGGTCAACAGTCATGGGCAAACTAAGGCCTGGGGCCGGATGTGGCCCCCTTTGAGCTTCTTAATGAGGCCCACCAATTTTACCCAAATTAAATCATTTATTTTTATTATTATAATACTTCTGTCTTCCCGTTGCAATACCAGTGTTTCCCCAGTAGATGGCGTCCAAAAGAGTATTAGAAATGTAGCATTTTATAGGTTTTATCCATGACATTTATCAAAGTTCTTTCAGTCAAGATGACTCGGCCTCTGTGTCCAATTTTAGGACCAACTGTGGCCCGCGAGCCCACGCCTGGGTTAGAAAGTCCACGTCCTTGTTTGGCTGCATGTGCATCAGTCACACTGGGACGAGGAAAGAAATGTCCGGCGGTGAAGGAAATGGATGGACTTTTAAAACATGGATGCCAGGATGACGAAGGTGTGAAGTGAAACGAAGCGAAGTGGACGACGCCCTGGCGGAGGAGGAGGGCGGGGCGGGGGCGGCGACAGAAGCGGGGGTCAGACTGGGAGGTGGTAACAGCACCTCCACGCTCCGCTGGTCAAACAGGAGCTGATGGTCCAAATGTGTTACTGCTCAGGTGCGATGCATTATTGAACAGACAGAGTGAAAACAGGCCAGCGAGCATCGGCCCGTCCTTTGACCTGCTGCCCATGAACCGGGCGCAAATCGGTGTGAGAGCGTGCACGTGCACGTGCACGTGCATGTCCGCAGACATGAGCAGTGAATAGCTCGGCTAAAAGGCCTCTGTGCTCAACATCCCAGAAAGAGGTTTCATGTCCTACTAGAATATTCTAATAAACTCAACAAAACCTCGCAGTTACTGCTGTGTATGAGAGCTGTATTTAGACACAGGGAGTTCTATTTCACTGAGGAATATTTGACAGGAAATGTCTTTAAAATTCAAGCCAACGGTAAAAGACGAGTTTGGTTTAAAATGACAATAAAGCTGATTTTAACCAGCAAAAAAACTAGTGTTTCTTAATTTTTTTGTTCATTTCAACAATTTCAAAAAAATGAACAAGTAAACAGTGAATGCCTAAAAACGAGTTTAGCGATATTAGCTACTATCAAGATAACCATCAATCAGTAATGTATATATACAGTATATCAGTTGCGGGCCCTTTATTTCAACTGAAGGCCTTCAGTGACGTCATAGTTTTGTGACATATTACCAGGGCCATCTAGAAGGCCCTGACGTCGCAATCTCGCGAGATGATTGGTCTCAGCGCTGTATGGCTGAATGGCCTGTGTCCATTCACTTACAGTAGGCAGAGCCTTCACTTTTGATTCTGAAGACTCTGGCAGACTTCATGGAACCTGACAATGCTAGCTAGCTGAAATGTGATTGGATAAAAGGTTTTTAATCAACTTTTTAAATGTAAAAACAATTTCTTTTATCAAAAAAAAATTTTTTTTTCAAAATAATTAGTAATACAAATTTATTCAAAATTAATTATGAATAAATGTGTTTTTCTGATAGGTTTGCCTTGGTTCTATGCCCTAAACCAAAATATTAATAACTCTGAAAAGCTACATTTAACTCAACACAAGATTAATTTAAGATTTCATTTTGCGTTTTTTGTAGATATGCATAAAGGTCAAACCCCAAATCTTTTTCATATCACGTCACATTTTTATGTTTTATCGTCTGTAGTCACACTCTCTCTTCGTACAGAGGTGGAGCCGTTCAGTCAGTTGAGACTCCAGGTCTATTTCAGCTGAACGGAGGTTTGTGATTGAAGTAAATAAATTGAACCGCGCTGTGTTACCTTTGACAGTATGAGTTGTTTTAACATCAAACTCCTGTTTCCAGAATCAAGGAAACCGTGGGCGGATTAACTCGGCCCTGGTTTTTCCTTCTTAACCTGTGTGACCGCCGGCCTGTTCCCCCATGTCGCGCACCGACCAAATCTCTAATCTCTAATCTGGGCTTTCACCGTGTAACAATGAACCGGCCGCTGCTGCGCTCCCCTGCGTCCTCGCCACTCACTCCAGGGGGAGATGATGAAGGAGATGGAGTGAGAGGTAGAGGGAGTGGAGTTGGAAATAGAGAGGGGGACAGAGGGCGACGTGGAGGAGCGGGTGAAGGTGCAGGGAGGAGGCTGAGGTGGAGGAGGTGGTGGCGTGTGCGATAAAACACCACAGGCTGCCTTAATGAAAAGCCTCTCACAGTGATGGAGAGATTGCCTGTGGAATGGAATCCTGATTGGAGGAGCAGCAGCTCCGTGTCTTGTGTGGACTAATTAAAGTATTGAAGGGGTCGACGTGACAAGGGGCCGATTAGACCCCGTACTGGCCTGAACCGTGAGACAAACACAGCCCGGAGCCCAGGGACCACGAGGAGCTGAGATAACAGGGGGGTCCTGTTATTACAAATGGACTGAAATGATCCGGAGTTTCCCGGCGGATCGACATCAAGTGAACGCTGGTCGTTGGTCTGTTTGTACGATCTCATTACCCACTGTTGTCCTTGTCAATATCTTTGCCCGTTTGATGACTTCATGTAAGTGGACCTGAAATGGTGCCCCCAATCTGTCAAAATGTTGACGGGGCTGCGGTAATTAAGAGTCTCATGGTGTAATACTGTCCCATACTGTGTTTAGATAGCATGGAGTAATACATACTTGGTATCAGCAGGGCCGGATTACCGCTATCTGAGGGCCTGGGGCCTAATAACCAGCATGAGGCCCTTGATATCGTACCCGATCACGGAAGGTGAACTGACTGTGCGACAAGAGTGGTGTAGGTGCCTTTGTTCTGAAGCCTTTTCCTGGCCATAATATTTTCCTACCCGTAGCGAAAATTAATAGCTATATCTGAAGTTTTTTCCTACCCATAATATTTTCCTACCCTCTTTTTTTAGGTACATTTTTTAGATGTTAAACATCTGTAATTTTTTTTAAACCTTTGAAAGAGAGGGTAGGGAGATATTATGGGTTTATGAGTCACTCGACATCAGCAACGTGAGCGTCCCCCTGGTGGCGAGGCCCGGCGCTGCAAACCTTTTACAGTCCATTCTGTTAATCCAGCCTTGGGTCTCAATGTAATGTTATGGGGTATGTGAGAGGACCACAATATTTTCCATAATGACCATTTTTTACATCATAAAAAATATTTTGTTCTGGATCAAAATACCTTGACAGGCTTCTTGCGCGTTGTCTCAGCCTCGTTGTTCTCCGCCTCCTCGTGCTCCTTGCTGCCTTGAGGCAGGTTGGAGTAGTTGGCCAGGCTGCTGAGGAGAGACGAGACCATAGGACTGGTGTCCATCTCCTCCTGCAGGGGGGACAGACAAAACAGCTGGAGTCTCTGTGTCCGGTCAACATTCGGTTGATGAAGTTTCTTCTCCTTGGATCTACTTGAGTGGTGGGTGGAGTATACAGTTCCACCTCTACATCATCACGGTTTTGCTTTAGATTTTTTTTACACCAATCTTGCAAGAATTTAATTCTATTGCAATATAAATAAAAATACATAAAAAAAAATTAAAATTAAAAAATTAAAAAAATTATGTAATATTTGAAAAAAAAGTTTTTAAAAGTAAGATAAAAATTTTTATTATAAATATTTAATTAAATTTGAAAATTTACTACTTAATTTGATTTCAAATGTTATTTTTAATTATTTAAGAATTTCAAATATTTTAATTTCTTTATTTCAGCAATTGAAAAACATAAAAAAAAAAAAAGAAAATACATTTCGCAACACATCATCAAGGAGAAGAAATTTCCATGGTTACATTGTTTTCATGGCAAAAAACATTCCTTCATCTTCATCCTCTCATCAATAACCAGATTTCAGGTTTTAGGTTCGACTCCATCAGGTTACCATTGAAGTCCACTGAGCCCCCTACTTACTGAACCCTGGGTGCTCAAAGCTGCCCATAGTTCAGAGTTTACTTTCCTTCCTTTCCTTTTGGCTAATTGATCCTGCCCTTTTGTTCCTCTCTCTGATTGGCTCAGTCATCATGGCATCTTCTAGCTCCTCCCCTTGTCTATCTCTTCTCTCTATTTCATGACCTCATATTTCCTTAATCTTCTCTCTTATATTTCCATTCTCCAACTCTATTGTGGTGTAACTTTTTCCCACCCTGTGGTGGGTCATTGAACGCAGCAACAGGATCACTGTATTCCACTAATTGTGTGTGTCGTGCTTGTGTTTGTGCGACTCTACCTCAAACAGGGCCATGTGTTTGCCGTCGTACTGCTGACTCTTCTCTGCAGCTGCATCGCTGCTGTTGATGAAGGGGCTGCTCTCCTTGGGGTTACTGTCGCCTGGAGGAAACAAACACAAACATGACTTGTTGTTTCTAGGTCCTGTGGCATGAGGTGCAGAAATGTACGGAAAAGAGTCTTTCACAAAAGGAGAGACGCTTCTTATCGAGTGTCCTCAGAGAACAGAACCCGAACTAATGGTCCGTGAATTCGTCTCGTGTTCAGTGTTTTATTGTCCGTATGGCGAACGGGAAGAAGTCATTGAACATTTCCTTTATTCTGTCACTGAAAGGAGAAAATACCAGATAATAAAAGATAGTTATAACATTTAACCTATAAAAAAAAAAAATCATTTTATTATCTGTGCTCTTCATTTTCTCAGTGACACACAGGGGGCTACAGCCGAACTCCGGGATTAATTCTGGCTTCTTCTACGAACAGCACGATTCATTAAAGCTCCTCCGTGGGAACATTTGTGACTGTTCAGTACATTAAACCTGGTGTAATTACACTAAGTTAACAGTAAAAGCTTGCAACTGCGGGTGGAGATATGGGTACTTTTGAAGTACCGAGGAGATCTGGTCCTGGATTAACACAAATCCAGTTCCACAAGAACTCTTTTGAGAAGCATCAAACATTTTGAAGTGTCTGAAGCTCCATCCCGTCCACATGCAGCCAATTTCCTTTAGAATAAAAAGTGATATGACTGTATAAACAGTAGGTGTTGCCTGGCAACCACAGTGACAGGATGTAGGAGCTGTGAGCTCATCATTTTACTCTGTTCACATTAGCGTCAGATCCTTGTACAATTTCTCACCACTTTCTTCAATTTCTTGTTCATTTTAATGCCTGGTTGCACTTAAGTTGCATTGGTTTGGAAACAAAAAATATCTTCATTTAAAAGTTGATACATTGTCGTTTTCTACGGTTTTCTCACACATATAATGTCATGTGACAGTTGTGGCAAAATTTGAGTTAATTAGAACATTTGAAGGATAAAACGAGACTATTTTTATACATTTACAGGAAACAATTTTTCTCAAAATTCAGTTAGATGTCAAAAACAAAGGAGTACATATACAGTCAAGGAAAAAAAAAAAGTTATGTCAGCCTGGCATTTTCTTCAATTTCTTGTTCATTTCAATGCTGGTTTCCACTAAAGTTGCATTTGTTTGGGCAAATATAATGATATCTACAAATATATCAAATAAAAGTTGCATTTAAAAGCTAATATATAGTCATTTTCCATGCTTCTTTGATTCTCTTAATTCCTTTTATCAATAGCTACGACATTGTACTGACAAAAATGGTGATTTTAGGGATTCACTGTTTACGTCTTTTTGGAAAATACACCTTAAATGCTACAAGGCATAAAAATAAACAGGAAATGGAAGAAAATAAGAGCTTTAAGATTGTTTTCCCATCATTTAAGGTATAAATGTATATAAAAAAACCCAAGTTAACAGTTCCACTGTAAAAATCAATGATGGTAATAAATGTTATTAAGGCCTATTGTTAAGTGTCAGTGGAACAAAAAGCTACCAACGGAGGAGAAAAAACATTTAGAGTGAGGAGCTTGATTACAGTCAGCAGGTCAACACAGCCTCCTGTGGACGCTGCTAGTTTACACCTCATTATGTCCAGCCCTAACCTTTTATCTGCTGTGGTTTTTCCAGAGCTGCCGCCCTGCTGGACATTTGCCATTTGGAAAAAAAATACAAATAAATTGAATAGCGAGCACAGAGAAAAAAAAAAGCTCTCCGTGGAGAATGCGGCGTCTTATTTGCACCCTCTTTGAGCCTGGTTGGAGGGAGACAGCAGATTGCTGTCCCTCTGGCTCCCGGGCCCGTCTTGGACTGAACTCGACGAGACCGAGTTATTTATAGTCAGGGCGCTGCAGCCATGTGGCATGACGTTGGGACACTGATAACAGCCGGGACGCTGCTCTACAGAGACAGAGCAGACAGCAGCGCGGCGAGCGGAGAAGAAAAGGAGGCCAGGCTGGAAATTCAGAGCATGAAAAGAGCACAAAAGAAGGAGGAGGAAGAGCAGCAGGAGGAGGAGGAAGAGGAGAAGGTGTGAATGCAGAGAAGATGAGAGGACGGAAGAGAATGGAGGTGCTGATGAGAAGATAGACGGAGAGAGGGAC
Source organism: Paraplagusia blochii (assembly GCA_016785265.1). Classification (NCBI taxonomy): domain Eukaryota; kingdom Metazoa; phylum Chordata; class Actinopteri; order Pleuronectiformes; family Cynoglossidae; genus Paraplagusia; species Paraplagusia blochii. The sequence goes on along the minus strand of JAFBJS010000346.1, from coordinate 40,707 downwards.
GGATGGAGTGGATGGGCTGAGAGCGAGAAGAGACAGTGTGTGAGATACAGGCTCAGACTCACGAGGAGAAGGAAGACAGACTCGAAAATAGAAGCGTTCACACAAACCCCGGCTCTGAAAGGTGAAAAAGCTTCTCCTGGATTTCAGGTTCAACTCACTCTGAACTGTGGTTTTAAAATATACAGCAGTTGTTAAAAGCCCAGTGAAGGCAGACCTGAGAGATTCTTTCCTGATCCATCATTTATTTAGATTATTGTTATAAAATATTTCTTATCACCTCAGACCATGTGCAGATGATGTTCGATAAAGAGAGGACGAAGCAGGAAGATTAAACCCTGACTGTGGTTTGACGCAAGGTGTAATAAATGTATTTTTATATTATTATGTTGAAAATATTACAGAAAGCAACAAAAAAATATCTTTTTGTATTTCAATAAGTAATAAATACAAGATAAAATAATATTTTTCACAAGAGAATAAAGGGATTTATTTAAAAAAAAACTGTTGCAACAGGTTTTAATTGAGAATCTTATTATTTTACATTATTCACAGATTTATCATAAATTTAAAAATAAAATAAAACATGTGATGTGTGAACATCACATTTCTTCCTTCCATTTAAAAAGCAAATTAAATTAAACTGTAAATCTGTTTTTATTAGATACATTTCAGATAAAGAAAAAAAAAATCATTGGTCGGTTGATATTATTGGCCTGATATTAACATTATTCTGTAATTTGTGTAAGATTTGTATACGTTTTTCTTATAAAAATCACTAAAATAAAACAATTATTGGGTTGTGCTAAATTTACTCGAATCTCGGATTCCAGTCCCAAATACATTTACCGCAGTTTTGGAGCAAAAATTCAGCAAAAATTGTTGGACAATACCAATAAAATCCGATATCGGCAACATCCGATCTATCCGATGTTGCCTTGTACTATTTATCCATGAAAATGTTGGCTTTGACGGGAAAAAGACGCATAACAACAATATAAACCATAAAATAAGTTGGTTGGGCCGGAACACGAATCTTCATGGGCCACATCTGACCCCCAGGCCCTAGTTTGTACATGTCTGATCTGCACTTATCAACTGTGCGAGTGTAGCCGTAGTACTATTCAGCTACACTGCTAATATACTACGCATGGAGGCGAAGGAGGAGGTGGAGGAGGTGGAGGAGGAGGAGGAGGAGGGCAAGCTCCGAGTCTCTCCATCCTCATTGGGTCAAAATGGAGAAGAAGATCAAGGATGAAGTAACAGACCTGAACTGATGCTGTGGCTTCATTACGTAACAGTGTTCATCACAGTAATGGCTCAAAATGACGACTCTCCTTCATCGCATGCATGAAGGATCAGTTCACCTCCTCCTCACGAACCAAATCAGAGCGGGCACACACACACACACACACACACACACACACACACTCACACACACATCATAAAGAATAAAAAAAAAAAAATCCCGGGACTAAATCTGATCAGACGTCCAATCAGCTTATCTACTCTGGATGTGGCCGCAGCTCAACGACAAACCTCTTACCGTCTGGTCAAAACCTCTGCCTCGACTGCTCATCTGACAGACGGGGCAGTTGGTTGGGTTGGAACCAACAACCACCTGGTCGATGGTCATTTTATTCTACTTTGTTGGAGGCATGACTGAAGTAAATCTCTGGATTTAATGAAAAAGAAATCAATCACATAAAAATATATGACGGGATATCAAATATATATTTATATATGTATATATGTATATATATATAGTTATCTATTCATATAAGAAACATATTTACATATGTATAGACAAAACCTATATTTACGTATACATAAATATATATGTGTATATATATTTATAAATATATGTGTATATATATTGTGACCAATTGAATAGATAGGAAGCAATTTCAAATGTTTCAAAAGTTAGCAAATAAAGAAACTTTACTATTTAAAATGTATTTTTCGTGTCTTATATTATTTCATTATTATTTATTGTTTTGAAAATAAAAAAAAAAAAACTAAAAGGACTTCTGGTTGCGGCTTGTTTTTCTTGTTATTCCTTGAAACAATGAATAATAAAAAAAATATATATGTATGTATTGGGTATGTATATATGTATATAAATAATTCATATTACAATATATGTCTGCGATGACCCATAATTCAGTAATATCGGTGAGATCAATTTGGGTTTATCCTACGCTAATGAAGATCCGCTAACACAATGACTTGGGTTTTTGTGATAAATATATTTCTGCCACAGTGAGACATCCTTCTCCGTCTCTCCCTGTCCTCTCCATCTTCTACTCTGACTCCAACTACCTCCATGTCCTCCCTCACTGCATCCATCAATCTCCTCTTTGTCTCCTACCTGGTAGCTCCATCTCTAGGATCATTCTTCTACCATTCTGTCCACTGTCCCTCCTCTGAACATGTCCAAACCATCTCAATCTGTCTTCTCTAGCCTTTTCTCCACACCTATAAACATATACTATATATATATAAATATATATGTATGTATATACATATATATATATTAGTGCATATATACTGTACATTGTATGAATAAATGTGTGAATATATAGGCCACTACATATAGGGTTTTTAACCTCAAAAATATTGACTTTAGTTGCACAGATGAGCAGAGCTCCACTGAGGATTATGGGAAAAATAGCTCTTATGTAAAATTACAGGATTAAACCAATCCAGCTGAGATTAATCGGAACCGAGACGACATATTGGCCTGGTCACTGTCCTGGTACAAACACTCAATTACTGTAAGTGCTGTTGCGTAACAGACAAAAAAAAAATACAAGACACAATTAAAATGATGACTTATATAAACTTTCACCTCCTGATGACATCATTACCGTAATGACATCAACAGGATCAATAAGTATTAGTGTCGAACGTGAGAATATATGACGGAGAGATTTAATGTGATATTTCATTGAAATAAAAATAAGACTTTTGTTTTGAAAAGGATGAAGACGGTCTGTCCATCATTAGATTAATGTCCTTGAGGACAGTGACTTCATATGTGATGTAGGAACCGTAAATAATAACAGATGATCTTCATACTTAATTCAACATAATTTGACAAAACTTAAAAAAAACACGAGGTAGTTGTGCATTTTCCCACTTTCAATTTTCATCAAGCGAGCAAATTTTGGCCCCCGAGCCTTAGTTTGACAACCTTGCCCTATATGGACCCATTTCTGTATCAGGATAAGATGGATGTGGATCAGGAATGAGGTGACTAGAGGGACAACACAGACAGGGAGGTTTGGAGAAAAAGCTAGAGAAGACAGATGGAGATGGTTTGGACATGTTCAGAGGAGGGACAGTAGAAGAATGATCCTAGAGATGGAGCTACCAGGAGACAAAGAGGAGATTGATGGATGCAGTGAGGGAGGACATGGGGGTAGTTGGAGTCAGAGCAGAAGATACAGAGGACAAGGAGAAGAAGAAGAAGACATAAAGCAGACACTTTATGATCAGTGGTGGCCTCTTGGTTAAGGAGACAAACTTAGGTCCACAGGGTTCCAGGTTTGAATCCCCCAGCTGCCAGGTCACCATTGATCATTGCACTGTCCACTGTTCATCTTGGTGAGGGTTTTCTTTCCTTATACTTTCCTTTCCTTAATGCCAAACATCTTTAACATAATTTGTCTCTCCTGATTATTAAATCATATAATAAACTAAGCTACAATGCTGCCATCTAGTGGCTTTCACATCCACTTAGGTAGTTGGAGTCAGATTAGAAGATGGAGAAAACAGGGGGAGATGGAGAAACAATAATTCGCTTTAACTCCAAAAATAACCAATACAGTTTTGATTTAATCACAATTTCCACGTCAGGATCAACTCACTGAATCTCAGGCTGCAACAAACATCACAACCTCAGTAAATCGCTGGAATTTCTTCACAAAAAAGAGAATATTTTCTCACACACATGATGTGCTGAGGAGAAAATAGCAACAGCATATCGTTGCGGGCCCACGTCTGCCCACGCGGTGTCAAAAATAGACGTTCTGAGCTCGTCTTCGCTGCGACTGTATCACAGCTCCAGCAGCACAGACACAACAGCAACGTTGGACAAACTTCTCTCCTTCGTTTCTCTACGTCTTTTCCTCTATTGTCGTCGCTCGTTATTTGTTTTTCGTTAAAGAGTTAATTCCACCTTGAAGGTCACCTGGTCGTTTACAGCAAATACAAACCATCTCTTCTCTCCGTCCCTGTGCTGCAGGACAGGAGTGTCTTCTGTCTTCTGTCTAATCAGTATTCAGGCCGCAGCTTCAGCCCGGTATGAATTTTAATGCGCCGCTGCCTCCCTCACAGGCTTTGACTTTGACACAGTCCCTCCAACAGAGATCCTCCGTCCGATTGGCTCCCGGGGCGGGTGTGAGCTGATTGGCCGGGAGTGGGAGGACACGGTGGGGCGTGTGTGTGTGCGTGCGTGTGGTGCAACATGTGAACGCAGTAGATCCCTGTACGTTGATAAAGCCTGGAAACATGGAGGCAGTTCCTCATTATGGTGTCATCTCCACAGGCAACTGTTGTTGCAACTGCTGCTGCTTAGGTTACTGTTGCCGCTGCTGCTGTTGCCACTGCTGCTTAGGTTACTGATGCTGCTGCTGCTGCTGTTGCAACTATTGCTGCTGCTGCTGCTTAGGTTACTGTTGCTGCTGTTGCTTAGGTTACTGTTGCTGCTGCAGTTGCAACTGCTGCTGCTGAGTTTACTGCTGCTGTTGCTGTTGCTGGGGTTACTGCTGTTGCAACTGCTGCTGCTGCTTAGGTTACTGTTGCTGCTGCTGTTGCCACTGCTGCTGCTGCTTAGGTTACTGATGCTGCTGCTGTTGCCACTGCTGCTGCTGCTTAGGTTACTGATGCTGCTGCAGTTGCAACTATTGCTGCTGCTGCTGCTTAGGTTACTGTTGCTGCTGTTGCAACTATTGCTGCTGTTGCTTAGGTTACTGTTGCTGCTGCAGTTGCAACTGCTGCTGCTGAGTTTACTGCTGCTGTTGCTGTTGCTGCGGTTACTGCTGTTGCAACTGCTGCTGCTGCTTAGGTTACTGTTGCTGCTGCAGTTGCAACTACTGCTGCTGCTTAGGTTAGTGCTGCTGTTGCTGTTGCAACTGCTGCTGCTAAGTTTACTGCTGCTATTTCTGTTGCTGGGGTTACTGCTGTTGTAATTGTTGCTGCTGCTGTTGCTTCTGCTTAGGATAATATTGCTGCTGCTGCTACGCCTGCTAAGTCTACTGTTGCTGTTGCAACTGCTGCTGTTGCTGGGGTTACTGCTGCTGCTGCTGAGTCTACTGTTGCTGCTGCTGTTGCTGGCGGTACTGCTGCTGCTGAGGATACTGTTGCTGCTGCAACTGCTGCATAGGATGCTGCTGTTCCTGCTTCAACTGTTGCTGCTGAATTTACCGTTACTACTGTTGCTGCTACTGAGGTTATTGCTGCTGCTGCTGTTACTGCTGCTGCACACACCAGGATTCATCGTTGTCTATTGCCAACCCTCACCTACGTTGCCTTCGCAGCAGCATCCACTCAACCTGACAACAGGCAGACACAGAGGAAAACTGACGGAGAAAAGAGAAAATTGGTCGGAATAACAAACAGACACTGGTGTAGATGAGTCTGCTGCTGTAGAACCCAAGAAAGACCAGAGCAGACATGTCCACACTGTCCCTCAAAGGACCACTGGGGCTGAAGGTTTTTGTTCCAACCAATCAGTAGGACACCTGAGTTGGAAGCTTTAATCAGCTGATTTCAGTCATCAGACACCTGATTGGTCAAAGCATTTTATCATTGAAATACCAGCAAAAAAAAAAAAAAAATGTCATTTTCCAACTAATGTTTAAACAAACACAATGTGTCGACACATTATTTCTGCAAACAATTTTCCCGCCGCAGCCAAAGTGTAGCTGAGGAAAGAAGGAATCCCACACCTGATATCTGTTACAGTCTGTGGACAGCGGGGGCAGAAGTGGGACAACAATCTGAGTGTGAGCAGAGGGTGGGGGTGTGGGAGGGTGGAGGAGGTGAGATAAACATTGTGATGAAGTCCTTACTGAAATCCAACTCCAAAAAAAAAATCAATGGCACCGAGAAACATCGTTTTCTCCTCGCTGCACGTCTGCCAAGCCTGCTGGTTAAACAAAGAACTGCAGGGCTGTCATTACATTTGGCACATACTGAGAAAGAGGCTCTGATGACGGGGGTGGAGGGGGGAGAGTTGGCTGAGTCACCGAGGGGGATATGGGGAGACGGAGAGAGAGTGCGGCACAGTTTGATTGAAAGAGAGGCTGCTGTTCTGGGATTTTCTGGCTGGAACACTGCAGGTGTGGATATGGGTTTTCATATTATCACTTGACTGACTCCTCTCCCCAATGTCCCCCCCCTGTCCCCCGTCCTCCCCCACCAGGTGTGGAAATGTGTCCACTTTCTTTCACCCTCTCCAGAAGGAGAGAGCCAGCAATCTAACTCCTGCCCAGAGGACGACCATAAGACAAGGACATGTTCTTCTGTCCTCTCCTCTCCTTTTCTCTTCCCTCTTCTCTTCCTAATCATCTCTCCTGCCTGGTCTTCATCCTCTTCACCTTTCATTCTTCTTCTCTTCTTCTGGTCTCAAGCTTCCTATTTTTTTTATTCCCTTTCCATGACTTCCTTTCCTTTCCAGGACTTTCTTCCCGATCCTTTCCTTTCCAGGTTCTTTCCCTCCTTCTTCCTTCCTCGGTTCTTCTCAACTGTCTCCTTCTCTCGTCTTTTCTCCTTTCCCTCTCACTTCTCTCGCTGCCTCCTTGTCTCTTTTCTCACCTTTTCCCATTGTCTCCTGACTTTTCAGTCCACACCACATTCCTGATCTTCCACATGCGAGATGAGAGTCTCCCCAGCCTCCCCATCTTCTGCTCTTACTCCAACAATCTCACAAAACACCATCAGACATTTCACGTCAATCTCTGGTTTCCCAAAACCAAATCCAACACTAGCGAGGACTGACCAACTCCCAGGCGACCGTCTCACTCTCAGAGAACGCAGACGTCCACACGGTTGATCTGATGAAGCTGGTCCAACAAGATCAGCCTCTGGTTGGAGAAACTAAATAATCTCGTAAACCTGAAACATTACCCATAATTCTGTGCTGCGGGGTCCGCAGACTGTTCGTTGTCGTTATGCTATCAAATCAGCAGCGACAGTGGGAGGTGTTTTATTGTGAAACACTGACTGAAAATAACTTCAGTGAAGCCGGGACGCCTTGGGTAAATCACGTAGCGGTTAAGGAAGCAGATATGGGTCCACAAGGTTTCAGGTTCGATTCCACTACCTGCCAGGATTGACACTGAGGTGCTCTGATCATCAACCCCAGTGGACTCACCACCCACGGGTAGGCTGACAGTATGGTGCAGTGTGATTTGGGTGGCAGTGGTGGAGTTGTATGAAACCTATTTATAAAGGTTTAGGGCAGTGGTTCTCAACCGGTGGGTCCCGACCCAAAATTAGGTCGTGGACCCGTTCTGAATGGGCTGGGACAACTGGTCAAAAATCAAAATAATGTGAATCAGTGGTTAAGCATGTGTTTTGTTTTGGAAAATCTCTTATTTTGAAAGGCACACACTGCTGAATAAAATGAAAATGTTAAAAGAAGTGATTTTTCAATGTTTTTTTTTTTTGTTTTTTTTTAGAAAATTAATTTGCTTGGTTTGAATTCTATGAGAGTGGGTCGCAACTGAATGACCGCAAGAAAATGTGGGTCCCAGAGTGAGACCAGAACCACCGGGTTAGGTTTTTTTTTGTTTAAAGGGGCTTCTTGACCTGCTGCGTTTCCAAAGCTACAATTATTTCCGAGGAAACGGAGGAAATGTGACAAAATACAGGGAAAAAAATCCCAGTGGAAGAAAGTTGGTCGACCATCAACTCCACCAATCAGAGGGAGGCTGCAGGTTTGAGCTACACCAGACCTCAAACAGACGGTGGACACACAAATGGTGTCTGCAAACAGACAGACAGATTGGGGCACACACTCAAACAGACAGACAGACAGACAGACAGACTGGTCGGCTGTTGTTAAATCTGCTCTGAGCAGATAAGACCGGAGCATTCAGGGATTTGTCAGGTTCCTTGGAGCAGGTGCATTACCTGAGCAGCTCATCTGAGCCCCGGGCTCCTGCTGATATACTGCACACTTCAGGTGTCTGACTGACTGACTGACTGACTGACTGACTGACTGACTGAGGATCTCACCCTCAGACACTTATGAGCCAGTTTACTGCAGAAAGTGCGAGTTAAGTCGAGTTAATCTAGTCTCTACAAAATAAATGAATGATTCGTCCTGATAGAGTGAGACAGAAGAGAAGGACAGAGTGAGACAGTCTCATTTTTGCAACATGAATCGGTTAAAGAGTTTTTTTTCACGGCTCTTTCATCAAATGATATGGCGTCATAAAAACTGTCATTTTCTAAATAAAAAAAACAAACGTTAAAGCACTGAGTACAGACTTTTTTTTTTTAGCAGTGTCCTCCGAGCAGTCGCAATAAATCAACATTTCAGCTTTCTTCTTCTTCCTACTTCCTCATGGACTCTTCGACCCTGAGTTAAGAAGCTTTTCAAAGATTTTTTGTTCATTTTGACAGCTTGGGTTGATTTTAGCAGTAATGTCTTTTATGTTGCCGGCAGTTTGAGATGGTTTGGACATCTTCAGAGGAGGGACAGTGGATACAATGGTAGAAGACATGGAGGTAGTTGGAGTCTGGGTAGAAGATGGAGAGGACATGGGACAATGGAAAAGGATGATAGGGTCTGCATTCTTTCTGTGTGACCTGATGCCTATGTTCCCACAACCCACTGCTGGTCCGCGCCCCGTAGGTTGGGCCAACAGAACAAATTAATTTCAACCAGTACTATTTTTTTTTATTTCTAACCCTAAAGGAACAATATTTTTGTAGGGATAATGATTTTTGAAAATTTTATAAAGTTCCGTTACGTTTTCAACACTTTGAAATGTCAAAGAGAAATAGATGCAATGCACAACAGGGGGCGCTGCACTTCTGAGAGGTATATGAAACACCTTCTCCATCACCATGAAGGTCAGTTTGGAGCCTTATTGTAATATATCTTCAACAATGATCTCTGTTATTGGACTTTGGATTGAAAAAACATTTGGATTTATAAACCACAGAGATAGTTTTATAAATCAGGAAACGTTCATCTCTCATTCAATCTCTGTCATTCAATTTCACAATAAAAGAAGAGGCTGCAAAGAAAAACCTCAGGCAGAGAAGATATAATTTTTTTTTAATTCACCTTTTCCTTGCATGATTCTTTTTATCTTACACACTGCTGTGGAATGACAGTTGTGTGTGTGTGTGTGTGTGTGGAGTGACCAGTGACAGTGACTGATGGCTGCTGTGTCCTTCCAGAAGTCTCTCAGTGACTCTCGCTTCCACAGTAAATCACTGCTGTCACTTTATCCTGAACACCTGATCTGAGTTGACTTTGAAAGCTTCCTCTTTAATTCTTCCTTTTCTTAACTCCTCACTAAATCATTAGAACTCCTCCTGCATTGAAACCAAACCAAAAGTGTTCGACGATCTGTTTGACAGTGGTTCCAAAAAATGTTCTTCAACGCCCCCACGTTGTAGAACCATCACATCCAAACAAGACTTTACTATTACTCATAATCCTACAAATTCCAAAACTTTTATTCCTTTTTAACCATGGACTCAAAGTTTTTTTTAGAAAACAAGATGGAACAACTGGAGAAAAGAGTCAGGAGTGATCTGCGAAAGAAGAGTCAGCTAAGGTTTCCAGGACGATGGTGAGACAGGAGACAGAGTTGGAGGTGGAGGAGTTAAAGATGCTGAGGTTCTCTTTAGGAGAGACAAGGATGGACAGGATCAGGAATGAGGTGATTAGAGGGACAAGACAGACAGGAAGGTTTGGA